>NW_020769343.1:5874561-5993173 GCF_900518735.1 Pseudonaja textilis | reverse complement strand
ATATATATATATATATATATATATATATATATATATATATGTAAATAAAGCACTCATTCCATTCCAATTCAATTCTATAATTAATATTCATTAAAATCTTAACATCTTTAACATTTCTTTCCAATTAAATATCATACTTCCTTGGGAACACTTCTAAACTTTCCATAATTATTTTTTTTTCATATTTCTCTTCACTTATATTTTATAAATCATTAACAATAATTAAAATGTTCCCATCCTTTCCTAATTTAATTATCTCATTCACTTTATTTCATTTATTTATTAACAAACATTCCACTAGATTACGATAAATATTTTATCCATCATCTTAATCATATTTTCTAAAAATATTTCTATTTGTAATATAACAATATTATCTTATGTACCTTTGCAGAATCCCTTTCACAATTAAGTTTTCACCCATTATCTCGAAACAGGCTTATACTTTCAATTCTTATACCTTTTCCCTGTTTCTCTATATTTTGTTTCTGTCCTTTATAACTTCTTTTCCTTTCCTTCTCCCCCCTCTTCTTCTCCCTCCCTTTTTACCCCCTTGTATCTCTACTTCTAATTCTCTCTTCTGTAATCCCCTCTTCTGTTGCTTTCTAATATTATACTTATTTTTCAAACTATTCTTCTTTTTTTTGGTTTTTTTATCAAATCTTAAACTTTTCATTCTCTTTCCCCACTATCCTTTTTTCCCCCACATAAAATTACTTGATCATTAAAGATGGCTTCTTCTTTGTCCCAATCTTCTTGTTCTGCAAGCGTTTCTTGTTGTTTCTCATAGTTCCAGATCTCCATTTCTAAGAATTGAAATACAAAGCCCAAAGAACCTTTCCCTTCTTGTGCATCTTCTTTGTACTTTTTAAGTTGCATTTTCAGTTCTTCTAAAAGTGGTTGTTAGGGATACACCCTAGCAAGATCTGCAGGGCAGTCAGGCAGGCAGGCAAAATATGTGAGATAAATGTCTTTGTAGCTTACACTCAGTAAAACAGAGGCACAGTGCTAATTAAATAGTTTTATTCCAGCAAGAGTTAAAGCATAGTCAAAACAGTCCATATATCATTCACTAGTTCAGTCCATCCAGGGATTATTCAGTTGCAAATTCCAGTGTCGAAAAAGAGAGGTCAGTAAACTTACAAATGTCAGTCCGGTGATATATCTCCTCGCAGTAGAGATATGAAGAACTCAAAAAACTCCTCTCTTCTTTCAGCAACTCAGCAGTAGAGGGAAACACGCAGCTAACAAACCATGCAATCCAGTAATTGTCAGTAATTGCTAGCAATCAATCAGGTCCTCTTGCTCCCTCTTATGGTGGTTTCACACACCACACCCAAAAATTACATGCTTTGCAGTTTTAAAGTGACACACACTTAAACTAACATTCATAGCTTATATATATTATTTTACCCAAACTACGTTAGGTGACCTATGTTATACCTAACAGTGGTGCCATTTTAAACACCTTTAAACAACCCGATAGATTTTAGTCATTTAAATGCAATAACAAAAAATCCAAAGATCACCAAGTAATCCACATAATCCAAAGCTGTTTCTTCTTGCTTCTTTTTTCTACTTTCTCTTCCTGGGGTTCTATTATTTTCTTGCCAAAATGTATCTTTTAGGAATCTTGTTGAGGTTTCACTGTAAATTCCTTTTAGTTCCAGGCAGTCTCCTCCATTTTTCCAGATCCTGCCCTTTTATTCTTTTTCTCTCCTTTCCTGCTTTTAAAAGCTTTTAAGTATGCAAAAATCTTAATTATCCCTTTGACATTTTATTTTCAGCTTAAATGCCTTTGATGTCAAAGTGGATTTCTTTTTCAATTTCTTGCTTAAGTCTCTTAGCTGTCAGTATAGGGAAGGGAAAAAAAACCCAAATCCTTTCCCTTCCCTCTCTCCTTCGCTGCTTCAAAATCTTCTTTGGGAACAATGTAATTTTTTTTATAGTTTAAATTCCAGGATACCTTACGTTGTTGCTTTTGCAGTTTAACCCAGTCAACCAAACTTTCTCTTCTTATCTACCTCCTGAACATTCTTGTTTGAGTTCTTGTTTGAGGTGGCCATTTCTGACCACCGCTGCAACCACCTTCAGGAAAGGGAGTAATGACTGAGGATGAGAGATGAGAGATGCGGCTCTCCTCAACCCTGCTGGCAGTCTCCCCCCTCTTCACCACCTCTATGGGGTGGCTTAACCCCAAAACCAGCCAGCTCAGGGTGCTCTGGCAGCGAGCACGGATTGAAACTGTGCATGATCACGGTTTTGGTCTGTCGACGAAGGAACTCAAACCGGAAGTCTCAAATCTAAATCTTTGAGAGGTTTCTCTTTCTCTTAGCTTTCTTGATGAATTAAATACTTTACTTTGGCCCAGAAGTTTTATTAACTATTCCAGTATGTTCTCTTTTTTAATCTCTTCTATATTAAGTTATATTTTTATCTATAATAATACATTTTTCAAAATTAAATATCTTGGGGGTTTTTTTGTCCATATTGAGTTGCCCAGTGGAGGGTCACTTTCTAAAAAGTTCAGAATAGTTCCAAGTAACCTTTTATTAAGGCTGCCCATATTAAAAGATTTGTTTCATAACATAAGCACAGCAGTTGTACTTCTCTGCTTTTTATTCAGCTTCTGTGTGAACATGAAAAGATAAAGCACCGGTTTAATTCAGTGATCGTTAAAGTTGCTTGTCCTTTATGTGAATTTTAAAATCAGCACCATCGTTTTTCACATATCAAACAGCAGGCCGATTCTATCTTGCTCTGTAACAAACCCAAACTATATTTTGTCAGACCATCATATAAGTTATTAGAGATGGATACATATTTCACTGTGTGTGAACATATGCATGATTATTATTACTATCTATGCTTTAAAACATAGAATAATAGGGTTGAAAGACACCTTGGAGGTCTTCTAGTCCAAACTATGCTCAAGCAGGAAACCCTAAACCATCCTGGGCAAATGGCTCTCCCGTTTCTTCTTAAGAAACTCCAGTGACAGAGCAATCAAATGTTCTGGAGGCAAGCCATTCCACTGAGTAATTGTTCTAATTGTCAGGAAATTTCTCCTTACTTCTAGTCTGGATTTCTCTTTGTTTTTATTACACTGATTTGACCAAAAACGGCATGCATTATATATTAGTTGATTTTATTGCTTAATTAGGGGCACTTTAATTTGTTAATTTGATTTCTAAGCTTACTCTTATATTTGTTATATTTGTCTGCCTTACCAGTCTTAATGTTCTATATTGCTAATAATATTTTCAGTGAAAATTCCTTGTATTTCTCATTTATTTATCTTAATCCTACGGGTCTACTCTAAAGATCTATAGGTATATTTCTTTCATGATTTGGTATGTGCTGGTTAATGACTGTAATAAAGGTTTCTTGCATATTACGTTACTGGCAAACACACATGTGACTATTTCATTTTATTAACTTTGTGATTCTAAACTTGACTTAATGATCAGAATCTAGGCACATAAGATGAGTTTTGCTGAATTTTGCTGAAAGCCTATTTTATACCAGCACTTTGTTTTTTACCATGGTGGGTGTCACACATTTAATTTTGGGGGAGAGGGAGGTCCTACAAAAATAGTATACAAAACATATAAAACAAGTTTTTGTGCTTCCACTGCTGTGGAATTAATGTGTGAAATATATTGCAAATAGTAATTCACATAATACTGCACTTTGTGAAGAAGCATTTTCTTTTCATTTGTTCTAAATCTCTGCCCAATCAGTTTAGCTGAATGACATTTGAACTTAGTGTTTTGAGAGATAGAACAAAACATTGCGTTCTTCTCTGTGCCATGTAACTCATCTTGTTTCAAATTAGAGAGCCCCAAACATTTTATCTTTCAGCTATGATGATCGGAACTGTATATAGTATTCCTTATCAAAACATCACATTTTCTTTAAAAATTTCAATATTGACAGTAATTTTTCTAATGATCCCTGCATGAATGTTGCCTTTTTCACAGCTATCACAGATTGGCTTTACTTTTTACAAAAATTGGAACTATTCACTATAATCCATTATCTTTTTCCCATTTAACAGAAGTTATCTCAGTAAACCTACGACAATAAGGATTTTGTTCACATATGTATCTTTTTATCCTAAATTGAATCGTATTTGTAATTTGGTTGACCACTCATCCAATATAGAGTGCTTTCTATGCATAGATCTTCACTTTTAGATTCAACATCCAAATAACATAGTAGTGGCATTCATCTCACAGCTTTCCCTAAGTTAAGATTGTTTACATGGATCATTGACTCCATTTTTCACTTTCTCCGTGAGAAAATTGCCCGTTTATTCCTATTCTTTGCTTTCTGTTTTTAAACAACCAAGCAGTTCATAAAATAACACATCCTATTATTCAATTATCTCTAATTTTAATCAAGAGTCTTTAAAGATAATTTTTTTCAAAACAAATTGTAAGACTTTTTTTAATCCCACCTTTATTATTTTGATAAATAACTTATGGTGAAAAGTCTTTTCTCCTCCTATTTTCACCACAAAGACAACCAACCCTGTGAGATGAGGACTGAGAGAAAGTGATTGGCTGTCAGCCTCCAAAAACCAAGAAAGACACATGGTGATTCTTCCAAACAGATTTCTTTATTTTTCCATACCTATAAGACAAAATCTTGCCAAACTGAAGTATCCTACTATCTTCAACAAGCATACAGTCTGAGAACTATTACAGAGGGGTTATCTTCACTCTTCTTCTCTCATACAAATGTATCCTCTAGAATATCCTAGATTCTAGTCTACATTTCATTGCGTCAACCAAAAATCACCCAGCCAGGTTTCATGCCTAAAGCAAGACTAAAATTCACAGTCTCCTGGTGTCTAACCTAGTGTCTTAGTCACTAGACAATCTCTATTCCACTATTTTGTGGGTATAGTATTAAAATACTATGATGAAAGATTTCCATTTATGGAGTTTTCACTGACTTTTTTCAGCAAGGCATGTTCTTCTAATATATTTTTCTGTGATTATGGTTTTTATCCATTTGCCTAGAACAGATATTAAGGTGACTGAATGGCTATTTTCTGGAATTGTCCTGGGACTCTTTGACATCACATTACCCACCTTCTACTTCTTCTACTCCTCTGACACTAACATGCAGTGTGTCCCCTGCTGGACTGGATCAGACAGGCAAAAATTACTTGTTATCTCCTAACATATTTTGTGCTGATTTTTGTTCCTCTGATTAGGTTTTCCATTTTGACTTTCTAACTTTTGTAGCTTTTTGGACACTATTAGAAAATGTTATCTTGGACTTGGTTGACCCTTCACTGTATAATACATTCCAGCTTAGCTTCCATTGTTGTAGCTTTAAATCACTTGAAGCACAGTGAAGAAATGTTGTTCTGTTATTTTCCATTCATTTTTTACCACTCCTTCGTTTTTAGAAGTTTTGTAATCAAATATGGCAGAAAATGAGATGATGGATGAAATAGAAAAAGAAAAGTCTTAAGTTTCTATAAAGCTTTCTCCCAGAAGAATCAGGAGTCATTATTTTTAAATTGCAGAAGCTAGAAACTATTTGTAATCTCTACCATTGTTGAATTGCTCAAAATGTTGGTGTTCTGATTTCATTAAAACAAAGAAATGGATTTTGAAGAAATGAGAGTTAAGTTGTAGGCTACAGTAGGCAATAATACTTCTGTGTTTAGAGATTTTGGAATAATGATTGGAAAAGGGGGGGCAGCTTGTCTGAAACAAAATTCCTTCCACAACATAAGAGTGAAACCTTTCTTCTTCTTCTTAGAACAATGAAATCCCTTTTTCAGTGTTAGAGGACTTACTATAGATAAAGCCAAAAGACCTCCTATTTTCTATGGGTTCCTTTTCCACTTTTCTGAAGAGCAAGTAGAATAGAAAACCACCAGGGCAGATAAAGCTTTTGATGCATAGTTTAGTGTTTGGTGAGCTTGTAAATGGAAAGTGAGTATATTAAGATTTACAGAAACTTATAATACCCATTTTGCAAACCTTCAAAAAAATGTTTTTTGAGAAAAAGGAGACTTAAGAGAGGTTAAATGAGACAATGGGTTATTTGAAGCCTTATAGAATAGCCTTCCCCCAGAGATTTGAATGATCCCAACTCTGCTAACCTTCCAGAAAGCCTTGAAGACCTGGCTTTTCCATCAGGGACTGAAGTGAGGATATTAACTAGGCCTGGTATCTACATTTTATTCTGTCTTATAGTTTTGCTTGTAGCTTTCATTGTACTATATTGCATAGTTTCTTTATTGCTCAACTTTATGATTTATTATATATTGTCATGTAAATACAATATATAATATTCAATATATTATACCCAGAATCACAAGTTTTCCAAAAAATAACTAGGTGTGCTCCCCCCCACAAACTTACAGTCAAACCCAAAACAGTCTTAGTAATAAAGGTTTTGCCTGCAGAGGTTTTCAAAAATAAACATCCCCTCCGAGATCCGGGTCTTCCGCTGAGGTTTGTCAACAAGTTTGGTGGTCCAGTTTCAGGATTCACAAGGATAAGTCACGGAAATTGTCCAAGCCAGGAATGCAAGGGGTTGTTTTTAGCTGTTCCCATTCCCTCCCCACCCCACTCACCTGCTTTTGAGCTCCGTTCTCCTGTGCAGGGCAACCAAAGAAGACCCAGCCGATCAGCTGGGACTTAGGAGGCAGAGAATAGATGGGGGCGGGGCCAGTCAGAGGTGGTATTTGCCAGTTCTCCTAATTATTCAAAATTTCTGCTACTGGTTCTCCAGAACTGGTAAGAACCTGCTGAATACCACCTCTGCTTTCTGCAACTGAATTAAATCCGCAAACTACAGAGTCCTAGAAATACAAACAACTATCTGGCCGTGACCCACACACATTGCTTCCAGCAATGCCTCTCTCTGCCTGCCGTGCCAAATAGCCCATCCCAGTGCAGCCCATTAAGATGGGTGGGGCCTTTTCCCCATCAATCTGCCATGCACACTCTAGCATCCACCAAGGCCGGTAACTCCTCCCCCTCTTTCTCATTGGTCTGCAAGTTCTCCTCAGCCGAGGCATGTTCTGCCAGCAGCTGAGGGTCAGCAATTCCAGATGTGCCAGGAATGTTCTCATTCTCCCTCGAGGCCTTTGAGGAAGGTGTGGATGAGCTATCATCCACAGGAGACATCACAATGGATTAAAATTCTGGGGGGAGCCTTGGAACTACATTTCCACTCAGCATATGGCTTAGAAGTTGCACAATTTGTACTTCTGTGTTGGTTGGTTAATTATGATATGCATCTTAATTCTAGAATAGGTGTGGATAGTTTTCCTTGTAATGCGTGCAGCTCTTTGGCAGAAGGAAAGCAGAATGTCAATATTATTCTATGGATTGATGGTCCATCTGACAGAGCAATGCCATTCTCTTTCTTCTTTGAGATATCTGTGTCCATTCCATTTATGTGTATTTCAGTGTGTGATGGATATATATGAGATACTTGTGCCCATCCCAGTGATGAGCAATGAAGAGTCTCAGAGAATGGGGTAGTTAATTTGCTATTTCAGCGTGATTTGAAGCTTGGCAGAAAGAAGGAATGAGAATGCTGGCATGGATGATTGAACCAGCTTACAAATGAAAAAAAGAACAGTTTCTCATTAGTTTCTCAACAGTTTCTCATCTTCCCATTTTGTTTATAAAGTATTGCTTTGAACATTTTTCTTATATATTTTCCCTTATAAAGGAATAATATGTCTTAATTTTAAGGACTTTCAATGAAATTATTGGGTAAAAAAGCTGGTTTCTTGAGTGATATTCTTACATTCACCAAGCTGTTTATGGTCAACATCTGATACAACAGAATGTGGCTTTATAATAAAAAGTACCCAATGTGTGTATTGCTTCCATTTTTTCGAGACAGAATTTATATTATTTAAAACTAAGGATTTCAAAGTCTTTCATTTGGTTTGCAGGTTGATGCAGGCTGGCTTAATTAAATGTCCACTATTTGAATGTGAAAACAACCATTTTTCAGATTGTGCATTTCAGTGGGTTTTTTCAGTTCTTGGCTTGAACTATGATTACAAAAAAAATCTATAAGAAGGGAAAATAAAAATTAAATTATAAAACTTGAATACAAGTCAATTTTCAGTGAATTTTCACAGTAGAATTTGGTGAAATACATTTAAAGTTTAGTATACTGTTTGCTTAACTGAATTATGATGGATTTATTCTAAATAATGATCTCTGTTTTATCCAAACACAAATAGTTTCTGTCAGGAGTAAATAATACATGGCCTTCCTTCCACTGGAATCAACTTGGCAAATAATGGTGATGGATTTTGGAAATTAGACTTAAACAGTATTCTGAGTCATATTTCTTATTTTTCACCGAAGATGTTTATGACCTACTCTTTTTTATATCTATTTATTTTTTATTTTATTCACTGGTATCCTACCTTTATTGTTTTTACAATTCTATTTTCCCTTCCCTCGTGACTTGCAGCTGCCATTATCATTCTTTATCTGTATTTTTTTTAAAAAAACTCTTGCTTCCTGGCCTTTGTACATTGGAACTTGTATTTATAAGAATGTTTATAAACTAGATTTGAATTTGTATATTAAAAGATTGAACAGATAGATTAGCTAAATAGATGCCTAATATGCAAAATTTGATTTCAGAAAAATAATTGAATCTTATTCTCTGTAAGATAATACTCGATATTTTTATATATAATTTTCAATTATTTATCTGGCACAAGTGCAGATTCATATGCTGATCAAGCAGTATTCAGGTGAGCTTTCTTTCAAGCACTTAGTTTCTCACTTTCTATTATTACCTACTTTTCATGTATGTTGTATTTCCACTTCATTCTTTAATCAATTCTGGAGTCACAAAATAAAACAATCCCTTACCCTTAGCAGTATTTTGACTGAATTCTTTCAATCCCAGTTTTAGCGTTCCCACATGCTCATTTTATTTCTCTGCATAACATGACAGATACTTTCAACAACAGATGTCTGAAAATGAATGCTTTCTGTTTAAATATTATTCTATTCTCATAATAAAATTTGCATCCCCCCTTCTCTTCCTTTAGCCTAACAAAGCCCAGAATATACAGCAGGAAGGATCTGCAGCTGTAGGAACACTACAGACTAATGTTCTTTGGCAAAGCTCTTTAAAATGAAATTGCTACTATATTTCCCTATTATTGTTTAGACGGTAAATAAATCATTCTTATATATCTGTGTGTACACTCACATGGATACCCAAGCTTTTCATAGCTATAATAGAAATGGCATTTGAGTTCTGGAACTGATGTCCAGCAAGGCAGTCATCCCTTACTATTTAGTGCTATGAGTGACTTATAAACAAGGTTACAAGAAAAAAAATCTCTATACAGATTTCTTTCTTACACAGAACAGTGTGGTTTATTGAAGTGTATAGATGTTAAGTGGCAAATGGAATCAGCTGCATCTCTAACTCTTTGCTAGAAAAGTTAGTGAAGTGAAGCTGTGTTCATCTGGAAAAATCAGCATATATTTGGCAAAACTAAGCACAAGGCAGCATATATACTAGTGATAGTTATCTTTAATTAAGGAGCATATTATGGACAATTGCAAAGACAAAGCATATGTGAAGGACTACTGCGGAGGAAAGTGTAAATAACAGGCCATTAAGTATATGGCAGACAAAAATCTGTAGAACATTGTTTTTAAAAAATAAAATTGTGATTGTACACAATGTACTAAACCATTGATAGAACTAAATAACCTACATGTTTATTTATTTATTTATTTGGGGAATTTATATGGTCACCTACTCACAGCAATTCTAGGCAGCTTAAAAGTAGTAAAAATACAATATAGGGGGAAAAATGCAATAACCCACCATGTACGACAATACACACCCAACTCAATCATTTGATGGGCTCTATCCCACTCTGGGTTCCTCAGGCCTGCTGGCAAAACCAAGTTTTCAGGGCCTTATGAAAGCATGTCAAAGTGGGGTCTAGTCTAATTTCTGAAGGGATGATATTCCAAAGGAAGGGAGCCATCATGGAGAAAGTTCTTCTTTTGGGTCCTGCCAGATGTACCTTCTTAAGGACCAGAGCTGCAACATTTCTTGCCTCCCCGCTGTAGTGGATCGGGTGGATGTGACCAGCAAGAAATGGTTCCTCAGATAACCTGGTTCCAAGCCACACTTTTATATGGTGACCACACCTTGGTAGACTTTTCTTTCTACTTGTGATAGGTCAAGAACTTCGCATGGAAGTAATTACATAAGATGGTTACAAAAATGCCTGCAGAAACTTCCAGCTTTTTCAAAAAGCATTGTATAGTCATATTGCAATCTCTGCATCTTTTTTGAGCATGTGTGCATCATCATGATACATACAAAAGGCCTAGAGCTTGCATCTTTTTTGAGCATGTGTGCATCATCATGACACATACAAAAGGCCTAGAGCTTGCATTAGAGTGGCATGCTGCTGTCCTACCCTTGATCCTGTGTCTCATTGTGGATGCCAGTGGACGGGCAATTCACCTTTGGCTTAATGAGCTGCATTATGAGGTATGCTCATAAAATATTGTCTTGGAAATTTTGTTTCCCACTGCTTTCATATAGTTTTCCTACAGAAGAGATATATGCAGATGTTTAGACTACCTGTATTAGTCTTTGAAGTTTTCCTGGCAAGATTTCAGAAGTAGTTTTGCCATTTGCCTCCTTCTTGAGAGGGTGACTAACCCAAGGCTATTTGTACCTAAGGAAAGACTACAACTCATTGTCTCCCAATTTCTAGCCTAATGTTTTAACTACTACACCAAACTGTCTCAACTTATGTAATTAATGATGACATAATCAGAAAGATGCTAATAATTTTTGTCAGAAACAATTTTGTCCACATAGAATAAGAGTTACTAACAGAGCAAGTATATTGCAATGTATTTCAGAAATACGTTGTTAGTCTGCATATCCAAGCAAATGGCTTGTAATTGCTACTGATGCCTTTTATTAAGTCTCATACTGAAAAGTAGGTCCAACCCAAGAGATCCAGACATCTACTACTATAATAAGGCAGTAGTTGACTTGTCAAACGTAGCAGACTGAATCAGTAGCCAGTGAAATGTTTGATTGGGAATGAATGTGGGATGAAGGAACTCTGCTAATATTGGCTTTTGTTGAAACAGTGTGTGAAATTCCTTCAGTCTGGTGAAACAATAATCAAGTATATTTCTTTGGGAAATCATGTTAGTTTGCAATATTGCACTTGATATAACTCAAAGGTGGGAGGTTCTTCAGATATTGTTGAACTGCAACCCAATAACCTTGGCCAATGAGATGTGACGCTGAGAGCTGAACACAAAACACCGAAACATCTGTCTATACTTCTACTCAGCAGGTGATGCCTCAACAGGTTATCAGAATATAATTCCCATCACATTAACCTGAAATAAACTTTAATTTATTTATTATTGGACCCACTTCTATCCTGCAATCAAACTGGTTCTCAGCAGCTTATGTGAATATGAACAACTTAAAACATCCATAGCAACATGTGAAATTACATAGAAACATAAATAACAATGACAAAAAGAACATGTGACAAAAACTTGTTGATATTTTAAGAAAAACAAGGTAAATAAAATAATATAAAGGATGGCATCATACTTAGTTCATGAGAAAGTCTTCTGAAATAGTGCCATTTTCAATTAACTTTAAAAAAAATACAGCAGAGAGGACCCTAGTTTTAGGTTGGGTGTTGACTTATCCTGCTATTCAAGCTTTCTCCTGCTTTGCTGATACCAGGGTCATTTCAGAAACTAGCTAAAATGTTTCAGGAACACTTATAGTTAAATGATTAGACACTTTACTAATAATGAAATGCATATGGTAGATAAAGTGTTGTGTCCAATACAATTTCAATTGCTTTTCATATACCAATAAAGGAGAATATTTGTAGCTCAGTGTTGAAATGTGGGTGCTTGATGCTCTTTGAGCATGGTAGTTTTATTGCAAACATTCCGTTACCCAAGCTAGGTAACATCTAACTAGCACTGATGATGTTTCCTAGTTTGAGTAATGAAATGCCTGTAACAAAACAACCAAGCTCAGAAAGCATCAAGGACATCTGATTTTCATATACCTCAAAATAGGGGGTTATTTCTCTGAAAAGCAATGTCTTCTTAATCTGTGATTGTCATGGCTATAAAATCCTCCCATTGTTTCAAATCCATTTTAATTTGTGTGAAAATACAGAATCTAATCATATTGCCTGTGAGATGCACATAATATAATTACGTTGCAATTTGGACTGTTACACAAAAATTCCTGAAGTAAATAAAGACACCTGCAGAACACCGATAAGTTTCAGTTTGCAGATAACATGAAGTATTTAGTATAGAGCACTAAAATGTTATTGTTTGCCTCTTATGATGCCTTGACTATTCCTCTCTGCTTTGGCTGGTGTGGTTTATTTTCTTACAAGCTAACTCAAGCAGTTCATTGGCTCCTTATCAGAGGAATAAACATTTTCTCAACCCGGTCTCTAGTATTGCTTGTCAGCCCTTCAAGATAGACAAAGTCATGAACAAGAACAGAAGATAATTTAGCAAATACTCCTTATGTTGAAACACACTCATTGTAACAGAATCTTGAAAGCCAGAGTATCTTTCTAGCACAATTTATGCCAAACAATATCAAGACAGATCTTTCTCGTGCTTTCTTCTTTCCCAGTATGGACCAGTTTCTTCTGAAATTTCACACTTAACATTTGATCATCGCTTTGCCATTCCCAAGGACAGGTTTATATTTCCTCACACTCTCTGAGGTTTCCTTTTAAGTGCAAGTCTGAAGTAGCACAGTTGTTATACTCCTTACATAGCACATTGAAAGCTACTGATTTGAAATTCAGCGAAATGTTATTTTAATTATTATTTCTTCCAAATTTTCTCCTTGAGCTTCCCCAAATAACCAGTTCATTGTAAAAAAAAGAATCCTATAAAGGAAAAAGGGAGAAAATATAGATAAGTGCTGTCTTATCCACTTTTTCAGTGTTTTTCTAATCCTAACTTGTAATGTCAAGTTCTCCTTATAAAGTTATTTCCTCAAGTGGATTTTAGATTTTTTTTTTGTTATTATGACTAAGGGCTATTTTTACTTTTTGTATGTGTCATATTTGGATAGCTGTGGAAAAAGGGATTGGTGACTGTTGTTGGATAGATGAAAGGAAACCACGTTTAATCCAGATAAGAGATTATGCAAGAGATTTTCTGAATAGGGAAATATACTAACCTTGGTGGAGATGCTAGAGGAAGTTTCATTCTCTGGCAGATTTGGTATGCAATTTGTGGGCTTTCTTGGATTCAGGCATTAAGTACTGAAAACACATGTAGCTCAAGAGTTGACTGATTCTTCAGTAGTCACTCATGCTCAGGTTAAATACAGATTCGATTGATCTAAGAATTGTCCTAGGAAGAAGGGAGCACATTCTATGGAGGAGAGCAAGACAACGCAGTACAGAGTTGAATCATAAGAAGAGGAAGATATTATGGTAGCCACTCCCTAGAATCTCCTAGGATATATTTATTACATTAGGGTAGTGTAGGTTTACTGTAGTCTAGCAAGATTCTGTCTATAAGGGGTAAGCAAATAAAGAATTGAACTTTGGCTGAATTGTGTCATGACATTCTGCGTTGTCTGAGAGCTAGTATATAATGTAGTTGCTCAGTGGTCTGTAGGGAAAAATGGATTAGATCATATAACAACAGTTTCATATCGTCTACACAGGCTGCCAGCATGTTTCTGGTCTGAATTAAAATTTAACATTAAAGCTTTAATTGATATAAGGGCAGACAATGTTAAAACCTTTTTTCTACTTAGATAAATCTCTACAGAGAGTTAATTGGCCACAAAGGCCATTTGCACAAGTCTAACTATTATACTAATAGAGTAGCTTAAAAAAAAAAAAAGAGGTGGGGGAAAGGGAAGTAAAATGTGACCCCATTTTTGTGGTACTCAGTCCTGTTATCTCCTCTGTAGTTTCTAGTAGGTATCTTTTTGTTTAAATTCACTTTTAGCCATTCCAATTTATATTTTTAAACTTGGATTATTATTTATTGTATATTAAGGATTTCTGAGATCCTGCTCTTTAATCTGAAACATGATTTATTTAATTTCACTATTTTATATGTCAGTTTATATATTTACACACCATTTTATGTTATCTTTGTGAACTGTTTTGAAATATTTTTTCTGCTCTGAAGATTACATACAATAGAATAAATAAACATATATCGTTGGTTGGCCAAATTCAGAAATAGAATCTAAAACTCTAATTTTAGGTTACAAAGAAAGGACTGGTGGACTGCAAAGGACTACTAATGTTTTATGGCATTCAGAAATATTAAGATCTTTATTGGTACCCAGATAAAAAAAAATATAGGAGTAAGTACCATGTAAAGAATCATAAAAGAGGGTTTGAGCCCTTGACTTTTTTTCAGCATTATTGTAAGGATTTATGGCAATATAGCTCTTAAAATCTCTGTTAGATTTAACATTGTTCTTTATCCTTCCTAATCTCAATAATCCAGCAGAATTTCTGCTAAAATATTTTTAACTTTTAACGTTTTGCAGCATTTCATTTGGATTTCTATTATTAGTTTCTTCTCAGAATCACATTAATACAGGCTTTCTGTTGTGTTGCCCATCTTCTATCATACTTGCTTTTCCTTTAAGTCCACGGGTACTCCCTGCTACATCTGGCAAATCTTTTTGCAGTCACTTTTATTCACATTCAGAATTCTGTGAATGCCCTCAATGGCATGAGCTCATTTACATGGTGTCTTATTTCTGAACCTATAAAATCAGATGGCTTCCTTGAACAAATTATGGTCCAATTTAATTGTACTCATTAGAAGAAAAATATACCTCTTCAGAAAAAAAAACTTTGTACATGTTGAGTGCCCTAAATGATGTGGATTTGATGGCTTATAAATTTGCTAAACCTAAGCCAACTAAGTAACTTTGGGCCAGTCATTCTCTCTCAGACCTTAGGAAGAAGGCAGTGCCATACACTTCTAAAACTGCTGCCTAGAAAATTGCATGGACTTGTCTGTATGACTTGAAGCCACAAAGCAAAACCCTTCAAAATTAAACAGAAAATTGTTATTAATAAAGCATGACTTTACAACAACACCCTTACTAAGTATTCCTTTGTTGAATTTAAAGTACAATACTTTAAAATATTTCCATGTTAACTGGTTGAATAAATGTATAGTGTAAAGAATTCAGGCTTGTAAATATCCATAGTGAAGCTCACAGAATGAGAGTTATTATTTATAAATAATAATTCTTAGTCAAGAAAAGTTCTCTAGAATATGTAGGTGCCATATTTTGTACTTTTTTTTACAAAGTAGTAAAAATATTAAGAACTCTCTTTTTTATTTAATCTCAAGCACAAAATAATCTATAGGCTCAAACCAAACACATTAACACAGAGAGATGTAATGTACAGGCTCACTTAACTCAATATATCTATAAAGATTGCATTTTAAGTTAGAGGACTGGAATAAATTTAACATGGAACTAGAATAAATATAATATTTGCCTCTACAAATTCCATATTAGTAATGTTTCCACTATTTTTCAGGAAAAATAACTTTTCGCTGTCATTTAATTGAAGTTAAAAATGTAATGATTCTGTACATTGGCTTTAATTATAAATGTAAAAGTGAGACTGAATAATTTTGCTACTTACAAATCCAAATATTCCCATATATCATAGAATCATTTATTCAGCAAATGCTTGTGAAGCTGGACATGTTCTAATTTTTAAATCATTAGATTATCTATAATAATTTGCACATGAAAGCTGCCTTGCTCTTTCATTTTTTGTTTAAGGTGACAAATTTATAATTAGGAGAGTCCATTTACTATTCCTTATGTCTGAACGGGTAGTTCTCCTGTCCTACAGTTCTAACCTATGTATCATAATGGAACCAGGATGAAAATATTATTTATAAAAAATAAATGAATGTAACAACAGGAGTGTTGGTGATGAAGATAAACTCAAGATATGTTAGCTGTCCCCAAAATCCCTAAAAACTTTGACTCAATTCCAAATATTTTACATAGGAACCTATGGTCTCTGTTGTGATTGGATCGGTCCTGTAAGAAACTTTGAATCTGATGACTGTTAGATCGTGGATTGACGTCAGAACCAGGAAACGTTAATCTGAAGGGCAAGCCAGTTAATTTGCACGTTGCCTTAATGGGTATAAAAGGACACAGCTGTGCTGGTGCCTTTTGCCAGAAACAAAATGTCTATTTTGAATGAGGACGTTACTGCAAAGAGATCTCTGTTTGTTTGAATTTTGAAGGGGAGTCCTAACAGTTTCTGGCAGCCGTTATCTTGTTATTTTCCTACTGTTTGATTTGTTTGTGAAACGGCTGCTTGTGTTTGTTCGTTTGAATTTCCAAGAGGAGACATAACATTATTGTTTCTGGCCCAACAAACCATCTTTAAAGCAAGATGGATTCAAATCAACTGCAGCGTTTGGTCGAGCAGCAGCAACAGCAAATTAATCAGCTACTGCAAAGCAATATGACGTTTCAGAATCAGGTAACACAATTGCTGAATTATGTTTCCAGCTTACCAAGCCCTGCTGCTGTTCCCCCTGCCCCTCCTGTGAGGAAAAGCCCAGTATCCATGCCGGAGAAATTTTCTGGGCAAACGGACATGTTTCCAGCATTTCTGGGGCAGTGTCAATTATTTATGTCCTTGAGGCCTGAAAACTTTCCAAATGATCGGGCCAAGACAGGATTCATTCTTAGCCTCTTATCTGGGCAGGTTGCTAATTGGGCTACTCCTTTGTTAGTTCAAGATAGCCCGTTGTTGAATGATTTCCAGGGTTTTCTTCAACAAATGAGAGTGATGTTTGAGAACCCAATTAAGATACAAACTGTGGACAGACGTTTATGGGACATAAATCAGGGGAAACGTTCCCTGCAGGATTACGTTGCAGAATTTCGTTTGTTATGTTTGGATTCCAATTGGAATGAACCGGCTCATATGGCTGCATTCCAGGAAGGCTTGTCTGATGCCATCAAAGATGAGCTGGTCCATGCAGAGAGGGCTTTAACTTTGGATGCATTGATAGTTCAGTGCTTACGAATTGAAGCTCGTTAACAGCAACGTGGACGCAAACGGCTCGGTATGGAACCATCTTCGTTTTCTCGTGCACAACCCACACCACCGAGAGTTTTCCAACCCACAGTTAATGTTGAGGAGCCGATGGAGTTAGGCGCACTCCGCCCTCGCTTAACGGTGCGAGAACGTACGAGAAGGTTCCAGGAAGGTTTGTGCCTTTATTGCGGGGGTCTGGGACATTTTGTTAATTCCTGCAAACGGAGAGGGAACCGCAGACCCGTACCTGAAACCACTCTTGGCTCGTCAGGAAAAAAGGGTAGACCTGACCTCAAGGAAACCCTAGGTCGGACACATTTCACATCCCCACCTCAAATTGCTGAAGTAAATCCTGGCCCTCCTCGGCATTTACTTTTGGACACTCGAATTTTTCTACAGTCACAGAAGGAGGGAATTCCTGCTGTTGCGTTGGTGGACTCAGGGGCTACAACTAGCTTTATGGACCGAGCTTTTGCTACGCATTATGGGATCCCATTGGTTGCTGTACATTCACCCATTAAGGTGGAAACTGTGGATGGGCGTGAGCTCAAGTCTGGGCCCATTCGTTTCGCCACCCAGCCAGTGCGTATGATCATTGGGGATCATGAGGAGGCGATAAGTTTTTATATCACCTCAAACCTTCATCTCCCTTTGGTGCTCGGAATGTCCTGGTTGCGTTTGCACAATCCGTTGGTGGCTTGGTCGCAGAACGGTATTTCTTTTCCAAGTCTCCAATGTGTAGACCACCTGAGACAATTGGAACGAGCGACGCCTCCATTGGCTGTGGGAGACAGAGTGGAGTTGTCAACGAAACATCGTCAAGTTAAACATTAGACTCGGGGGAAGGGCCCTGCGGTGGGGGATAGTGTTGTGATTGGAAGGATCGGTCCTGTAAGAAACTTTGAATCTGATGACTGTTAGATCGTGGATTGATGTCAGAACCAGGAAACGTTAATCTGAAGGGCAAGCCAGTTAATTTGCACGTTGCCTTAATGGGTATAAAAGGACACAGCTGTGCTGGTGGCTTTTGCCAGAAACAAAATGTCTATTTTGAATGAGGACGTTACTGCAAAGAGATCTCTGTTTGTTTGAATTTTGAAGGGGAGTCCTAACAGTTTCTGGCAGCCGTTATCTTGTTATTTTCCTACTGTTTGATTTGTTTGTGAAACGGCTGCTTGTGTTTGTTCGTTTGAATTTCCAAGAGGAGACATAACAGGTCTCACACTAGGCTCAGAGAAGCCAATCGTTTTGAGAACAGGCAACTCTGTATGGAGCATGTCCACAAGACTACTTATAGTAATCTGGTAGTCCAAATAGAACTGTGATCATTATTGTGCCTAGCTACCACAGTGAACTACACATTCATACAGATGGTAAAGTAACTACATGTTCAGAGTTTTGCAGCATTAATTCAGTGCCAGAAAATAAACACAGATGGCTGATGCTTCATTTAATGTCTTTATAAACATAATAAGTAAATTTTACAAACCAGTTGTAGATTTCTTCAACATGGAGCAAACTCAGACAGAAACATGTTGCCAGTAACTTCAGCAGCAGGAGCAAAACAGAGAGAGAACTTCTAGTTTCATTGTCCAGGTCAGCTCCCATTGGCTGATCTGTTACCATGCCTACTCACTGACTCTGTTAACTATTTCTCTGCCAGTAAATGAACAAAGCAGCTACTTACTGCAGTGTTAAATTGAATACAGTACAGCCTCTCTATTATGGTGTGATAATGATCCCTATTTGGGCTAAATATATTATTAATCTGTTTCTTCACACTTTTGTGTGGCCCTTTAATTCTTCTGGGAAGTCAAACTCTCCAGCATTGCATTCTGGGCTTACTATTAATGAAAATTTCCAAACTAGTGATTTATAGCATCACTCCACAATCTCACTGGTGATATAAAGCCTGCAATGATGATTTATCACCACAGTGATGGTAAGATGATACTATAAATTGCTAATCTGGAAGTCCTCCTTAAGCGCATAAAATGTATAACAATAGGTTCCTTAAATCTCATTAACTTCAGGGCGTGCACATGATTGTATCTCAGACTGATAGGAAAAAGTAAATCACTGCAATATGTTTTAAAATTATGCTAATTCATTATTAGTATGCCTATCTTTAAATCATGTAGTTTTTAAAATGTATCATGTCTTTACACTAGAGCAATGTTTCTCCATCTCAGCAACTTTAAAATGTTTGTCCCAGAATTCCCCAGTCAGCAAAACCCAGGAATTGTGGAAGTTGAAATCCACATATCTTCAAATTTCTAAGGCTGAGAAATATTGTTCTAGAACTCAAGATCATGATCATCCATTCTGCTGCCCCAACCTTTTTTCCATAACAACCCTGTACAACATTATCAGGTTAAACAAATATGTTTGGCCCAAGACTAGAAAGTCTGTGAAGTCCAGAAAGTGGTGAAAACCTGGGCCTCCCCAGTCTTAATCTAGCATTCAGACCAGATTATGTTCAAAAGCTAAACATTTTTGAATAACAATAGCCAGGAAGCAAACTCTTTTAAAAGCCTGCTTGTGATTTTCCTGAATGTATCTGGTTAGCTACTGTTGTAAAGAAGATGTTGGATTAGAACAAAGCTTGATCTATTATAATAGAGCAATTGTAACCTCTTTATTTTTTTTAATAGACACCTGCTCTCCTTCTATGGACATTTGAAGAGATGGTGGCATGACAATACACAAATCTTGAACTAAAAATAAATGGATGGATTGCAGTTTAATTAATTCATAGATGGATTGTGAATGGATTGTAAAACATAAACTCATAGAATAGCACATGACATACTGTATATAGTGAACATTTCTTTGTTACTTTTTCCCTTCAGTTCTACCTTTACAGAAAGTAGATAGTTAACAGTCCCTCTTGTGCTTGCCAATTTCACTTTTGGGGCTTTCCTAGGATCAGAGCAGTATGAACTCAACCTTTATATTGTGGGAAGAAATATCCATTTGGTTCAGTTCCAAGTCAGGAGAAAGACACTGGAAGCATGGAGGCTTATTGGAAAGATGGTTTAAATTATGAAGCAGAACCACATGGGTTCAGGGGCAGCTGACCACATGCAATGGGGGATTTTTATACCTTCTTTGAGCTTTGTATTTGACCTCCTGTTCTTGCGCAAGAACATGTATTCTGTTGGCTGTTGTAAGACTCCCATGGAGCCATGTAGCAGGGATGGTATTCTATCGGTTCGGCCCAGTTCGGCCAAACTGGTAGCTCTGAGGATTATCTGTGAGCGAACCTGTTCACTCCAATGATCAGCTGATGGACCCGCCTGCCCACCCTGGCTCTATTCTGACCTTTATTTCCTGGTTTTCAAACTCAGCTGCTTCACGCAGCACAGTGGATTGCTACCCATCAGCTGTTTTAACACATAGAAAAAGTGCAGGATTGCAGGAGAAAGTCAGTAACAAACCCTCCGTGTGAGTGCAAAGCGCACCCACTAAGCCACACGCACAGAACCGGTGGTTAAAAAAAATTGAATTCCACCACTGCCATGTAGCATTTATGTAGGGGTCCTAGCTGGCTCTATAGGCAAAGTACAAATCCTAGGTGTTTGTCTGAGCTAAGTTTGAAGTTTGGACTGCTCTGAGAGTAATTTAATAATTCCCATTGTGGCTTAATGGCTTTTTCCTGTATTGGATCTTGGATGATGGCTAATCCTATCACTCTGCCTTTGTTCAGACTTTGCTGCAGGGAATTTCAAAATATCCTGTGTTGAATGAATTTCTGCCTGCAGTATTTGCTTTCCCTATGAATAGAGCTATCTAGTTTTCAATAAGCTTTTTTTTCTCTTAAATGGTGACATCTGCTGTGGGCTATTAAGAAAAGGTGGGGGTTGCTTTCTCCCTCTAAAAAACATGTTTCTCCATTTTTCATTTAGGGAAATATAATATTCTGCCTTTTTAATAGTTCCCAAAATTTCATTCTTCGGGGGAGGGGAGGTGACTTTCCACAATGTAAAGCAGGGGTGTCCAAGCTTGGCATCTTTAAGACCTATGGACTTCGATTTCCAGAATTCCCCAGCCAGCATGTAAATATTAAAGTTGCCAATGTTGGACACCCTGATATAAAATGAAAAGTGCCAAACAGCAAACAATATTGAAAGATATTTTTCCTTTCTTTATGACTAAATGAGAATATCACTTCATACAGGCTCTCCAAATATCTGGTCAGCTAGAATTAAATGGATTGAAAATATTTAAATTGGATCCAATGCATTGTGCAAAGACTAGATCATCCAAAGAGCTATCAAAATTATATTGTTGGCAAAAATGCTCTAAGCTTCTCTCTCTTTTCCCCTTCTCCCTCTGTTGGCTTGCAATCTTCAGGGACATTTTTTCATTCACTTTTTTCATCTTCTGCTACAGGGAAAGCATTACACAGAGCTATTATTGTAGTTCATGGAACTGTAAGGAACATCTATCTGAAGGTCAGAACATTTAATATTTTGGAATTATATTTTTCAAATGGATCTTCCTCTGCTCCCCAAAATGTATCAAGACTATTGCACAAAAAATGAAAGAGTGCATCCTTCCACATTTTAAGGGACTAAACTGGAAAATCCAACATTATCAAAATTGTTAATTTTTGCTAGAATGGTCACTTAATCATATCGTGGAAGGATGATGGGAAGCACTCTAAATGCCTTGCTGATGAGAAAAAGATGACAGTTACATAAATATGAAGATATATATTTATTTTAAATATATTTTATCATATATTTCAGTTTAAACATTACCTGTGCTCTGTTGATACACTATAATCTTTCTGTATTTCATTGCTAAAACACTGCTAAAATAGCATAGGGGTTGAGTTCTTTGTGTGGCAAAGAGTAGTTTTCTGCTTTGAAACCAAGAAGAAATGTTTTCAATAATTTCCTAATCCTAATTTCCCCTTTGCTTTTAAAAAATATTTATTTAATTTGTATCCACTTCTATTATTTTTACAAATAACTCAAGGCGCCAAATGTATCCAACCCACGCCCTTCTTATTTTAATCAAATAATATTTTAATGATATTTTCTCAACAACAATCCTATGAGGTGTTTAGTTTTGTTTAGTATTTTTTAGTTTAGTTTACTTTATTGTCATTGTACCTCATACAGTGAAATACTATCTTCAATGTACATTATGACTATGAAAATAAGCACAAACACACATCTTTCACATTTATACATTAAATTGAAAACCCCTGATACTGCATTAATATTGCACTATACAGTAGAATTCAGTAAAGTTACTGCCCTGGGATAGAAGCTTTTTTTCAGCTTTTTTGTCCTTGTTTTTATTATTCTGTACCATCTGCCAGATGGTAACAGTTCAAAAAAAGGGTTCACAGGATGAGATGGATCTTTGAGAATGTTTTGAACTTTCTTAAGGCAGCAGGTGCTATAAAGCTCTTCCAAAGAGGGGAGAGGGCAACCAATGATCTTCTGGGCAATGACATTGGCCCTCTGGAGGGCTGTCCTATCTGCCATTGTGCAATTGGCAAACCATACACAGGTGCAGTAGTTAAGATACTCTGTATGGTGCAGCAGTAGAAGGTCATCAGCAGTCTTTCATTCAGTTGTTTTCTGAGAAGTCTCAGATAGTGTAATTTTTACTGGGCCCTTTTGACTAGTGCTGCAATGTAAGCACCCCAGGTCAGGTCCTCTTTTATGGTAACACCCAGAAGCTAAAAACTGGTCTCTTGGTCCAGGATGGGATTCACCTGGTGTTACTACCGGTTCGGTTCTTACATTTTGCCAGACGTATGTTGTGTGTGTGTGTAATACAACAAAAGCTGTGCCTCCAGGACAGCTGATAAGCATTGCGCGCAGGTGTGCAGTGTTTGAAAAACACTTTTTTTCCTGCTTTTTCAACCTCAGCTGTGCCGCACAAAGCAGCTGAGGTTGAAAAAGCAGGAAATAAAGATCAGGTAAGAGCCCGGATGGGCGTGTGGGCCAAACAGCAGCAGACACAGAACCAGTCCTGTATCTACTGCTCTTCAGTGCTACCGGTTCTACAGAGCCAAGCAGAACCAGTAGCATCCCACCTCTGACTTGCTCCATTCAGTCTCCATTGATAAGCAAGGGCTGGATGTCTGATCTGTTCTTTCTATAGTCCACTATAAGTTCCTTGGTCTTATTGGTGTTGAGGACCAAGTTATTGTCTCCACAACAGAAAAGCATCTTGGTAGACAGACTCATCCCTCTCCCGGAGATGAGTCCCAACACTGTTGTATAATCTGCAAGTTTAGTAATAGTATTGGTAGCGTGAATGGGAATGCAGTCATGCACATAAAGAGTATTAAGTAAGGGACTCAACACGCAACCCTGTGGTGTACCAGTGTTAAGAATAAGGGCTGAAGAGGTATGATTACCTAATCTGACCCTCTGTGAGCGGCCAGAAAGGAAATCCATAATCCAAAGGCAGATTGAATTAGAAAGCCCAAGGTCCAGAAGTTTAGACACTAGTCTATGTGGCAGAATTGTGTTAAATGCAGAACTAAAATCTGCATCCTCACATAGCCCCCCTGCTTTCTAGATGAGTCAGAGCAATGTCAAGAGTGATGGCTATAGCATCCTCTGTAGATCTATTTCTTCTGTATGCAAACTGGTGCTTATCAAATGTACGCAGAAGACCAGAAATGATGTGCCGGCAGACCAATTTCTCAAAGCACTTAATGATGATAGGAGTGAGTGTCACTGGTCTTGTAATCATTGAGGTTATTGATAGGGAACTTCTTGGAAGCCTTCAAACAAGACGGAATAGTGGACTGGGATAAAGGTGGATTGGGCTATGGGAAAATTACTGGCCTAAAGTCACCCAGCTTGATCTTATGTTCTCCTGCTTTCCAGTCTGATGGTTTAACTGCTGGGCCATCAACTGAAGGGTTTACAGTTTGAAGTTGTTCAAGTCACTAAAGTAGAAGGATTTCATCACTAAGTCCCAGATAGCACATAGGTTTGTTTGAGCTATTTGGTACTAAAACCCTTTACTCAGGGGATTGGAAAAATAATAAAACCTTGGAGAATATGCTGGCTTTCTGGTAACCTATGCTAATAAAGGGTGGTGTATAAATATTAGACTGAGTGCTGAAAAGAATAGCATTTTTTTAAATGCTTGTTTTTCTTGTTTAGCCTGCATGTATCTCCAGTCTGATACTTCAATGCTGTATATATTTTATTTTATTTTATTTTTCATATTTAAAATCTCATCTCCCTCAGAGTGAGACTCTGGCCTGTGTACAATAAAATATAAAAAGCATAAAAACAGTGTATAGATTTTAAAAGGTCAAGGAGTGATAATTAAAAGGTAGGGGAAGGCTTTCATAGCGCCAACCAACCTCACATTTACATGTTTATCTGTCAACCCCAAGCAAAGATGTACAGCCATGTATTTACACCTTTACAGAAGGCAAGAGAGTGGGGGGCTTGTCTCACCTCCAGGGGGAGAGTGTTCCACCGGATGGGGCCAATGGCAGAGAAGGCTGTCTCCCTAGGCCATAATGATCTGAATTCTTTAGTTGGTGAGGACTGCAACATACCTCCCTGCCTGACCAAGTTGATGTAGTGGCATGAAAATGGTTGCATAAGTAACCTGTCCCATGCCACAAAGAGCTTTAATGGTCACAACCAACAGCTTGAATTGGACTTAGAAGCAAATTGGCACCCGATGCAGACCTTGCAGCAGAAGTGTTATGGATGCTATTTTGGAGGTGCCTTGTGTAGCCGCATTTTGTACCTGCTGAAGTTTCTGGATTATTTTCAAGAGTAGCCCCATGTAGAGTGTAGAAGCAATAGGCCAAATGGGGGATGATCAAGGCATGAGAGTTTGAGAGCCTCCTTATCCAGAAAAGGGCATGGCTGATGCACAATATGAAGTTGAGCAAAAGCCATCTTAGCCATGACTGCCACCTGCTCTTTGAGCAGGAGTCACAAGTCTAGGACAACCCCCAGATGATGTACTGGGTTGGTCTGTGTAGTGCAGCCCTATCCAAGACCAAATATAATACATTCCTGGATGCAGAGCCTCCCCCACAGCCATTCCATATTACTGGGGTTCAGTTGACATCTGTTGTCCCCATTCAGGTCCCTATAGCCTCCAGATATCACAAAGGAACATCTACAGCATTGTTTACTTTATCCAGGATGGAGATGTATAGTTGCGTATCAATAACATACCGGTAATACCTCATCCCATGGTGATGGATGATCTCATCCAGTAGTTTCTTATAGATGTTAAACAGGAAAGGAGAAAGTACTGAGCCATGAGGCACCCTGCAACACAGAGGCCAAGAGCTGGACTTATCCCTACAAACAGTGATTGGGACTGACCTCAGAGGAAGGAGGTGAATCAATATAGAACTGTGCCACCCACCTCCAATTCCCTAAGCCAGCCCCAAAGATACCATGGTCTATGGTATTGAAAGCCAATGAGCAGTCAAGAAAAGTGAGGATGGATGCACCACTGCTATCTTGCTCCTGTCAGAGATCATTTATGAATCCAACCAATGCTGTTTCTGCCACATATCCTGGCCTGAAATCTGACTGAAATGGGTCCAGATAATCTGTTTCCTCCAAGATCCTCTGGAGTTGCAAGACCACCATCTTCTCAACCACCTTCCCTTTTTAGGGAAGACTGGAGTCTGGACAAAAATTGTTCAGAGTGGTGCGGTCCATCAATCGTTTCTTGAGGAGGGGCAAACCAGTGCTTCTTTAAAAAGAGCCAGAAACACCCCCTCCAACAAGGATGAATTCACCATTGCTTTGACTTACCCATATGACATACCTCAGGTAGCCTTAATTAACCAGGCAGACCATGGATCTAATGCACATGTGCAGTGGTGGGATCCAAACATTTTTACTACTGTTTCTGTGGGCATGTTTGGTGGGCATGGCTTAGTGGGAGGGGCAGGGGAAGGAATCTGTAAAATCTCCATTCCCTCCACACTCTATTAACCTGCTTTCCAGCTCCGTTCTCCTCTGCAAGGCAACAAAAGAAGACCTAGCCAATTGACTGAGACTCAGGAGGCAGAGAATAGATGGGGATGTGGCCAGTCAGAGGTGGTATTTGTCAGTTCTCCAAACTACTCAAAATTTCCGCTACTGGTTCTCCAGAACTAGTCAGAAGTGCTGAAGACCACCTCTGCACATGTGATTCTATTTGCATTCTAAATGACACTGTCCACTTCCTCAGGTCCAACAAAATCAAACTGTTACCACATAACCAGGTAAATCTGCTTCCCAGGCAAGGGTGGGATTCAAATTTTTAACAACCAGTTCTGTGGGCGTGGCTTAGGTGATGAGCGTGGCTTGGTGGTCATGTTATTGGCTGGGTGTGGCCAACTCAATATCACTCACATCGAGGCATGCATCTCCTCGCCTGGCCTCTCATGACTGTGGGGATGCTGCAACAGTCATAAGTGTTAAAAATGGTCATAAGTCACTCTTTTCAGTGCCATTGTACCTTTGAATGGTACAATGCAAAGTTCCAGCAAAGGAGGGGGAAAAAACTCCAGAGAAGTTCCTGAGACAGGAAGTCTAGTCCTGCCAAGAATGTAATAAGGGTTAACGGAGAGGCAGTTTCTGTAAGCAACACCAGAATGTTTCCTTCCTGCCTTCCTTACAGGATTAGGCCAGTAATTTCTTCTAACAACCGGTACTCCGAACTGCTTAGAATGTTAACAACCAGTTCTAGCGAATAGGTGCGAACTGGTAGAATCCCATGCCTGTTCCAAGGACTAGCATCATGTTTGCCATCCAACTGGGAATGAATCCAAGCAATTTTAGCCCCAGATGTATGAAGAATTCCTCTGCATAACCCTGGAGGTGGGCTTCTGGGCTTCCCTTCCCAAGGAGAGTCTAAGCAGGGCCATTGGGCAACTTTCTGTTGAGAGTGGAGAACTGTTGACATATACTGTAAATATGCATATGTATGTATATACATATATATATATATCCAGCAATTGATTGTTGTCTTCCTGGGACAGAGAGTCTAGAGAACCCAGCACCAGAGGATTTTTAAAATGGGAGGATGGATAGCATGCAAGCCATTGTGAATAGTTTGCAATCTATTAGCAAAATACCAATCCTGTTCTAAAAGGATTTTCATAAGTCAATTTACAGTTTAAATGATAAGTGTGGAAAAGCCTTGAATTTCATATATAGAAAGCCTAGGCAAGATATTCCCCACCTGGTTTTTAGCTTCAGTGCTACAAAAATAATAAGGTTTAGTATTATCTCAAGAGCAACCAGCCTTATATACTCAAGCAAGCTTTGTTTAGGAATAATCTTTCGTAAGCCAAGGACAGTGCACACGAACCAATTGCAGGCAAACTATGGGTACTCCGTTTTATAGCAATGTCAAATCGGCAAGAAAGAGTAGCTGTAATAATCAGCAGTTTCCATGGATTCAAGGACCCAGTCATCTTTCAAAATAATACATGTACTAGCAATTTAAATGCAACTTTCTGTTACTCATGTTTATGGTAATGCAGTTTACAAATCTGTGCAGGGAAGCTGCAAAAGAGGTAAAATAAACTTGATTATTGACTAACACACCTGCTCCTTTTTAAAAATAAAACAAAATAAAAATTCATTACAGAAAAAGCCTAGTATGTTAATTGTAACTCTCACGGAATATGTACTGTTATAAAAAATGACTGTCTTGAGCAGTTGACCTGAATATGCAAGTGTTCCACATTAAGCAACTACCTTATTTAGTGATCACAGTTATGATGTTGATGAAAAAGTAACTTTACAACCAATTCTCGTGTTTACAACTTACACAGGACTGTAAGGCAAAGGAAATCTGAAGTAAGATCATAAACATCTTTATGGTTCATCATAAACATCTTTATGGTTTCACTTGATTACTTCACTTCACTTAATGACTAAGTTGGAGGTGCCAGTTGTGATTGCTAAACAAGGACTCCTGTATTCTCAGGGTGGAGTGGTTTCTATAGAGTGGTAAAAAAAAAAATGCACATTTTCACAGTGCAATCCAAGCCCTATCCTAAAGCTATTTCATTTCTAGGCTTGCCATAGTTTGAAAAGCAAGAAATAATCCACATAGACGGTTTCAACTCCTACCCTCAAAACAATGCTATAGAGCACTGCACACCAGAACAACTATACACAAGAACTATTTTCCCCCAATTGCCATCACTCTGCTAAACAAATAATTCCCTCAATACTGTTCAGCTATTTACTAAGTCTGCATTACTATTGCTATTAGTCTTCCCATTCTTCCTTTCACCCATCTCCTCCCACTTATGACTATATGACTGTAACTTTGTTGCTTCTATCCTTATGATTTATTTTATTGATTGTTTCCTAGTATGATTTAGTTGCTTATTGTACCCTATGACTATTATTAAATGTTGAACTTTATGATTCTTTACAAATGTATCTTTTCTTTTATGTACACTGGGAGCATATGCACCAAAGACAAATTCCTTGTGTGTCCAATCACACTTGGCCAATAAAGAATTCTATTCTATTCTATATTCTATACTTTCACTTTTGAGTGTTTTGCGCACAAGTAGACAAAATGCGGAATATTTGTTAATCACTTGCTATTTTTTGTAGACACAATTTTGGAACGATGGAAACCACAAAGATGTTTATGATTTTACTTACACCCATTTTTCAATATGAATCATGAACATACTGCTGTAAACATCTTAAATTTTTTAATCAGGGGCAAACTGCAGACGTTTTTAATACATGAATAATAAATCACTCCAAAACTGCTACTTATCTATTTGGCATACTTTTTTTTCTGGTCTTACAGTCCAAACAGAATCCCATCTCCTTCACAAATGCTTGGCAGCTTTTAAACATTTGATGTGGTGGGAGAGCGGATAATGATTCCGGAGTATCAGTCAAACCCAAAATTTCAAGGATGAAATTATCCTGGGAGCAAAGCAGGAGCAAGCCTGTGACAAGACGAGTTTCTTACTGTTCAATTAAAAAGCACAGACAATAACTGATGTGGTGGAGTGGGATTAAGAAAGAGCTATTTTTGGATCAGGAGTGATCTGAAGGCTTCCACAGACAGTCTTCTGTCTACAAGCAGCTCTGAAGACCTTTGGGATACAACAACGTCAGCTGAGTTCAATAGTGCTGAGCCAATTTATTTCTAGCTCAGCTGGAGCACATCTGAAATCTCAGTAAAACTAATTGTTTTATCAAAGTCGTCTCTCCTTCCCAAAAAGCCAAAAGCCTTTTTGGACCTTGCAGGAATGGGGTCTCTATTTACAAGAAACCCCCCCTCCCTTCACCAGGAGACCAAGTTGTTGAGCTTCCAATAAATGTTTTGGGATGAACTATTTAACCTCTTCCTCTTCTCCAGAGCTTAGTTTTGTGAATGAAGTGAATTATATTAAATTTATTTTGGGGATCATAAGTTCACAAATTGCCACAACCCTAAGATATGGTGAAGGTATATATTCTCATACCTAGATTTTGTTCTTTTACAGATAAGGTACGTGTTTTATATTCATAAAGCATTATTAGTGGTTTCATAGCAAGGAAAATAAATATTATTCTAATTCCTTTTGAGAAATGTTCCTTAACGTTTAATATGGTAAACTGTGTTGTCAAAACATTGAAGAATTATAATTAAATTTAAGATAAGCTTAAAAAGCAAAGGAAATACAATATGCTTTATTTGAATCATCCTGATAAATACTTGATATTCATTTAAGTATTTCAATTCATGTTCACCTCTTTTAGCCATATTTATTTGCAAGCAATGATAAATATTACTTTCTGTATAGTATAATTTTGCAATACAATTCTTAAAGACTGATTTTGCAAATCAAGGCAATTTTGAACCATTTCAAAATTGTGAGATCTTGCTGTTTAATCCTAACTTGCTTCAGTTGATGGCTTGATAATTCTGGGAGTTGAAGTCCACAGGTCTTAAAGTTGCCAACCGAGGGGTGGGATAATTAATTGAAATTCCCAGGTTTCAAGTGTAGGGGGCACTTTTGAGTTCCTGTCTGGACAATTGCTCTGAGGCAGACTAAATCTCACAAATTTGTAAGTGACAGCTTATATTTATTTGTTTGTTCAGTATTATATTTGCATAAAAGCTTTGAAAGCGGGACTTCAGCGACAGACAGAAATCTGTGATCGTGCGTGCTTTCTGTCTGGGCTTGCCGCTGGAGCGCCCCGAGCTGGCTTGTTTCGGGGCTAAGCCACCCTGTAGAGGTGGGGTGGGGGGAGACCACCAGCAGGGTCAAGGAGAGCCGCATCTCTCCTCCTCAGCTGGCCATTACTCCCTTTCCTGAAGGCGGTTGCAGCGGTGGTCAGAAATGGCCACCACAAAGAAGAGCTCAACCGGAAAAGAATGTACAGGAGGAAGATAAGAAGTGAAAGTTTTGGCTGACTGGGTTAAATTGTAAAAGCAACAACCAAGATACTCTGGAATTTAAACTTTCAAAAAATAACATTACTCCCAAAGAAGAGTCGGAAGCAGCGAAGGAAAGTGAAAAGGGAAAGGTTTGGCTTTTTTTTTTTCTTCTCTCTCCTTCCCTATACTGACAACTAAGAGACTTAAATAAGAAATCGGAAAAATCTGCTTTGACATCAATAGGCAATTAAACTGAAAATAAAACAAAATGTCAAAGGGATAATAAAGATTTCTGGACATTAAAAACTTTCTTTTCCAGGAGACTGCCTGGAATTTAAAAGAATCTAAAGTAAAACTTCAACAAGACTTCTAAAAGATACATTTTAATTGAAACTTTGCAACTAAATAGTAACCCAGAAGAGAAAGTGAAAAAAAAGAGCAAAAAAGAAACAGCTTGCGTGTATTTGGATTATTTGGTGATCTTTGGATTTTTGGTTATTATATTTGAATGACTAAAATCAATTGGGTGGTTGTTTAAAAATTTATACAATGGCACCACTTCTGGATGAATTGAAAATGGAACTTAAAAAGTACAAAGAAGATGCACAAGAAGGGAAGGATTCTTTTGGCTTCATCTTTCAATTCTTAGAAATGGAGAGTTGGAACTATGAGAAACAAGAAAAAACTGCAAAACAAGAAGACTGGGACAAAGAAGAAGCCATCTTTAATGAACAAGCAATTTTATGTGGAGAAGAAAAAGGAAAGGGGGGAAAGAGACTGGAGAATTTTAGACTTAAGAAAACAACCAAAGAAAAGAAAAATAATTCAAAAAATAAGTATAATACTGGAAAGCAACAGAAAAGGGGAATACAGAAGAGAGAAATAGAGGTAGAGAGACAAGGGTGAAAAAGGGAAGAGAGAAGAAGAGAGGGAAGAAGGAAAGGAAAAGAAGTTACAAAGGACCGGAACAAGATATAGAGAAACAGGACCTGTTTAGAGATAATGGGTGAAAATTTAACTGAAAAAGGGATTCTGAAAAGGTACATAAGATTGTATTGTTATATTAGTAATAGAAATAACTTTAGAAAATTGGAAACAACGTATGATTAAAATGAGGGATAAAATAGTTAGTGTAATTTAGTGAAATGTTTGTGAATAAAATAAAATAAAATAAATGAGAAAATTGAATTAGGAAGGAACGGGAACATTTTAATTAGTTAATGTTTTATAAAATATAAGTGAAGGGGGGAAATTAACTATGGAAAGCTTATAATTGTTCCCATAGAAGTATGATATTTAATTGAAAAGTAATGTTAAAGATGTTAAGACTTTAATGAATATTAATATTAATGATAGAATTGAATTGGAATGGAATGTTGTTTTAATAATATTATACATTTATATATTTATATATTTTTTTAAGAATACAGTGTGTATTTTAAGAATGTACCAAGCAGAATCCTATGGAAGTTATATATTATATTGAATGTTACAACTTTAGGGAAAAGATATAAAGGCACCATAATTGCAGTCAGTAACTGCAGGAGAAATTTTGTTTAATGAGAAAAGATAATAGATAATTGAAACAGGACAGACAAAAAATATAAATACAATGATTTGAATTGAGATGAGATAATTAAAAGAAAATTGAGAAAATTAAAAGAGGGGAGAAGCTATGCAGAAAATGTAAAATAGTAATAAGATATGGAATAGAATATAAAAATGAGCATGAACCTGAATTTGTGTCTGTATGAAGAAATGTAACCTGGGATTATGCTGCTTTCAAAAAAGATGTTTTATTTGTATTTTTTTTTCTCTTTGTGAACATTCAAATAAAATTTACAAAAAAAAAAGCTTTGAAAGCAAAAAAAGCCTCCTTAATATGGTTCACATTTCCTTTTTTTAAAGCAGAAATCTGTTTCATCTTTTAAAAGCATTACAGTGGCATTCTGATTACCAATCCACCTACAATATAAGAAGTATAAGAAATCACCGATGAAGTAATCAAAATAATGGCCAAGAATAAGAGGCAGAAGATCCAACATTGTGCCCCAATTTTTGCTAACATGTGCTACTTAGATAAAAGGCTGTTTTTCATTTGTCCTTTTGGCAAAGTTGTTGGATCCAAAAGAATCCTTGTGTCAGCCACAAACTATTTTAGAGCTTTCTAGAAGTGCTCTGATGGATCTTTCCCCACAAATGGATGGTTTTTTTGGTAGATTCTACGTGATAGAAGTCAATGCCACAATATCATAATGTGCTATAATCTTGAACAATGTGATGGATACAGTATTATCAACAATATAAGTATACATAGGAAGCTGTATCTGTAGAAGTAGGAATATTAGCTGTAATGCCATGGCTTATCAAACTTTCTGCTAATCCAATCCCCAAAGGGATAAATGAATTACTGTAACTCCCCTCTGCTGAATAAAATTAAGTCTTTCACTAGGGTTAGGTCTGGACAAAAAATATATCATTTTTAATTATTAAACTTTATATATCATGGTTTTTGCAAGCAAAGAGCAGTTGACAGAAAAGATTACATTAAAAAAAGATACTGGGTAAAAGTTCAGAGAAGAGCAACTATGATGATTAAAGGCCTGGAGACTAAAACATAAAACAAGAATGGTTGCAGGAATTGGGTATGGACAGTTTAGAATAAAAAAAGGAGTAGAGGTGATATGATAACTGTTATGTCCTGAGGACTCAAGGAGTTCTCACTCAGGTCCACTCACTTTGTGTGGGCGTTATTCCCCCATTCCCATTGGTCAGTTCTCCCCAGCAGCCAGCTATAAAAGCAGGCTACGGGGTCCAACTGGCTGCTGATTGCTGCGAGCCAGTTCCAGGCTTGGCAAGCACGGTCAGCCCTTTATTTGTAAAATAAAGTACTGTTGCACGCATGCTCTGGTTCAGCCTCTCATTGCTCAAACTTAACACTGGCGACGAGGATGGGATGGCTACCAGAAGCACCTTGCAACCGCTGAGTCACTAGCCACCGATCTACAGCCCAGAGAGAGCGATCGGCTGGCAACAAGGGAAACGCTGATCCGCAGCCAGAGAGAGCGGTCAGCTAACGAAACGAGCGATCAAAAAGAGCAAACGCAGATCCGCAGCCAGAGAAAGCGGTCTGAGTCAAATAGTTAGAAGCGTCTGTAGCCGCTTGTTAGCCTCGCTACGGGGAAAGTGAAGCGCTGCGAGCCGCAGCCGCTCTGCATTTGGTGCGAAATTCAAACGGGTGTCATTTGAATTTCGAGCCAGTAGGAATCACAGCACAGCGCTGTAGAGAGTCACTAACGCCCACTTTTTTTGGCGCGAATCAAGACACCTCCAACGGCTAGCAGCCAACGTGGTAACCCAGAGAGAGAGAAAGAGAGGGTAGCAAAAAACCTCTCCAGAGCTGATATCACTAGTAACTCACGAGCGTTCGTAGTCCCAGAGAGATTTCTCCCGCAGGTAGCCCAGCCGTTCCAGCACCATGGGTTCCAATCCAGTATTCCCGGCGTTTAAACCAGACGAAGAGAAGTGGGAATCGTATAAGAACCGTTTCAATCATTACATCGATGCGGTCGGCCTGTCGGATGCGGGAGAGCATCGGAAAAAATCCTATTTCCTAATCTACTGCGGAGCCACCGTTTACGATACCGCTGCAGCACTCGTGGCGCCGAGAGAATTAAAAAACGTTCCGTGGTCCGAGTTGCTTGAGATCCTCACAAACCACTACGCTCCCAGGCCTTCACAAATCGCCAGGAGGTTCACGTTCCGAATGAGGAAGCAATCAAGTAAGGAGACCATCAACCAATATATGGCCGCCCTCAGAACAGCAGCCCTGCACTGCGGGTTTGGAACATACCTGGAGGACATGCTCCTCGATCAATTGGTTTGTGGGGTCAAGGATCTCAACCTACAGAGGCGACTGCTAGCTAAAAAAGACCTCAACCTAGCGCAAGCGGTAGAGGAGGCCCTAGCAGCCGAGCTAGCAACAAACTCAGCCACCGAAATTCAGGGCCCAAGCGCCAAGCTAGCAGCGTTCCCAGTCCATTCCGAAGAGGTGGAAGCGGAGGAAGGCCACAACAATGAGAACGATGTCCATCGCCTCACCAATGACAGACGGTCGCAGGTAGGGGCCAAACAAGAATACACCGGTCCACCCAAGCACATCACCCTGTGCCTAGCCTGTGGGGGATCACATCAAAGGGCCACCTGCAAGTTTAAAGGAACCGTTTGCAACAACTGCCATAAGAGGGGGCACATTGCGAGAGTCTGCCAAGCCCCCCAAAGCGCTGCACAAAGACCCCCGTCCTCGCACTCGGGACCACAGAGGCAAGTATTAAACTGTCGCACGCACCGCCTTGCCAGGCGTACTTGCCACTCTGTTAGTAAAATTTCTCTCTCCGTTTCCCTAGAAGGTAAACCGTGCCACATGGAGGTTGACACAGGGTCAGCGCTCTCAATAATCTCGTGGAACACCCTCAAGAGACTCCACCCCAGCCTATCTACTACCCGGCTTCAGAGATGCCAGTTCGGTCTGAAGGACTACCAGGGGAAGGCCATTCCCGTGATCGGCAGAGGCAAGTTCTTTGTCAGTTTTAGAGCTTTTAAAGGCCACCTACCTCTAGTGGTAGTTAACGGCAATCTACCCACCTTATTGGGGCTCGATTGGTTTCCCCACCTCGGCCTAGGGTTAACAGGAGTCCATGCTGTCTCAACCTCAGACACTGACTCCTTATTCGCTGACTACGCAGATGTGTTCAGCGAGGAGCTGGGGTGTTATAATGGAACCCCCATCTCGTTCACCGTTGACCCCCAGGCAGTCCCAATCAGATTAAAACCACGTAGAGTTCCATTTGCTATTCGACCAAAACTAGACGCTGAATTGGATAAACTACTAAAACAAGGGGTCATTGAGCCAACAGATTTCGCCAAGTGGGAGACGCCCATTGTCACACCCCTCAAAAAAGATGGTAGCCTGAGAATTTGCTCGGACTACAAGACAACAATCAATAAATATTTACAAGTTAGCGCCTACCCCGTGCCCGTCATTCAGCACTTATTGCACACATTCGAACCGGGCAGTATTTTTGCTAAATTGGACATGTCTCAAGCGTATCAACAGTTCCCTGTTGATAACCAAACAGCGGAACTTCAGACCATCGTCACTCACAGGGGTGCCTTCCGATGCAAGCGTCTCCAATTTGGCGTAAGTGTTGCCCCGGGTATTTTTCAATCCCTCATGGAGCGGATTTTACAGGGCCTCCCTGGTGTAGTACCCTACTTCGACGACATCTTGGTCTCGGCCAGGGACAGACCCCAACTCTTCCAGAGAGTGCGAGCAGTGTTAGAGAGGTTCAGACAGCATGGCCTCAAGTTAAAAAAAGAAAAATGCGCCATTGCCACTAGACAGGTGGACTTTCTGGGTTATAAAATTGACGCCTCTGGCATTCACCCCCTGGAGTCCAAGGTCAGGGCGATCCACGAAGCTCCCACACCGACCTCCAAAACGGAGCTACAAGCTTTCTTGGGGCTCCTAAACTTTTATGCATCCTTTTTGCCCCATAAAGCCTCAGTAGCCGAACCCCTACACAGATTACTAGACAAAAAGTCACCGTGGCACTGGGGGCACAAAGAAGACCAGGCGTTTAACGCCGTCAAATCACTACTTACGTCAGAGGCAGTGCTCATCCAATTCGACCCCAACCTTCCTTTAGTACTGGCAGCAGACGCATCCCCTTTTGGAATTGGGGCGGTCCTTAGTCACCGACTCGCCAATGGCGCCGAGGCCCCCATCGCCTTTTTCTCCAGGACGCTCTCGGCCACGGAGCGAAATTACAGCCAAATAGACAAGGAAGCCCTAGCAGCTGTTGCAGCCGTGAAAAAGTTTCACGAATTCCTTTTTGGCCACTTCTTCAAACTGGTCACCGACCATAAGCCCCTCCTGGGCCTACTGGCCGGCGACAAACAGACACCTCAAGTCCTCTCCCCTCGGATGACAAGGTGGACGCTTTTCCTAGCGGCCTACTCATACAAACTTATCCACCGCCCGGGCAAAACTCTATCCCACGCTGACGCACTCAGTCGCTGCCCCTTACCCGCTCCGGCTGAAGACCCAGCTCCTGTCAATGCCATTTTTGAAATCACCCAGTTGGACCTGCCCATCACCGCCCTTGACATCGCCGCCAAAACCAAGGCAGACCAAACGCTCGCCCAGGTGCTCGACTGGGTGAGGAGGGGGTGGCCGGGAGGCAATGTTGATAACAAATTCACACCCTTTAAGACTCGCATGCAGGAGCTGTCCAGTTTGCAGGGTTGTCTACTGTGGGGCACTCGAGTGGTCATCCCGACCTCGCTGCGTACCCGAGTCCTGGAAGCGTTGCACGAGGGACACCCCGGCATTGTGAGAATGAAGGCGTTGGCACGCAGCTACGTGTGGTGGCCGGGTCTAGACGAGGACATTGCCAATTGGGTAAGTTCCTGCAGCATTTGCCAGGAATCCCGTCCTGCTCCCCCCATCGCCACCCCTACCAGATGGGAGAGCGCCAGCGCCCCTTGGTCTAGAATCCATATCGATCTGGCCGGCCCCGTGCATGGAAAGATGTTCCTAGTGGTCGTGGACGCTTATTCCAAGTGGATAGACGTGGCGCAGCTATCCACGACCACCACACTAGCAATCACCAACGTGTTAACGCGCCTGTTCGTTACCCATGGACTACCCGACTCCTTGGTCTCCGATAATGGCCCACAGTTCGCATCAGTAGAATTCAGCCGTTTTGCAGCCAACCTAGGCATTCGCCACATTTTCACAGCCCCATTTCACCCTGCGAGTAATGGGTTGGCTGAAAGGGCCATCAGGACCACCAAAGAGGCCCTCGCTAGGTTTGGCAGACATGACTGGCACCACAAACTCTCACGGTTCCTGATGAGCCAGCACTCAACCCCCTGTGCAGTCACCAATAAGTCCCCAGCGGAACTTCTGATGGGCCGGCGCCTGAGGACTGTATTAGATAGACTGCACCCACAATACTGCCCTGACTCTCCCCTCGCTTCCACTTCGGGGGTTAGACATTTTATGTTACAGGAGCCGATATTCGCAAGAAATTTCGCTGGGGACCCACTTTGGATTCCGGGCGAGGTCATCGCCGTCACCGGGCCGAGATCATATAGAGTCAGGCTGGAGGATGGTCGCGTCTGGAGGAGACACATAGACCAACTCAGAAGGCGCCTCAGCAACCTCGCAAACAAGAATCCAGAGTCTCCAGTCGAAGGGGAACCGTCCCATCCGCCACCCAGCCACACCGCACCCAGTGACCAGTCTGCGCCAGCGGTCGTTCCGGTCAGCCCAAACTCGGACAACAGCGCCCAGAGAGTTGATCAACCGGATCCAACCCACGAGAGTTTGACTCCAGAAACCAACCCGGTGGTTTCCGAGGATGCCCAGTCCAGAGAGAGTGTTGGCGACACTATGCCAGCTCAACCGTCACAGACTGATACCGAACAGTCAGACAATGTTCCCGAGTTGCGCCGCTCCGGGCGCCAACACAAACCCCCCATCTACCTCAAGGACTATGCGTGTTCGCATCTGGGGGGAAGGGGTGTTATGTCCTGAGGACTCAAGGAGTTCTCACTCAGGTCCACTCACTTTGTGTGGGCGTTATTCCCCCATTCCCATTGGTCAGTTCTCCCCAGCAGCCAGCTATAAAAGCAGGCTACGGGGTCCAACTGGCTGCTGATTGCTGCGAGCCAGTTCCAGGCTTGGCAAGCACGGTCAGCCCTTTATTTGTAAAATAAAGTACTGTTGCACGCATGCTCTGGTTCAGCCTCTCATTGCTCAAACTTAACAATAACAGTAGTCCAGTATTTCAGGGGCTGCCACAAAGAAGGGGGGGGGGGGTCAACATATTTTCCAAAGCATCAGAGAGCAGCATAAGAAATAATGGATGGAAACTAATCAAGGAGAGAAGCAACCTGGAATTAATGAGAAATTTCCTCACAGTGAGAATGATAAACCAGTGAATTGGCTTCCTTCAGAACTTGGGTGCATCATCACTGGAGGTTTTTAAGAAAAAAACTTGTTTGAAATGGTATCGGGTTTTCTGCTTGAGGAGGGGGATGGACTAGAAAACCTCCAAGGTCTCTTCTATTCTGCTTCAAAGTGAAGAGAAATACTGGAAGTACGTTTTTACATTGTTCCTATTGTGTCCTGCTCTAAGACAGCAATAGACTGATCAAGTGATTAATTGAACACTGTTCCTATTTTGCCTCCATATGCAAAGCAGAAATGGTATAAAAACTGGATCCCATTTTGTCTGACTTGAATGAGCAAAATAAGAAGCAAATCCCAGGCTGAGTTTTGCCAAATTATCCCACTTTGTCCATACAAACTTGATCAACACCCCCCCCCCCACACACACACCCAAAAAATTCTCATATAGATTGCTTTCAGCCACCCAGTGGGTTCCAACCCACATCTTGAGAACTTCTGCTCAATGAGATTAATGCTTCTGGGAATTTTGAATGCTACAAAATTAGGATTAGAAGCTGTCCTTAAAAGAGATTTTTCCAATTTCTTTTGAAAAACCCTTGTTTTTTGTAAGAGCCAGATCTATTTCTCAAGGCTGTATTAATTATACAGCCATTTGAGTTTTCATAACAACAGGCTCTTTCTTGTCATTATACTTGAGCAAACTGATAATATGCAATGCGTTATTTTTCTAATTAGGTAATTCAGGATATTTTCCCCACTTCCCTCCCTAATGCTAACTGCAGCTTGATAAACATCAAATGAGTTGTCAGTTCAGGATCTCAGAAATTAATTTGGTATCTATAAAACTACGAAACGCTTGGAGGCTCATGGCATTTTCATATTAAGAAAGCTAATAGTTGCCACCAGCTGTAGAATTCGGGTTACATAAAGGCCCCCAATATATGTACATCGTAAGCATGGAAAATATGGAGCTTATCACTTCCACTTTATTTGAGCCCACTTTGCACCCCTATTGTGGAGATTGTAGAAAATATATGTGTATGTTTATTTGCAAATAAACTCCAGCTACCATGCATTAGCCATAAGTATAGAAGAGTAGTTTTTGACATATGTTGAAGCCTGTTTGCTTTAGAATTTCTGTTCAAAGTATTAGAAGAAATATAAAATGAATACTGCTATCTGATTATTACTTTCCATCAAGCCAATCTTGACTCTTAGTGATTACAAATTATTAGTATCCTCATCTGAGAGACTTCTCAAGAAATGTCTACTTTATGATGGTGATGGTATATGATGGATGAAACCAAGAAGACATTTTAAAATCTGCCGTGTCTCATCTATTCCACTATCACCCTCCTTCAATAAGGACACTGCTTTCTGTGCTCCCTGCATGTTCTGTCAAGAGACATATTGTATATGTCGTTATAGCCAAGGATGTGAGCCTTTGTAGAGAGTATGGAGAGATTTTGTACATGTGAATGAAACCAAGACTGCAGGCCTTCGTAGGGAACAGGGTGACAGAGAAAGGAGAAAAGTGGCTGAGATTTAGCCATGCTAATTGGCGTTCAAAAGGGTTTCGGCAATTTGTAACTTGTAATTTGTAACTTGGGTTTCTGGCCTCTTTTCCCCATGTCATGTGCTCCCGAAGTGAAATTTAAGCTGTTACTATTTTAAAAATTTAATAATTTCTATAAATGTACAGTATAAGTGGAATACATATACAGCCTAGAATTAAATGTTATTGTATCATATCAGTGGAGGACCATTTTGCACATACACTGATTACTTGATGCTGATAAAAATGAAGATAAAATTAGAATCTATATATAGATGTGGAAGACATCCATATAAAAGACCCTGTTCTGCAGTATTTTGGATGGCCCTATTATTAATTTCTTATTATTGGATGCTTTGAGCATATCATTTCATCTGTTCATTTTTAATCTGGCATATGTATTTCTTATAGTTACATTATCTATATTTATCTATTGTCTGTCTATCATCTATCTGATTTATATGGCTGCTCATTTTTTAAAAAGTGACTCTGGGTAGCATACAGCAAAAAAGCCAAAAGTATAAAACAATAAACATGTCAAATAATTATGTATTTAAAATAAAGTGACACTGGACAGAAATGCACAAGAAATTTGATAGCAATGGAACTCACTCAACATCACTCTGAGACATCCAGGTCTTGACAGACTTCCAGAAAATAAGGACAGATTGAGTGGACCTCATATTGTCTAGAGAATTGTATTACTTTTCAGGAAAGGGGAAATAGGTAGATTCCATCTGGCTATTTAGCATAGCACTCAGTCAATAAAGTTGCCAAAGTCTTGATTTTTCAGTGGTGGAATCTATTCTGGAGACTGGAGGAAGGTCTGACCACATTATCTGGAACTGCTTCTGCCCTATGAACTCTATAAAGTGGACATAATGCTCTTTCAATTGTCTGTGACATACTTATGAGCATAATCTCTGCTCCTCATTCATGTTGCCTTGGAGGATCTGGAGGTGTTGTACTAGCTTGGTAGACAACATTTCATAATGGGAAAAGGTGATGTTAATAGTTGTGAAAAAAGCCACGGCATTCCCCATTTTAAAACGAATTTCCTTTAGTCTGTTTGTAGTTGATAATGTTCTTCCTTATATTTCCTCAGCACCTGCATCTGGTAATCATTGATAATCTGTTTTCAGTGTTCAGTTACAGAGTATTCCTCAGGAGGCAGATTATCTTGACCTCTTTAGATCAGAATACGCCCTACACTTTGCATATTTTGGAAACTGCTCAAAACAGAGTTACTTAGAATAGCAATTAAATGTTGATCATCATCTAATTACTTATATGTGTTTCTGTTTTTCATGTTTTATCAAATGCATATTTTTGAAGTTGCGTATTTTAAAACACTGATATAAATTGCTAAGATATTTTTATTGCAGTGGGTAACACAATAATGTTGTAAAATTAGCTTTATAATAGCACACAGGAAAACCTGATAGGCATTACAAATAGCAATAGCAATAGCACTTAGATTTATATACCGCTTTATAATGCTCTACAGCCCTCTCAAAGTGGTTTACAGAGACAGCATATGGCCTCCAACAATTTGGGTCCTCATTTTACTCACCTCGGAAGGATGGAAGGCTGAGTCAACCTTGGATATTTCCAATCTACTGCTCTCTGATATCTATTATAGCTCTACTTTTCTTTAAAAATTCTAAGAGCTTGTTAAGAGCAGACTCACCTTTTCAAATCTGTTGTAACCTTGATAGATATGACAACATTTGGAATGGAGATTTAAAGTGGTTGTCTACATCAGTGAAACAGTTTGCAAGTATGCTAGCTTACTTTTTATCCACATTTCCAACTGTTGTTTTGCAAGAGAATTGGGGAGCAGAGGAGCGGTGGGAAAAACCACCATTGGCGCCTATGGATCTCCTGCTCCTGGTTCCCAGTCTTCAAAGGAGATTTTTTTACTCCAAAGGAATTGCTATCCTTGGTTCCCCCCTTACTTCTAACATCCATAAGAAGGGTAAATGGATCTCGAAGATGCAAAAAAATCCCCCCCCCCCATACTTTTTTAAGGAGGAGAATGGTGGCTGGAGAATTACTTCCTTTCGTATGGAGAATGGAGAGAGCTGGGAACTCTCTTTAGCTAGAACCTATCACAATAATGTTACTCTACAGAACACATTATCTGCAAGAGGTATTTTTCACGCATGACCAGTGCTCTTCCATAAAGATCGGAGAACTGTCAGCAGTTGACTAAGTGATCAGATATATGACAATAGATGACACAATTTTCTCTTTCTTTTTCCTATTAAAGCTGATCCCTCCAGATTAGGTCCTGCTGCATTTAATCCATGTTTTTGACACAAGTGAAAATAAAGTGTGCAGTGATCTTCCAGATAGATGCCTGCTAGCTGTGTTTGAAAAAGTGCTTTGCTCCAGTCTGCAAATAGGGCTCAGCTGTGCCTTCCCTGTGGGGATTACATAGCAGCTTACTGTGCAGGCCGGTAAACAGCGACTTACAACCCACTTCTTTTCCCCTACAATTCTCTGATCCCTTATAATACCTCCATGGAATAAGAAAACTTCCTCTTTTCCACCTACTTTTTTGCCTTTATTTCTGTCGCTGGACTATATGATCAGTGAGTGTGTAGAGCTCGTACTCAGTGTGAGCTGGGTGGTTGTGGCATCATCCTATGTTCACCTATGAGAATCCATTTGCTACACAAGGGATGTCTCCTGCCCTCATATCTTTCAAAATGCTTTATCAACATGCTTATAAGAAATGCTAACCCAGGATATAAACTAAGCATGGTACAACTCCTGCTGTTCTTTGGATAAGGCTATCTCTCATGCGGATTCTAGTTGCACATGTGGATATCATTTCCTGGCCCATTAACTTGCAGCTGATTTAGTACAGCAATGTACTAAAATGTACTGAGAGAATTTGTAGAACACCAAGAAGAAAATCACCTGGATCCAGGGGTGGGATTCTACCAGTTCAGACAGGTTCGGCAAACCTCTTGTTCCGATGATCAGCTGGCTCCAAACCGGTTCATTGTGATGAGCATGTGGGCCCGCCCAGTCACCCCTGCTCTTTCCTATCCTTTATTTCCTTTATTCAGAGCACAACGGCAGAGCAGTTGCCATGCCTCAGCTGTTTTATTCACAAAGGCTGCAGTTGAAGGCAAGTGTATTGGGTTATTAAAATGTGGAGCATGCATGGAGTATGCATTTGGTGCAAACGTGTGTGAAGTGCATGATTGTGCGCAAAGCACGTGATCGCCAAACTGGTTGTTATACCGGTGGAATCCCTGGAGCTTTGTTTCAGAGCTGAGAGTGGGTGAAAGATTACCTCCCCACCTGATCTTCTTTTGTTAACTGTCATCTGTCATAAGTTAAATTGTCATCTGCCAATAGCCCTCAGGTACTCTCACAAGCAGCTCACTTCTGAGAAATGTAAGAAAACTAGCTTCTTTTCCTTTGGCCACTTCTGTTGCCACATTAACTCAAAGATATTTTCAATGAAGAAGGACCTGTGGCTTCTGCTTCAAGCGGTGGAGAGCTGGACGCAGCATGTTGGCAGCACTCCTCTTTTGCCAAAGGAGCATCTGGACAATTTTGCTAGGAGCCTACTACACAATCCTCTGTCTAATCTTAAAACGTTGCATAATGGGAAGGTTGAGATGTCATGATTGGGGGAGCCTTCTATTTTCTAATAATGTTTCTGAGACCAGCACTGTGTGTTTTATGATGTCACATTTTTCCTTTTGGGCTCTTCTGAATGCATCTCTGACCCTGCTTGAAGCAGCAGCAATATTCCTTTGTGAGATCTTCCCCTCTTCCATGAGAAAGCTTCTCATCTCCATAAAGAATTAATAGAACTCTTCTTCAGAAGCCCTTTCATTTCCTCCAAAGCTTGTTCTCCATTCTGACCCGCTCGTCTCAGAAAACAATCAAGTAGGGTATAAATACCACCACTAATACCAATTCTGCAGCTCAGAATCCTCACTTATTTCTTCCCAACATCCTGTGAAAATGCAGCAAGTTATTATATACTTCTGAGCACTGAATGTGGATTAGCTAGCAATAGGATAAACTGTTCCACAAATCTAATTACTTTGTTTTCTTTAGGGAAAGAACCTTTCAATCTCATCATTAAAATCTAGAAACTTTTGAAGGATCTCTTAAAGGGAGAGAGACTAATTAGTTTTTCATTACTGAAATGGGTAAATCTGTGGGATGGTGGTGGCAGCAATGATATGGCTAAAATCCTTATATTAAATAATTAGCTCAGAATGATACCTAGCTAAAGATTCTATGACTGTAAGTTATTTTTGTCTCTCAATGGCAAAGCTTATCTTGCATAGCAATGGTGTTTTGTCAATGTGATTGCATGTTGAACTTCAACTTGCACATGGGCTTATAAATGGCCATTAAATTGCAATCATCAGTTAGTAAACAACCCTCTACAAAAATAATAATAATAAAAAGCGCTCAAATTAAAAAGTTCACAAAGGTATCCACCTATGACAGACAGGGACAAATTATGATGAAAAGCACTGTAGCTACTCACTTAATTTATGTCCTTGCGTCTAATGCCATAATGCAAGTATAAAAGGCCAGATTTATGTTGTGATGATGCTTTTCATTACTGCTGCTTGTACTGGATCCTCCCTTCAAATGTCTTATCAGTCAGTCCTGGTCTAGTATTCAACCTATCATCTTATAAGCATTTTCCTCCCACACAAGGCAAAACCTTCTTTGAGTAGGGATCAAATGACTACTTTTTGGGTTACAATATACAAAAGTGGTTCTCCACTGTCTCCTTTGGAGCTGCTTTTTCATCTTCCTAGTCTAGACTACCATCCTGAGAGTTCCTAGTGATCTTCCATTCAGATGCTAATTAGCTCAACCCTCCTTAGTTTTTAGAGATCAGCTAAGAGATACTGGCTTTAAAGTTAATTAAATTCATTTTTTTTGTTTCCTATCTATGGTAGTTTTTTATCCTGATTTTTCTGCTAGCTTTCTTAAACAATAGAGTGTATTTGGTACTTAGATCATGGGGCTCCAGGAGTTTTAATTAATCCCATTTAATTACTTTTAAAATAATTTATTCAAAATTATCCCTTTTATGAAAGAAAGGTGATGGGTTTTTAATTTTCCTTTAATTTTGACTGTAGTTCTCCTACTATGCTTCTCAAAGCCAACCATCCATCTCTTAACGGTATTACTCCTAAAATGTCAAATGTCCTCATCTTAATTACTAGTTCTGTTGACCTTTCATCTACAGGCATGTTGTTGTTACCAATGAATGCCAATAAGGTATTTTTCATAAAAGCTGTTGGAAAATACTATCATCAGTAGAGAAAAAAACTGATATATTTCTGAGGAACCACAGATCGTCAAAATCATTTTCTGATTCCCAGTGTATATTAGATTCTTTGGCTTCCAAATATTGCCAATGTGATGCAATTTTTTTCTAAGACTTATAAATATATAACTGATGTTTAGCGAGTTGTAAATTCTGGCTGATCTTAGTTGGTCTTGGAAAAAGTTGAGAAGGTTATGTGCTGGTTAGTATTTGAAATAAATTCTTCCAGGAAATCAAGAGCTAAAGATTCAACAGCAAAGCTGAAGAACAAAATCACCCAGAATAAGGATAGACCAACCATGTATGAACTGTTGCCCCAAAAAACTTTACCTGGACTTGTATGCGATGACAAGAACTTCAGCCTAACCTGTAGGAGCCTTTATTGATATGTTATGTCTTACTTTCAGTCTGAAGAGAAAGCACAAGACCAAGGAGAAGAATTTGTTAATCGCCATGATTGTCGGGTGCTTGTTTTACAAGAAAGAATGAAAACAATGGAAAAGTAGAGGGCTATAAGGTGGGCAATCCTATGGGGATAACACTTTCTAGCCAGTTTGGGAAAATTGGGAAGGTCCTTGGCAATGTATCTGGGGTAAGTTCAATCGTTAGGAAAAATGGGTCTTTCAGGAGGCAGCTGAGCTAGGGAAGTTGATTGTGAAACCAAAGGTCATCAGCTGATCAAGGATATAAGGTTGAGGGTTCTCTAGGTTTCAATTTTCTTGTAAAGGTTACCCTTTGTCTGTACTATGAGCTGGGGGCAAGGCATCTATTCTTTGGTTTAGAAAAGTTTGCAGAATGGCTGGGGGAAGGAGGTTAATTTGGGTCATATATGATTAATTAGAGAGAAGATAGATATCCCAGGATAATGTTGCAGGATCCAATCTGGATCTGTCATTGGGACCAGATGTTTAGTCTTCTGAGCTTCTGGATTCATGCTGGAGCCCTCTTTAAGGAACTTCTCTCTAGCAGAGTATGTGCTTTCAGCTATTCTGTATGTGGTATTTATATGGTGCTTTTTTAGATATTGATTGGGTTGTTGATGGGCTGGCTATTAAGTTGTTGGCTGTTGTTTCCTTGAGTTTGTATTATATGTGCATATATGAAAATAGCCCAAGATGCTTTAATTTAAAAAGTAAGCCAACAATCAAAAATGTCTTTTGATCCATTTATTTTTTTTCCCTTTATTACGAGAGCTAAGGAGGTGCAATCAATCCTTTGTATATCTTAAGAAAATCTCAATGGATTTATTTGGCTTACTCTCAAGTAAACTGAAAAAGGAAATAAAAAAATTAAATTAAAAATTAAATTGGTAAAGAGGCCAAACTGGTTCTCCTTGGTTGAATGGTTGCTCTGCCTAACTCTAAAGAGTGCATTTAGGTTATAGGTCATGAAGGGTTAATGGTTTAGAATAGTAATAAGGTTTTATTAGAAAGAATGTGTGTAAAAATGCAACTGAAATGGTTATCATACAGTTCATGCAGTTCCTCATACCTGGAAGTAGTAGGGCACCAGATCCGGGTTGAAAAGTTTGACAATATCTCTAGATGGCAACAAATAGTTAATAGTGTTATTGAGTTTCTTTGCTGCCTTTTGTGCTGGTTTTGATTTTGCATGCCAAGTCTGTAGTCTTACCTGATAGAAAAAATATGTTTAAAGGACAAATATGAGTTAATAGGCATCTTAAAAAAATCTCATCATCATATCAAAATATGATTTTCAATGGGAATCGCAAAGTCTATCAGCAAAGCAATTCAGTAGGTGAAAGCCAACCTAAATAATACTGATTCTACTTTCTAATTCATAAAATTCTTGCTTTTATGCAGAACAATTACCTTTCAGTAAAATTTCCTTCCTCATGCACAAAATCTATTGGAGGTATTTCAAGTAGTTTACCATTGTAAGGTACAAAATAAAATATTTTTCCCCATAAGCAAGTTCTCCTTTCATGAGCCAGAAAAAAAAGGATTTGAAATCATTAATCTAATTCATCCCTCTTTTCCTTTGCAAGGAATTCATAAAGATTGTGAAATAGGGATGGACAAAAAGAAACTCATTGATAACACCTGTATCATTTTGTCACCAAAGTGATATAGTTCCCCATTATATGCTTTAAGTGGGGATAAAGGTATTATGGAAATTATCTGTAATCTGCCAAATGCGGAGAAAAGTTTTTGAAGTTATTCCAGGCATCTTTGCCTAAATTATGCTCAAGATTCAATCAGGACAGAGCCATATCATTGAAATTATGGGAAACAAGGCCTTTAGGATACTCTGAAGAACCATTAATACCTAAAGTACTATAGGTTTTGTAATGTCAGATCAACTCAATATTATGCAATTAAAAAATAATGATGCTAGACAGATAGACCTCTGTAAACTTCTTAATAGAATTAAAGGTATAGTTTCAAAGCTATGCCAGGTAACAGATTTTAATAAATCTACCAAAGGATTAAAACAAATCTGGAATCTAAATTTAGATTCTATGTCATTCTCTATGGCAGCCATTGCTAAATAGTGGCAATATCTAGATAATATTTCAACGGCTAAATGGCATAACGTTTGATCTACAGCATTGCTTGAAAGCCTGTTTAATAAAATTAACTGATTGTAATTGCAAAGTACCAATTCTGCAATTTTATTCTATGATGAATAATGAGATTTTACTGTTAGACAGAATTAAGCTTAGTGTAATAATCTGTAGCAGAAAATATGGAAAGTTAAACTCTATCAACATAATATAATTTATTTTATAAAATTGGGAAAAATAGGAGAGTTCTGCTTAATTGAAATGTTCACTTATTGACAGCTAGTTATTAAGATATGTTTAATTAATCATCTACAAACAACTGATCAATAATACAGTGGCACAAACTAGATGTAGAGACTTTTATAGTAGAACTTTCTGCATAAATATTTATTTGTGTAATGCACTGTCAGTAATCAAGAGTTCCCTATTCCTTTCCCTGTGCCCAAATCAGCCTTGCAATTTCTAAAACTATTTTTTCCTTGTGGAAAAAAAAACTGTTGCCTTTTTTTCATTATTCAGAGGTACTTGAGAATCTCTTGCAATCATTTGGAGGTGATTTTAGTTGAAGAGGGCTGAAGTGTCTAACTCCAGTTGTATTTTTTGTTATGTGATGAAAAAGCTCTGCAGAATGAGTTCCTTGCAACTTTTTCTGTGGGTGTTTAATTGGAGCAGAGGAAACTAGGGAGAATATAGGCTACTGGATATAAAAAGGCCTATCCAAATTTATGCCTTCATCTGTTTCATCCCTTCATGTCAACTGAAGTGTTTCCAGATTTCCAACTTTTCCTCTATTTTGGCCACAGTAATGGCCGGCTATTCTCTCCATACTGTAAATGATACATAACATTTGTCAGGTGCAAGAAATTGGGAGCCAGGGTTTGGTCCAAAATGAATACAAATATATTCCATGCTACTCCAAATAAGAATCTGAACTATCTAATGGTCAAGACAAATTGGTGGTAGGTAAATGCCAATGAAATTCAAAGAGGGATGAAGGGACTCCAGCTGATGATGTACTTGATCTCTCCCTCAGACTCAGCCTGGTCAATTCCTACATCATTCCATCATTCACTACTAAGACTATTAAGGTGCAGGCTTTCCTGGCAGGCACATTAGTGCTGAATATAGATGGTCGACAAAGAGGACCAGGGTTGAGGTGTGTGCAATGGTGGGTAAATGGAGTGGAGGCACATGTCTAGGGCATAACAAAGCTCACCAGGTTGAGTGGATTATCTTGCTTGCCCAGCATGGAGGTGAAAGTACAGCTTTTCATGCAGAGTCAGAGGGAGTTCATCTTCCCAATATTATCTATTTCTACTTCTCCAAAATGAACATTTGTCATTAATCCATGTCTGTAGGCCACTCTAACTGCATACCATTCTTTCCCCTTGAAAAAACAAAGAAGAAAAATCTCCTCCATCACTATAAGATGTGGTATGAAAATATGATTTTTAAAAAATAAAAACAATGGAATAGAATACTGCCATTGTTAACAATTTGGTGAGTTCTCTTTTAAAACAGTTAAAGCTTACATCTCATACTGTATAAGCATCCTTTCTTACATTTCTATTAGTGTGGTCAGGTTAGAAGACAATTTGTTGCCTTGGTAGCCGTAACAATGTTGTATATTTTTTCACAGATTTAAATGTGCAAGTTAAATAAAACACTGCATACTTTTACTGAAAGTACTGTATATTATGGTGTGATTCTTTTATTGTCTAGTATAGTGTAATAACTGTACAGCCACTAGTAAAATCACAACTGGAGCAGGCTATTTCAACAATATCATACAGTATATTTTCTAGCCATTCTTGAAAAGCTGAGCATTGTTTCTTCCAAATACAAAAATACGTTTTTCTTTTTCCTTTCTGAAAAATACTTATGGGAATATTACTTACATATTGAAAAGATGATCTGAAAAACTCATGGAAGATAAGGCTCTTTTTGGTTGCTAGCCATGCTGATAATACTATACCATCAAGATTGGGGGCAATAAGCCACTCAATATCATATCTCAGAGATAACAAGTAGGAGATATTTTTCACATGTCCTTTTAAAGAACAACTTAGATGACTAAGAAAAGAATCTAATATTACCATTTCGTGCTGCTGCTTGGTCTCTATTCTTCTGCAGGTGAATATTGAAGTAAGTCTTAGTCTTATTGAGTTAAGAGATTACTTTTATATGGGTTTATGCTGTATATGATACATATGAACCAGTTCTATCAAATCAATAAAATTTGCTTCCCTAACTTTTCTTGGCAGTTGATGTTTTTCTGATTTGTTAGTATTACAGTTGAGCAAAACAATGAATCACAACTTCAGCTCATAATAAGAGCAAGGAAAAAACTAGTAATAATTGATCAGTCTTACTTTTTTGTATGTATTTTACTCCCATTGCTTTAAGGGAAGTTTCACTGTTTAGCTATCAGTGTGGTGTAAAGTTTACAGATGATCTTAAAAGCAGAGATTCCTGGTGTTGGTAGACATTTCAAGTTAGGAATTAAATTTGATAAGGGTAGTAAGTCAAAGAATTGAAAGGCAATGACATATGCAAAAGAACATAAGCAATTGTCTGATAATTACATTACATCACTGTACAGCTTGAAAAAAGATGTTCTGCAATTTAAATTGATACTGTTATTTATGAGACATTGTGAACTGCAATTCTAAAACATTTCAAACTAATATTTCTGATTAGGAAAATTGCCTAGGGACATTGCAGTATAATGAAACATCCAGATAAAAAGTAATAAGTTTTCTTTCATTCTCTATATCAACATCTAGAAAGTGAATTACTTTATACCTTAATGGCACATCTGGGCAAAGACCAATATATATTTTTATTGAACAAATATATCATTGGAGATTGAAGTTACAAAAGGGAATTATTGCATATGGACTGGTGAATGTGGTAAAGAAATACGTCTGTTGAAGTACTTTCCAAAATTTGAACAATCAAAGTTTCAATGCCATATTCATAAATGCCAAATATAGCAAATATAAACTATTGTTTCTTTGCTTATCGTGTTTCCTCCACTGTCAGATAATCATGAATTAGTCAAAAATAATATTCTTGTTTGCTTTTTAACTTCAGTTAATATATCACAATTGTCTTTATAATACTGACATTTTCAATAAAGATACTTGGGTACTCAACCACCATTTGTTATAAGCTTTAGCTTAGCATGAATGGAAGAAGTAAGACTATGCTAAGTTTCATTAAATAGAATTAGCATTTATATTTAATGTACATTTGAGGGCTCCTTTTGGGCAACAGATTTGCAAAATGACATAAGCAATCCAACAAGTTTGATAAGATCAGCAAAGCCCCTTGAACACAATCAGATTTCCTTCTGGATTCTTATATAAGCATCCTTATTAAAGTAGATACAGTAGCAGGCCCATTCAAGAAGCACAACGTTTTAGAATATTCTTTCTGTTGTACGATACAAATGAAGGCTGTGTGGATTGGCTCTTATCCTTGGAAAAAATGATGTTAAGGGTATATAGGAGCCTCTGTAGCGCAGTGGTTAGAGTGCAGTACTGCAAGCTACTTCTGCAGCCAGCTGCCTACATTTTGGTAACTCGAATCCCACCAGGCTCAATGCTGACTCAGCCTTCCATCCTTCCGACGTAGGTAAAATGAGGACCCAAATTGTTGGGGGCAATATGCTGACTCTTTAAACCGCTTAGAGAGGGCTGTAAAGCACTATAAAGCGGTATATAAGTCTAAGTGCTATTGCTATATTCAACTTGAATTTGAAATTAAGTTTCCATATTGGTAGAAAAGTGTAATATTTCATCAGCAGAAAAGTGTAATATTTCATGAGTATAAAAAAGAGTAAAGATAAGTCTTATGGTTGGCCATAGTTTAGAACAGGAATCCCCAAACCCTTCAGGAGATCATGTTCACTGTCCCCCATATATTTATTATATGAAAATAATGTAATCAATTCTACTTTAATTAATAGTACTACAGCACTAGTTCTAGTATTACTACTAATATAATGTAATGAAAACATAAACCAATTGCTGGCAAGGAAAAGCATTACAAGCATTTCTACAAAAGATTATGGGGTAAGTAGATAAAGATAAAACCTGACAATAACTTAAAACTAGAACATTAAAAAAAAGACATTAAAGAGTTGATTTTGCCTGCTCAAGAATAAGCAATTTGAACTAATGCAATCAAGGCCAGAATTGAAGAATCATCAAATGATTCAAAGTGAAAATTGTGCAAACAAACAGAAGAAACAGTAGATCATACAAGAAGATTACACAAACTGATTATAAACAATAACAAAATAACAGAATAACAGAGTTTGAAGGGACTTTGGAGGTCTTTTAATTCAACCCCTGCTCAGGCAGGAAACCCTATAGCATTTTTGACAAATGGCTGTCTAATTTCTCAAAAACCTCCAGTGATGGAGCATCCACAACTTCTGGAAGCAAGTTGTTCCCCCACTTAATTATTCTGCCAGGACATTTCTCCTTAGTTCTAGGTTGGATCTCATCTTCATTAGTTTCCATCCATTATTACTTGTGCTGTTCTTGTATTGTGCTACGCCTAAGTGTTGACTTTCTTTCCCTTAAAACATGTCTCATGATGATCAACGAAGGATGAATAGTTAAGATCATTTCAAGTCATTGATACTTCATTTGATATTGGCAAAAAAAATCAGAAAATAAAATACAAGCTGAATAGTCAAGACCTTGTTGATGATACAAACTCTGTAAAGGACCTTGGAATACTCTTCCCTAATGACCTAAGTGCTAGAGCCCACTGTAATTACATAGCCAAAAAGGCATTAAGAGTTGTTAACCTAATCCTACGTAGCTTTTTCTCTGGTAATATCACACTACTAACTAAAGCATACAAAACATTTGCTGGATCAATACTCAAATACAGCTCACCAGTCTGGAACCCACATTACGTGTCTGATATTAACACAGTTGAGAAAGTCCAGAAATATTTCACAAGAAGAGTTCTCCACTCCTCTACTCATTGCAGAATACCTTATGCCACCAGACTTGAAATTCTAGACCTAGAAAACCTAGAACTACGCCACCTTCGGTCCGATCTAAGTATAGTATATAAAATCATACATTACAATGTCCTACCTGTCAATGAATACTTCAGCTTCAACCATAACAACACAAGAGCAAACAACAGATGCAAATTCAAGGTTAATCGCACCAAACTTGATTGCAGAAAATATGACTTCTGCAACAGAGTGGTCAATGTCTGGAATACTCTACCTGACTCTGTGGTTTCTTCCCCAAACCTCCAAAACTTTAACCTTAGACTGTCTACTATTGACCTTACCCCTTTCCTAAGAGGTCTTTAGGGAGCGTGCATAAGTGCACCAATGTGCCTACTGTCCCTGTCCTATTATTTCTTTTATATATTTTTTTATTTTTCTTATATGTATCCATGTATTCATAACTATGTTTTCACTTATACCTATTATCTTGTAAGCAATTGACAAACCAAATAAAATAAATAAAAATAAATTTGAATGTTCCATATATGAGTTTGCAAATTGTAAAATTGGTATGTATTTTTAAAGTTGGATGTGGTTGAACTTTCAACCAGCTCCATCTGACAGCAAAATCATTGCGTACCATCGTGTGTATCAAACTTGAATGCGTCATGAGCTGGATTGTGACCTATCATGATGCTTTTTACCTTTGCGGAGCCAGGGTGGGCATGGTCTGCACATGATGAGGTCCACAGGCCACCAGTTTGACAAACCTGTATTACCCCTTTTCAAGCAGAAGGATCTGCATCATTTCAGACAAATGGCTGTCCAGTCCTTAAAAAAAAAAACTCCAGTGATGGAGCACCCACAACTTCTGAAGGCAAACCATTCCATTGGCTTATTGCTTTTAGTTGACAAAATGATTCATTGAAACATCTGTAAAAATTACCATGTGCCAGTAATAAAAATAATGCAAGGAACATAGAGTTAAAAAAGTAGTCCAAAATCAGCAGGTTAAAAAATTGTGGGTATTCTGAATATGAATTAATAAAATCTTTCACATAATATCTCAGATTTAACTGTGGTTAAAAAAACTGGATAATTGATGTGGCAATATCAGGGGATAATAGAGTAGAAGATGCAGAATTGGAGAAGATCACAAAGTATCACAGTCTAAAAATCTTAGTCCCAGTGGTTCCTGGCATACTGGATATCTATCTATCAATTACAAAGGCCACACTGCTTGCTTCTGCACATATACTACATGTCAACTAAAAAGATACTCCTTTGGTCTTTTTAGCTGCCAGAAAAAGGGAGCGGGGAGAAAACAAGGCATTTTTGAAATGCCTAGAAAATCACCTCGGTAGCCCAAAGTTGTCGGAGCATAAGAAGGTTATTGGAGAGCATGATGGATGACTCTTAGAGATGGGTGTGTCCATTGGAGAAGTCACATCCAGAGGGTGGGGGAAAGACCAGGGTCAAGGGGGAAATATATGATGTGATTTAGTATCGGCTGCATCCAGCTTACGCCAACGTGGCCACTCCTAATAAATCAATTTACTTTTCTCTGAGATGCGGCTAGAGACTTTTGATTTGAATGAGGGTGGGATTTGTTGGAGCCTTGACACTACATGGATACAATATGACAGGGCTGTCAAACTCCCAGCCGTGAGCCGGATGCATAATGCTCACACCCATTTTAGCAAAGGGGAAAAAAGTCCTGATACACCACGTGACACCACTGTGATGATGTAAATTTTACACCCCTGCAATATGATATTGGGAGGGAACACAGTGCAAATGAAAGCCAACACTAGCTGAAGAATTGGCAGCCATGATTCTGTGTTGTTATATAAATGATATCAAGTCCCATTGACTTTGGGTTCAATCAGTATTGACCATTTAGAGAAACCTAGCTTAATAGCTGAGAACTGAGAAGATGAATGAAGCCCCAAAGCTTTATTAGCCCCAATGAGATTTGATAGGCAAAGAATTTAATGAGATATTAACCTGATAACTGGTGATTCATGCCGGTTTTAGTCCATTACTTCACTTAATACCTTCCTCAAGATTCAGTATATAAGGAAATGAAGTTGTAATGTAGTATATTGTATGTGACAAGCGCAGAACCTTTCATATCTGTAAAGTAATGCAAAATAGTTCAAAGCTGAGTATTTTGATTCTTTGCTTTGAAGCAAATGCAAACTTTGAGATGATCCAATCAAAAATCTAATAACTCCTGAAAAATCTAATAACTCCTGAAAGCTTTGTTAACATTTGGGGGGAATGAAAGTGTTTTTGTCAGCTTTTCTTCCTCTTGCTAAAATCTAATTGTTGATTTATTTGCCTTTTCTGTTGATGGCACAGTGTCCCCGTGGCCTCCGCACAATGCCAACTACAGTACATTACTCTGGGATACACTTTCGATTATAGACAATATATCCTGAAATAGTACAGTACAACACATTTGCTCTGCAGGATTGCCTTAATCCTCTGCTAGTAACAGCTCGGACTTCTTACTCACTGGAGGGAATATAAATCACTTACTAGCATAGGTACATGCTTTGGCCAATTAGGAATTAAACAGCTCACATTCTATAGAATTCTTAGGCGAACAGCTGTGTTTGACATTTGGTCCATGGGATAATGAGATAAGACATCTTCCAAGTTTAGAATATAAATATTCAGCCTTTTTCATGATGAAGCTAGACACATAGGCATTGCAATCATCAATACACTAACACATTGGCACTGGATATTGCAAATTGATAATTCCACAATTTGAATCTAACCCAGCTTCAGAAAATTTTTTAATGATGCCTGTCATACTCATTTCTTTGTCATACAATATCACCACAACAATCTTGTCAGACTGCAGTTCACATGGCACCAGTTATAAGAGTAATGATGCCTTGGAATATAAACACCTGCAGTGGATTAAGTTGTTTAGAAGGGTTGACAAGTAAAACAATTAAGAGTCTGCATCAATATTTTAAAAAGACAAATGGTCTGAGGCTGTCAGTTTATTCTCCACAAGAATCACTTTAAAAAAATCTATGGAGATTTTGTTGTAATTGCCATATTTGTGGATTGTGTGTGTATGATTTTTGGATAGTCTCATTCTTTCAAGTCAATTCATGTCATAAGTTTTTTGTTATGGGGAATATAGAATGAGGAAGTTGTACTGGTGTGTTTGTCACCTTGAGTTGCATATGGGGAAAAAACTGGGATAAAATCTGGAAAAAAAGAAAACAAGAAAAGCCTTCTTATCCCCCAAGTAGATATGAACAAAGAATAAGCTTTGTATTTTTACAAGCCTGGGAAAAAAGAATGGAGCTCTTGCAGACTATGTTTAACCTGTGGGCTCTGCATACCCATTGCTAATATGAAATCATGTGCTAAGTATAAGAAAATAAAAAATCATAGTAGGGCATAAAACCCCTTGAGTTAAATTTGTTCCTGTTCTTAAATCAAATTGAAAAGTATCTTTCCACCCAGAAGGAATGGAATTTGAGAGAGTGAGGCAATTCTGTTAGCTGCTGCTGAAACTATACAAAGTATTAATCAAATAACATTGAAGTGAAATATGAAGAAGAGGGTTATATGATTATAACTACATCTTGACTTTATGTTTTACTTTCCCTTCCCTCCATGGATAATTCTAACAGGGAAATAAACGTATGGCAAGTGAAGAGAAAATAGTTCAAATTGCCTTTCAAAGTTACTTGCCATGTTTTTTCCCCCCTTTTAATAACTGTCTCCTTTAGTTAAAAAAAAAAAAAGGTTAAGCAGTCAGAAAATAAACATGTGCTAAGAATATTATTAAGCTGGACATAGCTCCTTCAGTACCAGGGTATAATATTTACTTAGATACTAGCCATTTTATCCAATAGATCAAGGGCGTCAAACTCACATAGTGATGACAGCATGTTGTAATGTTTCGTGACTTTTTTCCCCTTCACTAAACCAGGCGTGGGCGTGGCCAGCGCATGATGCATCCAGCCTGTGGCCTGAGAGTTTGGCAGTCCTGCAGTAGATTATTTTAAGCAGATTAATTGGAGTATTTTCAGTTCAGTGTAGTCAATTATGTTTGCTGAAAAGTAAGCCTTATGAGTTAAGGGTAGTCCTCAACTTACAACAGTTAGTTTAGTGACCATTCAAAATTACAATGGCACTAAAAAAAGTGACCTGTCACCATTTTTCACACGTATGACTGTTGCAGCATCCCCATGATGCTTGGCAACTGACTCATTTTTTATGAAGGTTGCAGTGTCCTGGGATTATGTGATTCCCTTTTGCAACCTTCTGACAAGCAAAGTCAATGGGGAAGCCAGATTCACTTAATAAGCCTGTTAGTAACTTAACAACTGCAGTGATTTACTGAACAAATGTGGTGAGACAAGTCATAAAATGGGGCGAAACTCACTTAACAAAAGTCTCACTTAGCAACATAAATTTTGGCCTCAATTGTGGTCATAAGTTGAGGACTACCTCCATTTTGGTTCATCACACAGTCAGCCAGATGTTCAGACTGGTTTTGGCATTTTTTTTGCAGAGGTTTTTTGCAATTGACTGATGGTGAATTTGTCAATGTTGATGGTGTTCAAGGGATGCTCCAGTTGCTTTGGGATTTCAGCCAAGGAGCCTATTACTGTTTGCTTCCTTTGCCAGTAGTTCTTTTTCTATTTGCCAGTCTTTGTATTTAGTTATCTTCTCCAGTTCTTTCTCTTCTATTCTGCTATCTCCAGATACTGTCATGTCCATCATCCAGACTTTTCTGTTTTCCTTATCAACAGTGGTTATGTCTGGGAAGTTATGTGGCAGGTGCCTGTCTATTTGAATTCTAAGTCCCAGAACACTTTAGCTTCTTCAGTTTCTATTACTTTCTTTATTTTACGGTCCCACATTAAGGCCTACTCTTGCAATGGCTCATACTCATATTCATGACTTGTAGGGAATGTACGGGTTTTTAGTTCACTGTTTATGAAATATTTTTAAAGAATATTCTAGGCATCAAGAGTAAAAACTAAATCTGCAGTGGCAACCAGAAAAGATGGCTCAGGTGTGGAAATAAAAACTCATAGCTCCAACTTCCCACAAACTTTTAATAACTGAAAAAAGGGAATTACTGGTTTTCTTTTTTCTCTTCTTTCCTTCCAATCCTCCATCCCCTGAGTTCCTAAAAGTATAAAAGTCAATTTCTACACTCTATGTGCATTTTTTCTTTTCATTTCATTTCAAGGTTATCTCTTAGCACAGCATCTATATAATAAAGTACTATTTGAACATTACATTTCTATATAGTCTTTATTTAAGCAGAATAACCAGAAGCTGAAAATTCTAGTTAGCTGAAAAAAGCCCACATCTTCAATGAAAACATGTTCTTTTTGTGTGCTACTGTATATGCAACATTATCTTAGGTGTGCCAATTAAGAAACTATCCCTTGGTGTTTACTGATTGTAAATCAAGCTTTTGTCTAGGGGCCAGGTCTTATCTCTAAATATAAGTTTGGAAATTAGATGTGTGGCTGGAACAGGCTGGGCAATGATCCAGACCTATAAAATATTTTGTCAAGCAACAACCAATTCAGTGGAAGACCTAAAAGCTCAGACGTCTTTGCCTCGGTGTTGATAGATTCATGATTGTTATGCCCCTCCTATTTCAATCTAAAGGGCAAAATCAACAGCAGTGAAAAGAAAAATGAAACCATTCATGGAAATTTAGTAGGAAATTGGGGCATCTGGGGAGGAATATCTGCTAACAAAAAATATAATTAGCAAATTAATAGCTTACTTGACCCCAATAGCTGGGAGACAGGATATGACAAGAGTTATAATATGTTCCTCATATTGAAAAAGCAAGGCATTCACTTTAAAATGAAGCAAAACAGCTACCATGGACATGATTAGAAACTGATGAGAAAGATAAGCTCAGGTTTGATAATAAAGTCACCAATGAAATTTACTCTACAGAGGGAGGGTGGGGGGAGATGGAAATAGATGTTCCAGCAACTAGGAAAATGATGGTTTCCCAAATTCTGCAGAGCTCCAATAGTGGAAACACAAAATGGAAGATTTCTACACTGGCGAAGTCAGAAGAAAATGGACTCAGTTGACCAAGGAGGACAGTGACACAATGTCAGTTGGAAAAACACCCAGATCCCCCACACAAATACCTTGGTTTGGAAAAAAAAGGATGTCCAAAGGCAGTGAGAAATATAGGTTTGCTTTTGGAATATACAGTACATATATGCAGGGGTGGGCTTCAAAATTTTAGCAGGAGGTTTTCTGCCTGGTTGCTGGGTGGGTGTGGCTATGGAGGGTGTGGCCTAGTTGGCCTCCTTCACCACAGTGTGTGTGTGGGGGGGGCATTTTTGCCCTCACTGGGCTCCAGAGGCTTTCCTTGAGCCTCCGGAGGTGGGGCAAAAATGGCCTCCCCAGGCTCCAGAAGCACTCTGGAAGCTAGAAACAGGCCCATTTCCGGCCTTCCTGAACTTCTGGGAGTCCTGTTTTTCACCCTCCCTGAGCCTCCGTGTGCACCCTGCACTTACCTGCCTCCAAAATGGTCTGCTTGGGGACTCTAGGTAGGGTAGGGTAGGGGATAGGGGTAGGGTAGGAGTGGGATTTAGGGGTTCTCCAAATTGTGCAGAATCTTAGCTAGGGTTTCTCCCGAACCCCCGCAAACCTCCAGTAGCCGATCCCTGCATATATGCATATATTAGTATGACATAGATCAGGGGTGTCAAACTTGCATCATCATGGCATCATCTTGTGACATAACATGACTTTTCACTAAACCAGGCATAGGCATGACCAACGCGTGACACATCCAGCCTGTGGGTCCTGAGTTTGACTCCCCTGACATAGATAATTGAAGAAAATATAAAAGTTTATCAATGCTAGCCATGTTCATTGATACATGTGTGGATTGAAACAAGATTTGAGGCATACTAGAAGCAGGCTTTCCACTGTTTATTTCCATTGCTCATTTATTGCAGGATGCAATCTAAGTTGGTCACTGGGATGAAAGGTTTATTCTTTCAAGCTTTTAGGTTCATTGTATAGTCATCCTCAGGGAACTTCTTTCTCTCCAGAATGTGTGCACTGGGCTGTTCTAAGTGTTGTATTTATATGGTGCTTGTTTGTGTGTGGCTTTCAATTAATTAGGGTGTTGATAGCCAGCAATTAATTCCTAAGTACATAGTAAGCAGGTAGTAAATCAGCAAGGGGCTGTTTCCCAGGATTCACTCATTCTCTGGCTATTTTTGTCCTTGCTCGGCCAACAGCTACTTAGTAGCTGCAATGTAAGGCTACCAATGAGTTTGGTTTCCTTGTCTAACCACTTGCTTATGTTCTTGCAGTCTGGTGGTTCACTCCTTCCTGTATGCCCTTCATAATCACAGGGTAATCCATCCAGGGGATCCAGTAAATTACATTAGAATTTTCTCCCACCTCCAACTGATCTTTGTAGTGGATGATTTGTCCTCATATGGTAACCTCTGGGCAATGGAAAATACCTACTTGCAGATCTTGGAAGTTGTGTTCATTCATTGTTGATGCTATTTTAAAATAGTTTGTCACAAACACAGAGTGATCTATGTATGCCTTCCAAATTATTAGCACTAAAACAATTTATTCGCTAAGCATCCTTTAAGGGTCAAAACAATTACATTCTTCCTTTGCTTCTTTCTCTTTTTCTCCCAAAGGGTGAAGTTAGAAAGCCCACAGAATAATTAATATACTTTGTTTTTTAAAGAAAGAGAGGATAGGCCACCTAAAATGAAGACATCTTCAGTTTAGTGTCTGTTATGATAAACTATTTATACTGATATCTATCTATGTTGTGGTCTATGAAAGAAAGAATACTTTATAATATCACATTTTTTTTAAAGAAGATTGGAATATAACAGGGTCTTAGTTCTAAAAATATTTTTTTTGTTCTTGTAGTTCCTTCAGAAAGAGCCTGAAACTTGGCCACAGAGTCATGTGCAAATTGTTTTGGCCTCTCATTCACACCAGACAATATCAATTGCATATCTATTTCTGGCACAAGAGGAGTGCACTCTATTTTTATTGCTCTTCAGTGAAATGGTATATTTGATTTATTGTACTGGTGTAGGCTGGGAGAGAAGGGAAGCAAATAAATTTTATAAACTTCTATTTAATATAATTTAATCATGTGTCAACAGATGTTGATATTTGCCTTTTTGCTACTTTGTAATTGGGACTATTTAAGCTTCTGTGGTTGCATAGCTTTCTAAAAAATTTTTGTATGCCTTTATTAATCAGTATTTGACCTTGCAGAGGTCATTCTGCTTATTTTAGATTTTGGAATAATTGGACTAATCGTCTGTAATAATTAAGTGAGCCACGAGGCCTGGCTAATTATTCGAAAATTGTTTTAGATTTTGCCATAAGAATTTGACTCATTAGCAGTGAAAATTGTGCGAGGTAAACACAACATTTAACAGTGATATATTAAACAAAAACTGAAAAACTAGCAAGTGAAGGCCACTGATGTATCATGGGTTCTTCAGAGTGCCTTAGGGTGAGATGGATCTTCTAGATAATTCCAGAGACAATGTAATAAAAATTATGTAGTCAAGGATTATTTAGTGTTATATTCATTTTGAAGGTCATTTTTTGGGTGCCAACCAAAAACCAAGTAAACAGCTATTACATGGTGGTTTTACCATCTACTGTGAAATATTTGGTGACAAAAAAAGACAAGATATTCATTCTTAATGGCTTTATATAGAGAAATGCAACATCTTGGTGCTTTCTAATGTAGATAAAGAACTGGAGAAATTAGATGTGAGGTGAACGGGGTGGCGGGGGAGATCAGTAAGTGGGATTTACATGCAAACTAGCTTGGAAAGATTACTTTTCAAAGAGAATTTATTTACCTCATATTTGTGCCACATTCTCTCTCTTTCCATCTCTCTTTTCTCTCAACTTAAATAAAACATCTCCTAAGCAAGCAACACTTTAACCATGTGCCCACATGAGTCAAAAGGGATGAATGCCTATTAGGATGGATTGTACTGTCCTGACTTATTTTCATGCTTTTTGTACTTTTTAAAAAGTATTAGTTAATTTTTTTTTACTTGCCGGGCTTTTAAACAATGCAGTTTCCATTGCACTACAATATTTTAAAGCTAAGTACTCTTTGTCTCATGCAGTTAATATTGAAAGAAGGGTTTGTTTATTATGCTGCATTTTTGTTCATTTTAATTAAGAGGTTAGATCCATACTTAGTCATAATTTGTGAATAATCCATTGATTTCTTTCAGATTTCCATTGCTTTCAGTGAGATTACTCATTTTTTTCTACAACTTTCTGCTACATTTTCCCTTTAATATGACTAAGTCTGTATCCCACATAATATAAACTGATGGAGATATAAGCACAAAGAATTCTGTATGCAAATCATTCATTAGACTATGGGTTAAAATGCATGTGCATAAAATAGTCAGTGAGTATTTGTAGATACATTTGTAAGTATCATGAATACAATACAGTGGAAAATTCATGAGTGGAAATTCACCCTTTCATTGAATTATTGCTGCTGATGTTGTTATTGTTGTTATTAATATTATTTATTACAAGTTCTCCATTTTTAATTATGTCTGAACATTTTAGGGAAGAGAAAGAAAACTGCATTATGTCCCATCAATGGCACTTTTATTAAAATTAATGATAGGACATTTAAGAATGATATTAAAGAAGCTATTCAGACTCAAGCTACAGCAGCTGGTGCAATAGTGTACTTTGCATAAGCTGAAAAATATAACTTTTAATTTGCTTGCCCAATCAACTGAGACAATGATCATCCCACTTTTATTATAACACATATTTTAAAAAATTCTACAGTCAGTCTTTTCATATTCTAACTTGACACATGCACAGAAATTCAGTGAATTGTTTTAGTTTTCTCATTACTCCAAGCAGCATGGGGCTCCTGTAGCCTTTTCTGTATTGCCAGAAACAGTAAAATATATGCAACAGAGATGGTGGCAGCTTGAGTCTTTAAACCTGCATAGTAGCAGTTTTTTGTATCCTGATGCTTGATCTGCTGCAGCAGCATCTTGTTTCCAAGTAGAATTTTACCATCAAAGTCACTAAACTTGTGAAGTACCTTCCATCAAAAAAAGAATAAGTGTTGAATTTACCAATTTCTATTTATTGGATGTGCAATCCATTTGAACAATTTATAGAATAGCTTGCTTCATAATATCTATTCTCCCAATATGTGTTTGTTCCAGATTTGGACTTGTTCCAGCAAACACCAAACAAATGGAATGATAATATAAAAAAAGAATAGAAAAGGTGTTTGTAGCATACTGGATCGATATTGCTGCATTCCTTGGATGAAGATAAAGTTTTAAAATCTAATTGTGAATGCTTACCAAAACTATAATAAGTGTTTCTTGTCCACAAATATCCTTCATGCAATGTAACCTCTTTCTATACCCCCTTCCAAGATGTTAAAGCAGTGCTTGATTCTAATTGTAGGGATTAAATTGATTGACCAGTGCCTGTTATACACAATGTTCATATTTCATGAAAGCACGTTGCTCAAAGTAAGGTTCAACTCCAAGTTTACATCACTAGTGCTACAGAAATACAGAAGGATGTTCAGAAATTCAAATTTTAAATCCATGGTTGGCCAGCTTCACAACTCAGACTTGCATGTGTACACACATGTCTGGGACACTCTCAAGGAGCCCAATTAACCTTTATAGAACATTGAGGGTCTTAGTGCAGTATTGCAGGAAGAAGTGCTGCAACTCAATTATCGGAAAACCAACGTTGTGGTTTTTGTCAAAAGGCCCCAAACTAATTTATGAATTATAAATCACCACAAAATTGAGTAGATTGCCTTCTTCAAATACTTGTGATTGATTTGTTACTCTGTCAGCAATAGGAAAGCTTGTAAGGGCTACATTTTTCAAGGTATACAGAGGACTTACTTGCAATCCTTAAAAATCTTAGGACGAGATGTGGACCATAAATATTCATAGTTGTTAAACTCTTTGAAGCTAGCCTTTCAGCATAGGTACTCTATGATGTCAGCTGAGTCCCTTTACCAATTTTCTCTATTGGGATTTATATGGATTAAATTATTAAGGCAGCCCTTCAAGCCCCAACTATTTGTCCACTGCTGTAACTGAAGACAGATCTCATTATAAGACCATGGTTGTTCATACTTGGCTTAGACTTCCATCCCCTTAGTCTTGCTTCTCTAACCACAAACAATGATTTCCAATCAAGTTAGAAGCAAACAGTTGTGAACACCTTCATCTTTCCTATATGGTATGTGTTAGAATCAGGACAAAGGCTTATTAAACATATTTACTGATACTGATTACCAGTCTTAAGATCTCTTTCTCTGAAGATCTTAGATAGACTATATCTCACCTTGCATACTTAACACAGCTGGAAGTGCAAGATATAGGAGGACCTTTACTTTGACTTGATTTCACACTTCTTCTCAGTAATACCCCTTTTACTCTCAGCATGCAGACAGTAAAGCATATCTTTTTCCGTTGTTTTTATTAACACAGATATTTCCTGCAACTTTATTCAACAGTTATTATAGAAGTATCCAGGACACACAGAATAGTTTTACAGTTCCCTGTGCTACATCTTTCAGCCATTAACCCTGCCACAAAATACAGCTTTCTCAAGTACCATGTGGCAGTGGTCAACATTTGCCATAAAATAAGTGCTAACTCATGCTTACTACCCAAACTAAAAGGTTAGCCTCAGCAAGTCCCTGGTCTGCTATCAAAGAACATTTATAGTGTATGAGGTTATGATTTCATATTTTATCTTATTTACTCTCAATGGCACATATTTTGTCTGTTTTTGATATTCCCATATCTTTTTTATACTCCTATGTCCCCTATGTTCTTTTATACATTTTATCCTCCCAGGACTTATTTTAATGTCTTTATTCCTTCCCCATGCCTTATGCTGATTTATGATCATAATAAAGATTTATTTGATTTGATAAATCTAGAGCACTCCAAGGTTATCTGAATAATCTCCACCTTGCACATCATTATTCCAATGACTTTAGTTTCCTGCAGTCATCTGTTGGCAAGAAAAGAGGCAGCACACATACAACTATCATTCATATTGCTACATCACATTATCAGCGTCCTTGAACACATGAAAGCCAATATGACTCCTGTACAAACATTCTACAGTGAAGTGGAGTGATACTGATAGAGGATGTATAAAACACATGGACATGATAGCTGCTCTGGATTTCTGATGATTGAATGGGTCTAGGAAATAATAAAAAAAAAGAAAAAAAATTATAAACAAAAGGGAATTCTGATTTTCTACAACCATAAGTTGAATGGGATATGAAATGGAAAAGTTATTAAGCAAGATTTGAAGATTTGCACGTGACCAGTGCTTCCAATAAATGATTTCCATACCAAAGGGGAAAATAATATCAAATATCCAATGGCTGATATTTTAGCAAATTTGCTTATGTTGCTTACAGGATTCTACACTTATTTGAGTGCAGATGTATAGTATTATTCTATCAAATGTGGTTCAAATACTACATTTAGTCTTGTGTTTCTAAAGTACAAAACAACATGTATTTATAAACATCCCAACCAGCTGCAGCCACTTACACACAAGCAAATTTTGATATGTGAACCTGTTTGCTGGATCAATCAAAATGCGGAAGGGTGATGTATAGCAGCAATAATAATCCTACTCTAATATAAACAGAAAAGTCAAACCTAGACAGTCCTTTGTTGCACACTAACAAATGACTCACTACTGCAAGCATCTGTTTTACTGTCACTGATTATTTATGGTTGGCTTTCTTTGCAGAACAATTGATTATACCCACCCTTTCTTTCCTTTTCTCTCAGATGGTTATAAAATCTGATCAGGTTGCATATTTACTCAGTATCGAAGATCATTGTACTTAATATGGTTAGGTACTTCAATAGTATCTATGGGACATGTTATAATTGTACACAGAATGATATTTATTGAGCATGTGGCATATCTCCCTAGTTTTTAAAATAGGAATTTAAATCAAAATAAAGCTAAGTTGCCACTGTATAAATTTGAAAAAACAAATAAAACAGTTGTACTTTATTGTGGTTTGTATGCTTCATAAGTATGACTGAAACTTTGCCTGTCCTTTGTGAAAATCAGAGTGATAAACAACAAGTACCATTAACCTGATCCAATGTGAGATTTCTCTCAATTCCAGATAAATCAATCAGAATAGAGCTGGAAGGAATGGTGGAGGTCTTCTACTCCAATGTCTTACTCAAGCAGGAAACTTAATATCACAGCATTAGCAGTAAAAAAAAAAAGAGAGAGAGAGAAAGAGAAATCACCAGCAGGTGATTTTTTTTTACTTCTAAAATTGTACAGTTGTGAGGATTTATTTGCCCAACTACTATTTCTGAATGGCAATACTTCAAACCATAGGAAGGAAAACACATGGTTGATTTCACCCTCATGAAATAAAATGCATGCCAAGGACAACATGCAGAAAGACCTTAACTCCCTGACACTTGGGATGATATTGATGTTCTTTCAAATATATTTTTCCATTGGAAAATTAAATTATGTCATCTTCAATCTTTATTCTGAAATGGTAGGATCCAGGAAGAGTTTTAAAGTATCGTATGCTTTGATTATTTGTAGCTATTTGTAACAACAGAAATCTCATTCAGCAATCCACTCTATCACAACAAGTGAAGTAGACGGGTGGGATTCAATTTTTTTAACAACCGGTTCTGTGGGCGTGGCTTAGTTGGTGGGCGTGGCCTGGTGGTCATGTGACTGGGTGGACATGGCTTGGTGGTCATGTTATTGGCTGGGCATGGCCAACTCAATATCACTCACATCGAGGCACGCATCTCCTCGCCTGGCCTCTCATGACTGTGGGGATGCTGCAACAGTCATAAGTGTGAAAAATGGCCATAAGTCATTTTTTCAGTGCCATTGTAAGTTTGAATGGTCACTCCACACAAGCAAAGTACCAGCAAAGGAGGGGAAAAACCTCCAGAGATGTTCCAGAGACAGGATATCTAGTCCTGCCAAGAATGTAATAAGGGTTAATGGAGAGGCAGTTTCTGTAAGCAACACCAGAATGTTTCCTTCCTGCCTTCCTTACAGGATTAGGCCAGTAATTTCTTCTAAGAATTGGTTCTCCGAACTGCTTAGAATGTTAACAACCGATTCTAGCGAATAGGTGCAAACCTGTAGAATCCCACCCCTGGAAGTAGAGAAAGTATATAGTAAGGAAAGTAACCTAGCTTCAGCTGACTAGTTTGTTGCTGGCCCTACCAACATGCCTGACATTTGAAGCAGAGAAGATAGAATCCCTAATACCCACTATATGTGAAGTCTTAGGAAGACTATTGTTGATCTATCACTGATCACTGCTCTTGATCTGGCATGCTGACTAGATCTCTACTGGGTATTTTTAAATAGAAAGGCTGATAGATGATAGGGGTGAGCTTAGATGAGCGGAGTTCTTCTTTCACTTCCTGTTACTTGGAAATTTGTTTTTGGAACTCTCAAATTATTCCATTTTGTTTAAGCAAAAAAAAGAAGAAGAAGAAGAAGAAGAAGAAGAAAAGGAAAACTGGGTATTGTTAAGTTTCTATAAAACAATTTAATCAAATAAATGAAATGATCACCCAGTGTTCATCTTTGCATACCATGAGTCATAATAATTCACACAGTTAGGAACCTCAGCCCTGCAGATTCAGTTTTGTGGGAGGCTCACTGATGTGAAGCTCATTGATGTGAACATAATTAATTTTCAGAGCAGATCTTTCTAATCAACACAGAAGGTCCTAGGAGGAAATGGGATGAAGTTGCTCATTGCCCTCAATATATTCTTTTTATGAATGCATGAACAGGTTTCAACTAGTTTTAAAATGATGGGAAAGCTCCCATAGACAGTAAAGGAAAGGACATAGTCTGGTCCAACTGTCACACTTAAAGGCCATAATGTCCACTTAATTCTCCCATGAACTGTTCAGGGCATCCAGTAGTGGGAGGTGCTTCAGTCTCTGCATATGTAGGCTGGGCTTAATTTGTGGAACGCTCCTCCTCCTCCACGGGACTCCTCCCCAGTGATCCCCAGTTTTTCCTCAGCCTCATGAGAGATAGGCAGTGCTTGTGATTCTTCCTTGGCCGAAACAGGAAAAAAATTCTTTCATTGCCAGCAGGTTTGACAGTTAATCAGTTTGTCTTTAGCCTTCTGTTCCATTCCGATTTCTAAAGTTGGCTCGCATTGTAGAGATCGCAGCCAGATAGGTCCTACTTAGGAAAGTGCCAATTTGTGCCCCAAAGTGGCGGGGGTTTTTTTTGGCGCTGCTCTGAGCCCCCTCCCCACAGCCGGTATTTCTACCCCTGCCATTTTGACTGATTGCCGCAGTGTTTTCTTTTAATCAATGGTGTGACTTTTCGCTTCAAACTGAGTCGTATTGTTCCCCCCCCTCTGAATGCCATTTGGAGTGGTAGATTTAAACACTTGGTACCTTCCACCCTTCCTTGCAGCTTAGCTTCATAGAAAAAGCCATCGGAGGCTATTCATTTACAAGGCAGGAGTTTGCTGCTGAGGAGCGCGCCAAAAGATTAACAGCTGGAGGCCATCTTTTCTGTCAAGACCTCCAGTATTCATTCTTGTGCTGTGTGAGGTAGCTCTGCTCGGGGCAAAGGTTCCCTTCAGATATTTTGGGAACCATTATACCCTCATCTTGATTTGTTTTCATTCGAGGCTATTCTTACATTTAAATTGTTGGCTTAACCCTCACAGCCCAATTAACCCAGCGGCACAACAGCGAGTACCCAGGCCTGTGTCCGCCTATGCAGGGAAGCTGTTGAAGGCCTCTACCCTTATCAATCTGGTACTTTAGGTGTTCGCAATTTGGCTGTTTGGCTTTGCTCTGCATGTAACATCGTGCCGCTTAATTAACATTCTTATACTTATCATTATATATATATATGATATAATAATAATAATAATAAATTCTCTTCAGTATAATATTTTAATTTCAATAAAATATTATTACTGAGATACGACTCATTTTAGATAAATATTATTCCAAAAAAAAAAAAAGAGAGAGAGAGAGAAAGGGGGCAATAAAACCATTATCAGGGCAACCGGTCTCAGATCAGGCCCCTGGGCATGCCAACCACCTTCACAGTATTGCATTGTATAACAAGCATATTGCAATTACAATTTGAATTGAAATGGCAGACAGTGGCAACTCTCAGACCTCCTCCTTGAAGGCAAAAGCCAAATCTCAACACAAACCTAAGCAGGCTAAGGGGAATTCTAAAGCCTCAGAAAGGGTCTCTATCATGTGCCATAAAGCTTTACAAAAGCAGATAGATAAGTGCACTCGGGAGGCGCACAATGTCTCATAGGACTTCCCTTCCTCCAGCCCAGGTCTGTCTACCTCTTCCCACCCTCCTCCTCCCCTAGATCTCTCATCCAGGCGCAGCTTGGCTCCCCAAGGCCAACAGGCCCAAGTGCCTGGGACACCGACCACGTGAAGGGCTTGCAAAGCCACATTCACTCCGATGGCTGCTGGTCTTCGTCGGGGCGATAGTCTTACTGAGGAGGTTCCAGAGAGGATGAAAGCCTGGATGGAGCTGGCAATCTGCCAGGGAATCGTAGTGGGGCTTCAACATGCAGTTATGACCAGGGAATATCCTGTGATCACTGATCATGATTCCCAATCGCTGAGGTCATTGACCAGGTCAGAGCAGCACCATACCCAGGTACATTTACAGGGGGAGGTCCCCCTCCAAGGGCCGATGGAGGAGGAGGAGAAGGAGGAGGAAGAAGTGGATCACATTGATCAAATGGATGAGACTGAATCAGGATCAATACATGATAGCGAGCCCCTGTCAGAAGCAGTCCCCTTAGAAAGGGAAATGTCTGGGGATGAGGGCCTTATTTCTGACCAACCTGTTTTCACAGGCTTATTCCACCCACAGCTTTTCAGATCTCTCTTGTTTAAGGCAAAAATTATTGCACACCTAAACAAGTCGACCTCTTCCACCACACCAACTCCTTCGGAAGAGGGACCAGAGGATCTAATTTTCAACCAACCAGTAGTTGAAGCACAGGTGATCCCAGTTCCTCCCATGTTTTCAGACCTGGTACAGAAGCAGTGGGCCTCTGCAGTGGCATACACAGCCCCCACTGGATATGACAGGAAACATTTCAATTTGGCCCCTGATTTCTCAAAATTATTGAATATTCCTGAGGTAGATCAACCTATAGTGGGATTAGCGTCCTCCCCCATTCCCAGTGATGCACTGGAGGCATTAAAGCCGGAGGAAAAACAGGCCGAGCTAGCCCTATGCAGAGCCCATCAGTCTAACGCGTGGGCCATCAGAGCAGCCACGGTTGCCTCTTTCTTCACACGTTCGTCTCTCAGATGGCTCCGCCTCTTACAGGAACATGTCCCTAATTCTAACCTTAGAGTGCACCAAGATATTGCTAAGCTTATTGCTGCTGCTGAATTCTCAGCTGACGCAACTTATTATGCAGTCAATTTTTCAGCCAGGGCCATTACTTCACATGTCACAGCACGACGCTTGTTATGGTTAAAACATTGACAAGCCAACTTTAAGCACAAATGCAAGCTGGCTTCATCCCCGATTTTGGGAGACAGACTGTTTGGCCCTTCCCTTGATCTGCTACTAATTGAAACCCCTAACAAAAAGAAAATTCTGCCTTCCCTTTTTCGGAAGTCAGATCCTAGAAACCCCCAGTCCTTTCGGAGGGGATCCTTTTGACTCTTTTACCAGGAATCCTTTTCACCCAGATACCAGAGACCTCCATCATTCAGACCAGGGCAGAAGCCAGATAGATCTGACTTTGGGGATAGGAGAAGAAGGGGTGGTCAATCCAAAAGATCCTTTCGGGGAGCAGGAAACAGGTCTTTTAGGTGTCCAAGATAACTCCCGGGACCCGACCCCCATTGGCGGATGCCTTAAATTATTTGCCGACCAATGGGACTCCTCAACTTCTGATTCCTGAGTCAGAGACACGATCAGATTTGGCCTTGCGCTGGAGTTTCAATCCACTCCCCCAGATTTTTTCATGTCATGCCCTCTCTCCAGAGACCCAGTTAAATGTAATCTCATGGAATCGGCTATCCAACACCTACTGGATATACGAGCCATCCGACCAGTAGCTACCACTCAACGAGGACAAGGTTTCTATTCACATCTCTTTGTTGTGCCCAAAAGTTCGGGGGGCTGGAGAGTGATATTAGACCTGAAACGTCTCAACTGTTTCTTAGTATATCGCAGGTTTAAAATGCATACCCTGCAATCTATCTTACTTGGCATCAGAAAGGGTGATGTCCTCATGTCCATAGACCTGACGGAGGCAAACCTGCATATTGCTATTCAGCCTTCCCACTATAAATTTTGAGATTCTGTTATAATAACCATCATTTTGAATATGTGGCCCTTCCTTTCGGACTAGGACCTTCACGAAGGTTCTTGCAATGCTAACTGCTCATCTCCGGGACATCCCTGTACGACTCCAGTGTTATCTCGATGACATCTTGATTTTGCCATCTCCCACCCATCAAGCAGTCAAAGACACTTAGAACACATTACAATACCTACGAAAACATGGCTTCTCAATAAATTGGAAAAAGAGTCAATTAACACCATCGACTCGGTTAACCCATCTGGGGGCTATCATAGATATGGTGGAAGGCAAGGTTTACCTGTCACCAGATAGATTAAATAGCATTCAGCAATTAGTTAAGGAGATCGGGGTCTTAAGAGGGTGTCCCCTCCAGTGGTTTCTGCTCCCATACCAGTGCTCCGGCCGAAGCAACTCCAAACACAAGGTCAGGGTACCACCAAAGGTCCTCACATCTCTCCTCTGGTGGACCAGACCAGTCATCAACAGAGGCTATTTCTTCAAGGAGCCATACAGACTTACCATCACCACCGATGCCAGCCTGTTTGGATGGGGAGTTCACGTTCAATCGCTTACAACCCAAGGCCACTGGTCTGCCATAGAACAGTTGTGCAGCATAAACTGGCTGGAGCTTCGAGCAGTACACTTGGCTCTCCGCACCTTCCTTCCTCAGGTACGCGATCAGCACATACTAATACTGACCGACAACGTAACAGCCAAAGCTCACATAAACAAACAGGAGGGCACACAGTCGAAACATCTCATGCGGGAAGCGGAGTGCTTGTGTCGTTGGGAGGAGACCAACCTACTTTCCATCAGAGCAGAGCACATTTTGGGTCTGTCGAATACACAGGCAGACTGGCTGAGCAGAGCCACGATCGATCAATCGGAGTGGCGCCTCCATCCCTTTCTGTTTCAAGAAGTGGTCAGGACATTTGGACAGCTGGTGGTGGACCTGTTCGCTTCCCCCCTCAACACTCAGCTCCCGAGATTTTTTTCCAGGTACCCCTCGCAAGGAGTGGAGAACTTCAACTTACTTACTGTTGTTGGCCCCCAGGACTCCTGTATACATTCCCGCCCCTTCCACTGATTTCCAAGGTCATCCAGAAATTGCTAGATGAGAGGACGGAACTACTTCTAGTAGCTCCTTACTGGCCCAGACGGCCATGGTTTGCAGGCCTCCGCAGTCTATCCATATCGGCTCCATGGAGAATCCTGCCAGTCAGGGTTTCATTAACTCAGGGGCCCCTTCAACATCTGGACCCTCAATGGTTGCACCTGACCATCTAGAGGTTGAGTTGTCTGAAGAGCAAAAAGCTTTCCAACTAGACTCCCCTCAACAACTCGCATTTACAATGCCACATGGTCCAGCTTCTGCAAATGGTGTACCGAGTCTCGAATTGATCCCACCTTTCCTTCTGTGGCTCAAATTCTAGAGTTCTTGCAAGAGGGACTTGGCAAGGGGTTATCACCTGATACATTGAAAAGACAGGTGGCGGCCTTGGCGTCAGTTCTCACTTGTGAAGGCCTATTTTCTCTTTCCCATCATCCACACATACGGTCTTTCTTTCGAGGAGCCACAAATTTATACCCTCCAGTGGTACACCGCTATTCCATCTGGGACCTTAACAAGGTTCTTGTCGCACTCACTAAGGGCCCTTTCGAACCCTTAAAATCATCAAGTCTCCAATTTCTGACGTATAAAGTAGTTTTCCTTGTAGCGATCACTTCTGCTCATCATATTTCGGAGATTGCAGCCTTATCTATCAGACAAGATCTTTGTGTTTTCCATGCTGACCGGGTGGTCCTTCGCCCTGATCCTACATTTATTCCCAAAATTAACTCAGCTTTTCATAGGGCACAAGAGCTGATACTTCCTAATTTTTGCTCCAGACCATCCCAAGGGATGGAACTGCAATGGCATAGACTTGATGTGAGGCAAGCATTGCGAATATATATCAACCGCACAGTGGCTTTCAGTAAAACGGAGGCCTTATCCATGTCCTTTCAGCCCAACACTCAGGAATGCAAGGTCTTACCTTCTATGATAGGCCGTTGGCTATGGGCCGCAATAGCGAAAACGTATCAGACTCAATCCCTGCAGGTGCCCAGGGGCATAACAGCTCATTCAACAAGAAGCACTGCAACATCAGCAGCGTGGGCCACACAGGCACCAATAACTGAAATTTGTCGAGCCGCAACTTGGGCTTCCCCATCGCCATTCATTAGACATTATAAAATAGATGTGTTTGCATCCACTGAGGCTTCCTTTGGCAGAAGAGTTTTGCAATGGGTCCACAGGAACCAGGAGGAGATTCCAGGCCAGACGGAGTCCCTCCCGTAGGACAGGCCAAGCTTTGGTATGTCACACTACTGGATGCTCTGAACAGCTCATGGGAGAAAGGGTGTTGGTACTTACCTGACATGCCCGTTCTCTTTGAGTTGTGAAGTGCATCCAGCCCCACCCTTTTTCCATCTGGTGGGGTCCTGTTTCGACCAATGAATTGTTAGAGCATTGAGGACGAGGGCATTTATTTCTCTCGTCTTCACCAAAACTGGGGAACGCTGGGGAGGAGTCCCGTGGAGGAGGAGGAGCGTTCCACAAGTTAAGCCCAGCCTACACATGCAGAGACTGAAGCACCTCCCACTACTGGATGCTCTTCACAGCTCAAAGAGAATGGGCGTGTCAGGTAAGTACCAACACCCTTTTCAGTACTTTGACCTTCTAAAAAATCATTTTTGCAGTATGAATAGTTTTAACAACATAATATAACCAAGATCTACACTTTATTTTGACTTAAATTCCTAATTTGACTATTTCTAAAATGTTACAAGTGTCCCATTTCTCATGCAAAAAGCTACAGAAGTTTAATAATTCTAAGCTAAAGAAAACTTTATAACGTTCCACCGAGGCACATAACATGCATATATGAAATCCAACATTTCATCATCCACCCCTTACATTTGGCTCTTGAGCTTTTATTCTAGCAATTCCCACTGTGACCATTTCCTCTTTGTTGAGGTAACTGTGGAGTGCCAGAAGCTAAATCCAAATGTTGGAAAGTAATAGGTTGCAAATTAATAGCTGGCAAGGCTGCCATCTACTACTGAATTATTTACAGTTAAAGAAAACCTCAAGCACTGAGGTTGAGTCCCAGCTTGGCCGAACGGACTGCCCTGTTTCTTTGTGGCTCAGCTTATTCAGCAGTAGCGCAGAATAAACAAATGGCTCTGTGGGCAGGATAGGCTGAATTGGCTGGCCAGAATAAGGGAAGTAATGAAGGAAAACAGATCAAATGCCCCTACTGCTATAAAGCTGAGAAAGAAAAACATTATAACAATTAACCACCCGCAAGTCAATTGAACAGCAAGAGGGGAAGAATTACAAGTTAGCTGGAAAAGTGAGCTGGACATCAGAATTGGAAATTTCGAGTTCAAATAGTCCTCAGCTTTCAATCATTCATTTAGCAACTGTTCGAAGTTACAACAGCACTGATAAAAGTACTTATGACTAGTCCTTGCATGCACAACTGTCACAGCACCCTTATGATGACATGGTCAAAATGTAGGTGCTTGGCAACCTATGTGCACTAACTATAGTTGCAGCCTCCCAGGGTCACGTGATCATCATTTGGGACCTTCCCAGCCAGCTTTCAACAAGGAAAATCAATGCGGAAGCCAGATTCGCTTAATGACTGTGAGATTCACTCAACAATTGCAGTGATTCATTTAGCAACTGTGGCAAAAAAATGGTTGTAAAATTGGGTGTGAATCACACCACAACTACCTTATTTAGCAGTGGAAATTCTGGCCCAATTGTGGTCATAAGTTGGAGATTAACTGTAGGTTAGTTTTTTTTTTTAAGCAAAACAAAGAAAATAGACTGCCCTTGGAAAATATTACAGGATTGCAATTTCTTATTTTATCTCCACATTCTTCATTAGCTCTGCTTGGTGGAAGTCAGTTGTGGAGTACACAAATGATGATCATGTGACTGTGGGATGATTGTAAATGTGAAGAAGGTTAGTTGCAAAATTTTCAGTGTCATAACTTCAAATGACTACTAAATGAGGCAGTTGTTAAGAAAAAAACCTATATCATTCAATTTGGATTTAGTAAGGAGAGGCGACCCTTCACTGTTCACCCTGTTGTACCATTATCATCAGAATAACAGTATAACAGAGTTATTCATCATCAATTCACTAGATCCCATAGACTCTGATTTAAGTACCTGTAGTTTTTCAGGCTCAAGATAACAGGGATATGGATGACTTGTCTGAAATTTGGACCTGGTTCTCTTGTCTCTGAATAAACAAAAGTAAAATAATATTGAAATTCAAGTCCATTGACTTTAAACATGTGGATATTTAACACCTCTCACATATAGGAATCCCTATGAATTCAACCTGTGCAGTGTATTAGCCCTTCAGGATAGACCAGATCAGACAGACAATACAAGAAATATTAAAAATGTACTTTATTGATAGAAGCTATAAGAAAAGACTCTTGAAATCCTGATGATGTTTTCTCTTTTCGTATAAAAAGAGAGCCAATGGGCAACTGCCTTGAGTTCTTTTTCTCATACCTTCCTATTTTCTTAGGTAATGACATCATTTCCCAACAATTGTTGCATATCTTCTTCAAGCTTACCTCTGCTTCTCTACACTGTAGCGCATATATTAATATCATACTTCCATTCACTTCAGGTGCAAACATTATTCTCTCAGTCTCTCTCTCTCTCTCTCTCTCTCTCCACCTCCCTCCCTCCCTCCCTCCATTTGCAGAGTTTTCAATTACCTTGTATATTGTAGCACAACCTACTTTGTAGTTCAGTTGTTGTTTTTTTAGATACCTAAATCTCTTTGGAGATTCTAAGTCATCCAGATCATGGTTGTCCCAAAGCTACTTTTTCAACAAGCAATTGGACTTTCTGGTTTTTCTTTGAAGATGTTTTTCACTTCCCATCCAAGAAGCTTCTTCAGCTCTTCATTTCTTTAATTTATTCTACAGATTTGCTCTATAGGAATTTGACATGAATCACAATGGTATTCTGCCAGATGTTGCTATGACTATAGCTTGTTTCTGTTGAGAAAGTAAGACATTGTTTTAAACCTTAAGAACTGACAAAAATAATTTGCCAATCATTTTATCAGTGGACTTTAAAATATATATATATATACTTGCCTTCTGTAACTGACTTTTTAAAAAGCACCTTTCTCTTTTTTAATGATACACTTTCATGGAAAGCCAATTAAGTACTTAAACATTTCATAAACCCCATCGGGCAAAGAGACATGAGAAAAAAAAAATAGAAAATGTGTCTATATGGGGGAGGAAGACTTCAATTTTCACATTTCAGAAAATGATGTTATTTTCCTTTATGTATGCAACCACCTATCTATGAATGTAAGATTAAGTAAAAATAATTATAATTAAAAGAAAATAATTAACTTTCTTTTAAGATATGCAGTAAACACCTTTTTTTTTGAAAAATCCAAACATGGCAGTCCTGCAACTGCATGAGCCAGATGACTTAATAATAAGCTTTCTATTTACCATGGATAAGTTTGGGTGTGGTGGACATGAGTAATGAATTCTGAGTTACCTTCATTAAGGAGCACGGAAGACAACAACTTATAGAAGGAATTTCTAATATTTTTAATGACATATTTGAGGATCTGGGGAGGCCCACAGAATGGTTTCCAGGTTGGGCATGTCAGTCACTAAGCATCATCATCATCATCCAAAGGCAGAAGTGAAGTTAACTGTACCATCCCCTTTAAATTCCTGGCGTGCTTTGAACTTACTTTCTCTAGGGCTAGGCAGTTGGAAGAGTACAAATAGAGTACAAACCAGTTTAGCTTTATTTTCTAAGAATATCTAGACAAGTGTTTCTCAATTTTGGCCACTTTAAGAGGTGTGGACTTCAACTCCCTTATATAATTGGCTGAGGAATTCTGGGAGTTGAAGTCCACATCTCTTAAAGTGGCCAATGTTGAGAAATACTGGTCTAGAGCAGGTGTCTCCAACCTTGACAACTTTAAGATTTGTGGACTTCAACTGCAGAATTCCTCCTCCAGTCATGTTAGCTCAGGAATTCTGGGAGTTGAAGTCCAGAAGTCTTAAACTTGCCAAGTTTAAGACCCTTGGTCTAGAGTATATGTTGGGCTCAGAAGAACCTTTGGAAATAGACTATGCTTGAAACTAGTCCTTTAATTTTAGCTTAATTAAATATTTTAATCATAAAGGGAAATAACCTGTGAGTCAGGTTATTGAAGAAGAGCCAAGAAAGTTCTTTGTAAGGGTGTTGGTTGTCCCAATGACTATATCCACAATCCAGGGCCTTTAGCCAAGCTCAATAATATATCCAAAAGAGCATTTAGGATATTAATTGTTTCCAAGAACTACTGTTCTTGGGATACTTACTGCTATGAATTATGTCTGAAAAATATATTAATAATTTAAATTGAACAACATTTTCAGTATTGAAATTAGTTTTGGATTTGAACCCAAATTTGTTATATTTAAGGTACACATAAAACTAGCCCAAATCAGGAGTTTGAATTTATTTTAATAGGAGGAAAAATTATGTAGGTCTCATCTAGAAGGAAAATATGTTTATTGTGTTTAAAAAGACTTTAAAAATCCCTTTGCAGAGCACTTTTTTAAAAAAATTCCAGGATGTGAAAAAAATTACATATACCACTGAGATGAAAAGGCTGGAAGTTTCATGGAGATGGATTTCACATCATTACTAGTTGATAAATAAGGATATAATATGGAATTAATGATATAGTTGGAGATTCTTAGTCAAAATCTGATGCTTAGGAAAACTTCCAAGCAGTTTTCCTGTCTGAGGAATATTTAGGACTATTTGCTTTGGATGCAAGGTAGAGGAGGGAAACTGAATTGAGAAGGACATAGCAATTTTTATCTACATGCAGCATCCCAAATCCCTATTCATAACTTCGCAATATAAAATTTCCAATGGTACCACTGGATATTCAACAGCAAATTTTTGGTGATGCAGCTTATATATTTTCTCTACCCACTTGTTTTTCATATTTATAGTATTATGACTACTAAAACCCTAACTGAAATAGATACACCTCTGTTAAATCATCCTAACATTGTATTTTTTTCAGAACTTTACCTAGCAATTATGACAATTCTATAATGAGAAATTTAAATTATAAAAGAGTCCTGAGGTGTAGTGAGCTAATGTTAATATGGGAAGATATTAACCATTGTCTGTGTAGCTTTTTAAAATTACCCTTACCTTTCATGTTCAATTTGAAACGCTAAATTATTAATCTGGATGCACATGTATTTACTGCTTAGTCCATAGGACTACATATTTATTATTTTCTCTGCACTTGATTTCCTATATGCTTAAATATTGGTAGTTGAATGGGTAAATTGAATAATAAAAGGGGTAAGGATGAATATTCTCCTCTGGTGAACATCTACTCTCAGAATGGGAGAAAAAACACTGTGTAGAAAAGGAATAATTACAAGTTATATAAATGTACTAACTGGAAATTTAAAAATGAAGAATGCTTAACCTTCAGGCTTTAAACTATAGCATTTGACTAAAATAGGATCTATCACATTATTTTCTGGAATATTTTATATTATTCCCACATACAAAGCAAAAGGTGCATATAAAAATACACTGAGGAATGCAAAGGCACACCAACATATTAGGATGCCATGCGTGAATGCAGAAATATAGACTGGGGATATGCCAACTTCTAGCTCAGAAATATTTTTTATAACTTTTATGTTTTCATACAGCTATGTTTAAAAACCATTTACCTGGGAAGGCTGTCAGTATTTTTGTTAGATTTGAAATATAAAATGATATATGTGGCAGATATTCTGTCTTGCCTAGAAGAAAAAGACCTTGAATTTTAAGACACATTCAGATTTTAAGATGAATGCATTTTCTAGCATTAAGAGGCATGTGCAGTATGACACTGTTGAAAATGATTTCAGGCAATAGAAAATACACTGATGGGAAAAGTAGCAGCAGCATTAAATTGTATGTGTCAGGATTGTAAAGGGATGAAGTCCAAACATATTCTTTGGATAATAGAAACCCTTTGAATGATCAGAGACTCCTCCCACATGCACCTTAATTGCTCTACAGTTTTTCCTAGCAAAACATTTTCACTGTAACCATATAAGATACCTTTGTCTCATCTCAAGCCTTGAAAAAGCTTTAATTCATTCTTAACTAATAATAAAACAACATTCTCCGTCCTTTTCTGCCCCTAAATGCAGCTTCAAGTTTATTTCTAAATCCTTCTCTAATAGGTTTGGTCCAGTGATGAGATTCAATTTTTTTTCTACTGGTTCTATGGGTATGGCTTGGTGGGTGTGGCAGGGTAAAGATACTGTAAAATCTCCATTCCCTCCCCACTCCTGGGGCAAGGCTACTGCAAAATCTCATTCCCTCCCCATCCCACTAACCTACTTTCCAGCTCCGTTCTCCTGTGCAGGGCAACAAAAGAAGCCCCAGCCAATCAGCTGGGACTTGGGAGGGAGAGAATAGATGGGGGCGGGCCCAGTCAGAGGTAGTATTTGCTGGTTCTCTGAACTACTCAAAATTTCCGCTACTGGTTCTCCAGAATTGGTCAGAACCTGCTGAATACCACCTCTGGTTTGGTCATCCATTATGTTGGTGGAAATGTGATGACTTGAAATAGAGACCACTGGTTGACATCTAATGATTGACATTAGAACAGCAAGTTGACTGTTGGCAGAGTTTTCAGATGGTTCAAGGATAGGATAAGAAGCACTTCAATTTAACAGTGAGGAAGAGCTTTCTTTCATGAAATAACATCAGAAGTGGTGAATGTTCTGGTAAGCTATCTCTCGTGTGAAAATACTAACAATCCTCTCACATGATTTAACTGAAATAACTTAGTTTTCTTTACATAGAATTGGGAAACTTAAGAAACATTTAAGTAGACTAGGTAAATAAAGATTTTCAGGGAAGTTGCTAAAGAAGGTTTTTCTAGATGTGGGGTATTTGGCAAATACATTTTGTGATTCCCCAAGGATGACTTTCACTGTGATGGCTCCATATGAAGTGTTCTTTTTACCCCAGGCCAGGAGCTGTTTGTTAGCCATGAGCAAGACCTAACATTTTTATGGGTAGTAATGTATTTCAGGGTACAAGTCAATGTTGTAAATTAAGCAGAGAATTTCTTGTAAAATATAGAGAGCAGGGATTTTTTAAAAAAATATGTTTAGGGTATAACCTATAGTTTGCAGATACCTAACCTCAAAAATATACCTGCAGCTAGTAAAATAGGCATCTGGTCCATGACATATATTTTTAGTTTTTATTTGAATGTGACATTTGTGGGAAGATAGTAATTTTGATTTCCTTTAATAAACTGCATTATCTCTTAAGATTAGACATTCCATAAATGTTATATATAGAATTTTGCATAAGGTCTCATTTAACAAGTGAAAGGGAATAATGAATTGGGTGATAATAATCCTACTGCTCTGTAGCAGTTCTTACAACATAAATGCACTATAGGCTTACATCACTCTAACATAAGTCCTATACAGTAGATCACTTAAGGAAAAAAGAGTTGAATATTTTGAAATAGGGCCGATAGTGAAGCTTCCTAGTGCAACAAAGATTTGTTGGTCCTATAGCATTCTTGGGCACTTGCTGAGATCCTATTCACATATTCCTTTTTTAACATTCCTTTTCATATAAAAAAGTAATCTGGACTAAATTCACTTGATTAATTTGCCATGGTGAATAAGCTTTCATTGCCTTTCTCTGTTAATTACAAAGTTGAGCCATGAACTTTTCCTGTCACTTTTTCCATGCATTTAAATCAGAAAAGCACTATTTTAAAATGTTCTTGTGCTACTGATAAGTGGAACAAAGCAAAGATAATTTGTTCATGGATATTCAAATAAGAAGCAAAAGAGAAACTTTCTCCAGGCTTAGTTCAACTTGGGACATGCTTTTCTGAGCAAAAGTTCTCATGAAGGTCTCAGTAAATTATTATTTTTTTTAGCGGGGGCAATGTTTTTAGTCTGCATGCTTCTCAATGTCCTTTAGCGCTGCCAATGGATGTGGATTCTGCTGCTCTTCCAGAAATAGTAGATAAATATAATAGAGTGAAGCATCATTCTGAGGAACTAGGTTACCCCAATGGGATTGGTTCATACCACCCACACTAGTTAAGCACTAGGCATGCTTAGACCCTGTTGTTCAAGGAAGCCTGGCTGGCAGGCCCAGGAGAAAAGCCTTTTCTGCTGTGGTTTGTGCCCTCTGGAACATAGGGCTCCAGAGGTGAGATCTGCATTTACCCTTTTGCCTTACAAAAGGGTGCCAGCTCTGCCAGTTGACCGATGGCCCAAATTGGTGGGGGTGTCTTCTGGAATGGTTAATGGACTAAGATAAAAACCCCACCTCCTCCCCATGTGCATCTTGCTCTCTTCCTTTAAAAGTTGTTAATTTTAAAAAGCAATAATAGTGTTAATATCTATTGTTTTAATGTTGCATCTTGTTCTGTTTCTTAATCATAAGAAACCTAGATTCACTCCAGATGAGATGAGTGGCATAAATGTTTAATAAATAATAGAATTATAGACTGAAAAGGTTGGGATGTAGCTTGGAGATTATCTAGATTATCTCCTCATCTCAGAAAATGGCTGCCTAGCTTGCATGAAAACCTTAAGTGATGGAACATTCATGATTGCTCCATAAATTGGAAGCGTTCCCATCAAAATGGAGAAAAGATGCAATTAGCCATTTACAAGTAACATTTCTGTGCATTCTGAGAAAGTTAAGAAATAAATTTTCTATGTCATATTTGGTAAGAAGGACTTCTATTGGATAAAAAAAAAATCTCCAAAGGTACTTTGAGGAAAAATTGGAGCTCATTTCTAATGAGTAAAAACAGTGTAATAGGAAATAATGATCTAATGGGTAATAGTATGTATTGCTTTAATTTATTTTAAAATATTCCAAACAAGTTCTGCTGATGCTTAATGCTCATTTTCCTGCTGAGTGGGACCATATATACTACTGGATAGGCTGACTTATTTTCTTGTTCAAATTAAAAGATGTAGTATAAGCAAATTCAGATTATAAAATGTCTTGATTTTATGATAAATTTAATTAATTACTCATAAGTGAGCATCCCTGTAATACTTTGGAAAAGTAGAAAATGCTACTAGAAAATACTGTAGAAACGTTGTGGCACTTGCAGGTAGATAGATCTCCAAAGAAGTCAGATTCGTTTGAAGTTCATCAGTCTTCCCTTTTTAGATTTCAGTTTAAAATGAATATTTTTATCTCCAATTTGTTCTTTCCTACAGTGAAATCAGTTTTTGCCAGACACATTTCAATGCTGAGATTAATTTGATTCCTAGCCTAATTGTGCCTGAGGGAGAAATAATACATTGCATTGCTGACTGCTCTGGTTTTGTAGACAAAGTGATCTATTGTATTCATAAACTTCGTGTACTACCTTAGCTCTGTATCCATGAAAAACCTCTAAAATATAATGGTACTTCTGGAGTACTTTTTTTTTTTTTAAAAAAACCAAACAGAAATCAAAGATGATTCTATAGATAATATTCAAGTGTCTTTTCATCCATTTTTGTATATTTTAATTAAATATGCAAAATTCAGGATTCCTTGTCTTCTTTATATGGAAAGCCAATTTTGCTATGATTCATACCTTAGCCAATGGAAGTTAAATTTGACGTTATTTAGTTCTAAATTACCGTGAGCTCTTTTTTTAAAAAGTGGCCACTTCAAGGTCAACTTCTCATAATCTCTTTAAAATGCTAATTTTTGAGTAAATAACTTCATAAGGAACTATAGCTGTGATGGCGAACCCATGGCACACGTGCCGGAAGTGGCACACAGAGACATCTCAGTTGGCATGCAAGCCATCACCCCAGATCAGGTCCACTGCGCATGCACGCATGCCTCCCGCCAGCCAGCCGATTGTCAGGTATCTGCCAGGCATGTGCAGGGGGAAGGGGCGCACACAGGAGATGCATACACATGCGCAGGGGTGTGGGGCATGCACAGGTGGGTTTCACATGCATGCGCAGAGGCACGGGTGTTCAGGGGGTCATGCATGCATGCACAGGGGCAAGGGAGTGAGGGGGTCACACGTGCATGTGCAGGGGGCGGGGGATCACACATGCATTGCATTATGCAGGCAAACGCATACACTTTTGGCACGCGACAATGAAAAGGTTAGCCATCACTGAACTATAGCATTCCAAACTGCTGCTCAACTTCTTCCAAAATATGCACTGGTGCTTTTGTTTTTCTGGATGTACTTCTCTACGATCCAATTTTATTTCTTTTGCCTTCTTCTTCACCACACCACATTTAATCCTGTTTTGATTTATTTCTGGATATTTACTGTATCCAGCTGATGGCCAAACACCCTTTGCACGATTTCCTTGCAACATTTCATTGGGCTGAAAGGAATAAAAGAGTGTGCTACAATACATGGCTTCATCGTTAAAGGTGGCAGAACATGCCTTTGTTATATATTCTGAACAGCTTTAGTAGGCTACTTCTTATGCAACCTTTAGTGGACATTAGAAAGCTAATACATATTGGAATCAAATATGTACCATATTTTAACTCTGACAACTCTTAAACTGAATGTACAACTGAAGTCAGAGCATTTTTTTTTTTTAGGTTTGTGGGACAAACAGATTTTTTAGAAAAAGTATGGAACTTTGTTCTTATATATGGCAACAGCAAGACCGCTATGCACAGTGATGGAAAGACTTGCATATATCCATAATGAAAGAATGAATGGTGAAATTAAAGAAATTGGCAGAGATAAGGAAATCGATTTGAAAATGAAAGAAACGAAATTTTAATCTTGAGTTTTGATGATTAGATTTGTATGTGATGATAGAACTGTTATGGCTTATTTTAGTTCAAGAGGACATTGATTTTTAGATTTTTTACCTGTATCGAAGACAGTAGGAAGTTATTTTTCTGCAGCTTTTTTCCCTTTTAGTCTACACATCACACTTTTGCTTTTTCTGTACCTCTCCCTCTTTTTTCGCTTTTTTGTTATTTTCTAAATTTAATAAAGTTTTGAGGAGAATAAAAGAGACTTCTTAAATATATCTCTTTGGAACTGGTGTTATCAGGGCCCAAAGAGAATGCAAACACTGCATTATTGGTTCTCCCCCACCCCCAGTTTTCTGCTATCCCTTTTAAAGATGAACTAAAGACTGCTCTTCGCATTTTAACTGTTATTATATAGCAGCTTGTTTAACTTGCAGTATTTCTAAATAGTCAGTGCTGAGACACTTTCATGAAAAGTAATTGCTCCAGATACAACTACTGTTCATCAAGTGAAGCAGAAAAATATAGCACCGAATCTGCTATGTTGGTAGGCATGATTTTCACACTAATGTGTGGTGTAAATGTAGGAGAACTAAGAGAAGTACATTTATCCTTCAAAAATCAGCCTTTGAAGTTTATAAATCCTTGTTTAAGCAGATTTTTGGATATAATGGACAAAGAAGTGTTTAGATTTCACTGCAAAACTCTTGTTTGATAAACCAGACTGGAACAATTTGTGTTAATTTATTTAATTTATATATTATATCTAGGAGAGGAATGTGATCTAATTGTGATGTTTGAAATAGAAATATTACAGAATTCTCCTCCATGCATTATTTGAAGATATACTTTCTGGGGGGGCGGGAACCTTTCATGATGAAATGGATGGATGGAAGTCTCCATTTCTCTGATTAAAATTAAAATAAATATATTGTGTAATGAAGTAAAAGGAGGATAGAATATTAAAATCAGTTTGTGAAAGCAACTTTCATTTTGAAAATTTACTCCTTGCTCTTGTCTTTTGATTTTCACCTGACTTCCACCTAAATATGCTGAGATAACTTGAAATAAAGATCCCCCATACTTCAAAGAACATTTCTGAATTTGGTTAACCTATAAGGCTGTTAAGCCGGAACATAAACATCCATTTAATCAAGCTATAATAACTATACACCTTGATGAGGCATTTTGAATTCCACACACCTACAACTGCCACCTTGATGCTATAAACATTTCACTCAGGGAGCCCCTTTTTAGCATGCTAATATTACTTCTACATGAGAAGCAATTCTTTTTATATATACTGATTGAAAAAAAAATGGAAACATAAAGAAGAAACTATTGGAAGGCTTAGAGTAGCACAAAACAAAGGTAATTAACTGAATTGTAGGCTGTATGTTTCTATAATGTATGTGATACAGAATGAAATAAGTTTTTTTAAGGAAAAACCCAGAAGATTACTGTCTATTTTGTGAAGTCAATCTCTTGAATGTTGTAATTGCCTTGAGAAACTTTGCAGTGCCTCCAAAGATGTATGAGTTTTAAACTCGTTTCAGGGAAATAATGACATTTTTCTGATTGGGGAAGATCTGGCTAATTTATCTGATCACTGAAGACATTTTTTAGTCAGGGAAATAAAAAAAATCATACCTTTTGCTCAGTCTTCCACTGGAAATAATCTTAAAATCCTTTCACAAATTCCTTTTAAAACAATTTTAGTCAATAAATATTACACCTGTTGTTTTTTTTTTTGTCAGCTACAAAACGTTCTAGCTTTTGAAGATGATTCTCCTTTTCCTCCAGTAGAGCAATTTTCATGATCCTAAATTCTACAGACCAGAAGTGTCAGATCAGACAGAGGGATGCTCTCCTCCCTCCATCTCAATGACCTAATTCAAGGCTCTGTGTGTGAGTGGGGAAGACTTTGGTAATTTGAATATTATTTACATTCATTCAATCAAAGAAGGAAAATTTTCTACTAGTTGTATACTTTTGAATTTATTTTCATTCATGTTGCTTTCAATTAGACAATTGTCTGATTTTTTTTTTTGTTTTTTTAAATTTAAAACAAAGTTTATTTAGGATAAATATATTTAAAACATTTTTTAAAACAAACAAACAAACATATAAACACACACACATATATGTATGTATGTATGTATATATATAAATATGTGTGTGTGTGTGTGTGTGTGTGTGTAAGTAACCGCAAAAACTTAAGAAAACAAATACTTTATATAGATAGAGAGATAGATATATACATACATTGCTACAACTTTAAAAGCACAACTGTAATGACGTGGGAAAATACCCGAACAAAGCTGAATACCATACATACATACATACATACATACATACATTTTGCAGCAGGTATTGAGCATTGGTTACACTTTTTTTTCACCCCCTAACATTGACGTGATCTGCCTTGTTACAATAGCTCCCTCATTCTTTTAATGTTTTAATTTCACAGAATACTTTATAATTAAACACACATCTTCCATAGTTTCATAGCTTATCTAGTTGTCAAATGTTGCTTTTTCTTTAACCATTCATACCAACAATTCCAGATTTTATAGTAGCCACTATCTTTGTTGTTTTTTAATAATTTAGTTAGGCTATCCATCTCTGCGCACTTGTGAATTTTTTAAATGACCATCTCCTCTGAAGGGACAGTAGACAGTTTCTAATTTTGTGCATAGCTTATTCTGGCTGCCGTTATAATGTGCAAGATTAAATATTGATATTTTTTTTCTATTTTTAAATCTATCATACCCAGCAAGAAGGTTTTGGGTTCAAATTTTACATCTTGTTTAGTTATGTTTAGAATCCAATTTTTAATATTTCTCCAAAACTTCTGGGCATATGCACACGTCCACCACAAATGAAAGTATGTTCCCTGGACACAATTACACTTCCAACAATTTGGCCGGGGGTTCGGAAACATCTTAGCCAGTCATACAGGTGGCAATTTTCATTCATGTTGCTTTCAATGAGACAATTGTCTGATTCATTAATAACAACTCACTTATTAACCTATACAGTATTTTGTTTAAATATTTATTATCTACAAAGATTTAAAAAAAACTTGTTAGAATGGGAGGTATGGCACAGAGACAGACTTAGATATAGGCATAAGTATAAGTACAGTTGTGGGTCAAATAGCTAAATATGTTTACTAACTAATAGAAAATGATCTGATACAGAAGTGGTATTCAGCAGGTTCTGACCAGTTCTGGAGAACCAGTAGCAGAAATTTTGAGCAGTTCAGAGAACCGGCAAATATCACCTCTGACTGGCTCTACCCCCTCTATTTTCTTCCTCCTGAGTTCCAGCTGATCGGCTGGGTCTTCTTTTGTTGCCCTGCATAGGAAGACAGAGCTGGAAAACAGGTTAGTGAGATGGGGAGGGAATGGGATTTTACAGTAGCCTTCCCCTGCCATGCCTACCAAGCCACGCCCACCAAGCCACACCACGCCATGCCCACAGAACCGGTAGGAAAAAAAATTGAATCCCATCACTGATCTGATATCAAAGGATGGCAATATAATCCATAATCTGGATACGCTCTCTAGTCCAATAACTCATATCCCCCAACTATTAACTACTGGACCTTATTTATTTATCTTATAGCATAAAATGTCAGAGAAATCTACAAATGCTAGACACAATGCAGTCCTGATGGCCTAAACTGCTAGTTCATTCTGTTCAGTGCTTGCATGCCTATCCTAAGGGGGCAACAGCTTATATCAGCTGACTAGCAGCACTCAGATTGCTGATTCTTCTGGTCAGTCTTGCCTTGCCCCGCCTCGTGTTGCACTGCCTTGCATCCAGCCAGGTCCAGTGCCAGTTTCCATTCTCTCCACACACGCACACAAATGCAGCTAAGAAAACAAATAGAAAAACAGACTGCTGTGATTAAGGGGCCTGCATCCAATCCAGCAGTAAGATTGCCACTTACCCAAAGCCCTTCCAAGTGACATGTCCTGTCCCGAATGTAGCTCAGATTTAAATCTTCAGCAAGGAAAGCAGAAAGGCACGGGCCACGTTATTTTAAAAAGCAGGAGGAAAGAAGGGTTTGTACCGCTCTAAATAGTCTTGTAGCCTGAATACCTTTGATAAGGTTTAAAAAAAAAACATTATTCTGTAGCATCTTGTAGCAAAGCTAGGAATTATAGTATGGACAGGTTTATCTTCCTAAGAGGAGTGGTTAAAAAGTCTTTGCTTAATTTTATAGCTTAGAGGCAATACCAGTGGTTCTTAAACCAGGGGACAAATTTGAGGGAGTGTGTGTGTGTCACAATTTGGAGAAAGAGATTGCTCAAATAAGCTTGATTTTATTATTTGTTCCTGTTATATCTGGACAAGTGCTGGTCCAGGCAGAGTAACAGTTTGGTTTGACAGGATTCTGGCTATGCTCAATTCTATTTTCAAAAGATGGAATGCTTCCATGCTTTCCAGTGCCTCATTTGCATAATTTCCTTTTACCAATTGTAAACACAAGGTTAAACGGAGAAATGGTTATAACCCTCTGGAACAAGACCTCAACTCATCAATCAGCTTGCCAGGCCTGGCTTTGGTTTCATCATTCCCATTTTTTCCATCTTTTTGTTCCTTCTGTCATGCTTAGATTGTGTGTGCACATAGAGAATACAAGCCTTGGTCACTTTTCTTCCCTACCTTAATTCAAACAAGATAGTTAGTGCTTCTAGTGTAGCATCTTCATTTTAAATGAGTGGGAAACAGTTCCACATGTCACCTCTGATGACCGTATGCACCAAGCGGAAGTAAGTGAAGGAGTTTGCCAACTCATTGCAAATGCTTCATTTGCAATCAAGGTGATAGTGGACAGCTTTACAGTGTATGTACCTCCTGCTTCAGCATCTGGGAAGGTTAAGGTTTAAATCTAGTTCACAGAATGAAGTTTTTTGGCCACATTTATACAGCAAGAAATAATTTGAAGTTTTTTTTTTCTTTCCTTCAGAACCATGCCACCTGCATGCAACAGACTTACCTGTGATTGTTTGCTAATAGATCACCAGAAATTCTTGACTTTCGACAAGAAAAAATAACTTCAGAAGCTATGTTAATAGCCCACCACTATCAGCCAGGACTCTTCATAAGACTTTTCTTTAGTGATAGTCTCATATTTGTACATTCATATTTTCTGGCTGTATGAATTAGAGCTAAAATCCAATTAATATCTGATTATTAATATCAGTATAGATAATGGAAAGCAGTTTTGAAAAGACTCCCCACAAAAAGCAATCATAGCTACTTTGGAGTAGGGAAATCCGCCATTTGTAATCCACATCCAAATGGTACTTTAAGATCTTTTGCAAAATACTTCCAGTTCTCCACTAATACAGTATATGAGCATATATTTTGAGAAGGGATACAGTAAAGAACTAGCCCAGATGGCTTGTACATTGAAAGATGGATCGTTGTCAGAATTTGCTCTTGCTCTGTATGATTATGCCAGCTGTTGGCTTGTCCAAGCAAAGCAGAAACAAAAACTTGGACCAAACTCATTAGTTTTTATTCAACCCCCCCCCCCCCATCTCTCTTTGTGTACATGTGTGCTTATCCAAAATTAATCTATTATTTTAGGGTGTCAAAGTAGTTCAGTCTGAAAAATTCTGACTTTAGGAAATGTTGGTAAAACAAAAGTTACTTTTCAGTGTAAAAGAAATGCAAGGCCATATGCATAACAATCAAACTGTATCTCAAGGATATTATTGCATCTCAAAATATTTCTACAGCAATACTCCTAAGTATTTGTATGTGAGATGACTAAGATTTTATTGAAAAAGATCTCAATGAACAAGAGATAAATGGGAAAACAATCACTGTGCTCCATGTTAAATGCCATCCTTTTTTTTCAGATAGTCAATTGCACCAGTAAATGTTATGCTTATTTCTCAAGGTTTTTTTCCAGTAAAGGACAGAGAGAAGTTTACTAAACTAATAATGATAAACGTTATTATACAACATAAATGAAGGTATGGAATTCTGGATTCTTTTAAAATATTAGGAACTATCTGTATTTACTTATATTAACTATGCTCCTTTAGCTTGGTATATACTTTCCAACAATAACAAAGAGTGTCTAATAATTTGTAAATTAATGCTACCTGAAATTAATGATATACCTATAATTTAAATATGTTTTCTCAATTTAATAACATTTTATTCCATCTAATAACATAACATTTTATTCCATCTAATAGCAGAAGCCCAAGACTCTTGTATTATATTTGTGACATAATAAATAGGCAACATAAATAAAAGTTATATAATACAAAAATCACAAAAGCCCTTTGCTATTGTTTTATATTGAGTCAGAAAACAATTAAGGTTGGAAGGAATGAGAAAAACTGCTTATCTTTAAAAATTACACTGCACTGGAATAAAATATTAATCAGTTGACAAGCAACCCACTCACTTAAGGGCCTTTATAAATAGATCAAAGAGAAGAGAAGGGATAACAGGACAGGGTGATAAGCATACTAATATCTGGTATACAACAATGCAGTTTGCCCTTCAGAGCATCAAGTTTGAAAGTATTGCACACTTGTTTTATTACCTGTATTACTAATTATTTTCATTAATTAATATGCACTCATTCATACCCAACACATATACACCCTACTTACAAAAACTTCAGGAAATTATTTTATGCTGGAAGTCTATTTTGTATGGAATGAGGATTGGGATAAGTTCCTCACTAGATGTAAGCTAGACTCCAGCCATATAACTGGCCCTTGGCATAAATTTTTCTGGGTATTTTTGTAATTCTAGAACTGCAATAAAAACTAAGAATTTATTAACCCAGGATTGCCATTGCCATTGTCACCATCACTGTCATATTTTGTCCACAGAGTATATAGGATTTTCACAAAATTATACCAATAACTAAGATCTAGAAAAAAACAACAAAAAGCCTCCCAACAAAACGCGAAAGTTCATCAGAATAGAAACAGGTCACCTGAATTGCAGTTTATAGGCTTTAACTACTTGATGTAATTTGGAGTTATGTTGATATCCCTAATATCTTGCCATGTTGCTATTGCCTTCAGAAATTATGGGTGCTCCATCACTGGAGGCTTTTAAGAGACTGGACAGAACTGGTCTGAAATGGTATAGGATCTCCTGGGGTTGGACTAGAAGACTTCCAAGGCCCCTTCCAACTCCATGTTCTATTGTATGGAATTGTGCATCTTGGTGTGTAAATGTGCATGTTTGCATGTATGACCTCTGCAGTCTTCTGGTATAACCCTTGATGCTCAGCAAGATGGGAAATATAAATTTAATAATAAAATACTGCTTTTTGCTAGCAATAAAAATTGCTCTTTCTGATTCACTAGACTAGAACATCACCTTCTAAAAGATAACACCCTGAATCAGGCTTCATTCCTTGAATGGCATTGTTGGCAGCTTTATGGATGAGAGTTGCCATTTCCTTCTTCTGGGAGGATATTTTTTTAACCCACAGTCTACTCAAAAGCTGTGGAATTTTCCTAATGTTTCTCCATCCAAATACAAACTGTTTAATGTGCCAGAACATCAAGATGAGCTAGGACTGCTACTTACTGAGACAACCTTCTGCATCTGAAAAATTAACTGATCTTTCTACCACATGTTCTTCCCATTGCTAATGATAAGCTATCCTGTTTGACTCTGCAAAAGATGCATTCCAACTCAAACACTATCCTCCCAGGCTGATCATCAACTAAAGATTCTGCAGTCCATTTCTCAGACTTGCTGAAAGGATGCTAATTTTTTTTCTGTTTTGTGAGGAATATTCTGGAGCCTATCTCCATCTTACCAGGCTTCTTCTATGTGTTATTCCTTAAGCAGGCTTCTTCTACGTGCTTTTAGAATTCTAAACTACTATTGACATGTCGTATCATCCTTCTCTCCTCCCTCACTCCTTCCTTTTCTTTCCTATTGTAGCAAAAGAGCTATACTAATTAGCAAATGCAGAATGATTATTAGATAATTTCTTTTCAAAGTCAGGATTCACAGAGCTCCCTATACTGTCTGTCCATCAAGGCAATATAAAGAGGGGTGGGATGCCGTATAATCTTCACATAATCCAGGTTTCCAAAACCCAAAGAACCAGTTGAAGGATTTGATGGGCCCTTTTGATGTGAATATCTCTTTAATTCATTTGGTCATGGAATGGAGCTTTGAAAGCATATGTGATGGCATGCGATGAAGCATAGAACAAGCTATTCAATGGAAAAACAGTAAAACATTATAGAGGCTATTCAGATTGTAGGCTCTCTTTTATGCATTTACAGTTTCATTTTTGAGAATTTGGGGTGGGGCAAGCAAGATGTTCTTTTATTGGTATAAATCCTTTTATTAGTATATGAATTTCTTCCTGGAAATTGGTTTGCAAGAAATCTTAAATCCAAGGCTGATTTACAAAAAAGTGTTAGTGTCTTGGCAATTGATGAGAATTGACAAGATTTCTCTCTTGAAGTAAAACATTTGGTGTTTATTTCCCAGTGAGAATTGTACATGGCAAAATATTTCTTTCTGAATCTGGCAAGTCTAAAATAGGAACCAAAATGTGGCTCCTTTGGTAGAAAACACTATCTACGTCCATTTACTTTCACAACATAACTGCTCTTCAAAATAATAAAAAAGTAATTCATTAATAAAATAATCTCTTTATGGTCTATAATCAATGCAACAGCATTTTCCATATATGCTTTGGCTGTTTCCCAGGTTCTTGAGCCATTTCCCTTTAAAAGGAAAGGAGGAAAAAAGACTTAAAACTATTTATAAAAAAAACCCTGTCAAAAAACCTGGAAAGCTTTTCGTTTCCTTTTTTCCCTTTGCTCTGTTTCCATTCTCATAGCTATCAAACCCATATCATTCTCCAAAATACAATCCTAAAAATAAATGTCACAAATTATAGGTCTTTCTTTGCTGCAGTGTTACAGTCCGTCATTTGCAAGTGTATTCAAAATCACATTCTCCCTTTTTTGGATAGGTCACAAAGCCAGCAAAAATCAATAGAACTGTTTTATTACATGTCTTTAACCATTGTGCTACATAACTGAATGGGATTTTATGAAAAGAAAATGACGAACTTGTGAATGGCCTTCTGGACCAAAGAATTAAATACAAAACGAAATAACTTTAGTTCTATGTATCACATTTAGATGCTATGAATAAGTAATAACTAAAGGAAAATGGTGACTAAAGAAACGTATATGTGTCCCAGAATAATGTTGCAGTCTGAGTCACTCACCAGAACCAAAGGTTTCTTTGTCCAAGCTTTTGGGCTCATGTTGGAGCCCATCATCAGGAAATATGTTCATTGTTCTATGCATGGTATTTATATAATGCCTGGTGAATGATATGGTGTATAAGCTATGTCAGTTGTTAATTAGGATATTAATGGCTGGCTATTAAGACATTTGTTGTTTCCTTATGTCACTGTGGTCAACTCCTAAGTACCTGATAAGCTGATGGTAAATCAGCACTAAAGGGGAGATGTCTACATAATGATCTTATGGTGATTTAAATTTACCCTTGAATCAGAAGTAATGATGAAGCCCACATACATGACCTAACCTTTACTCTCCATTGAAAATATTCAATTAGTCCCAGAATAAACTGAAGAAACTACACCAGTTATGACCAAATAATATTTTGCAATTGCTAAATAATATATACAAAAATTCAATATAATGCAGAAAAAAATGCCAGGGAATACTTTATCAATTCAGTTCTTCTGTGGATACAGAAAAGAAGAGAAAGGGGGGAAAAAAACACCAAATATGTATGTGAAAAAATTAATATTCAGAACATTGAAGAATAAATCATGACATAACTGTGATTTTTCAAAGTTAATGATTTTGTTTTGGAGGAAGGTTGCCTTGATTAAAGGTCAAACAAGTACATGAGTTCTGAAAGAGGGGACCCTTGATCTAAGTTTGGCAAAGGGACATGAATAAATGCACTATTGCAACCATGACTGGCTGATGCTCCGCCCCACAAAAATAAGCCCCAAAGCTGCATGTGAGACATACAATTATCACATTCCTGATGATATTTCTAAAAAGCAGAGAAGACAGCCTCCTGCCTCCATGTGACCCCTCCAGGTGATGTTCTGTCTTCTGTGCAGGCAAGTCCTCAACTTACAATCATTTGTTTAGTGACTGTTCAACAACCATTACAGCACTCCCTTGATCATGTGATCAAAATTCAGATGCTTGGCAACTGGCATGTATTTATGATGGTTGCACTGACCTTTTCTGAACTTCTGACAAGCAAAGTCAGTGGGGAAGCCATTTAACAACTGTGTTAGTAACTTAACAACAGCAGTGATACCTTTAGGAACTGTGACAAGCAATGGGGCAAAACTCACTTCACTGTCTTGCTAAGAATAGATATGTTGGAGTCAATTGTGGTCATAAGCAGGGGACTACCTGCATAGGAAGATTAGCAAGAATGATGGAGGAATTGTGTAGGAATTGTGAGTTAAGGAGGCGATGGTAAATGTTAACTCTCATAATAATGCTTGCTTATTACAAGCCAGCTTTCATGTATGAAAATTTTCTTTGATATTTCCACTGTGCTCTTCTTTTTCTGAAGGTTTGGGAATACTTAAGCAAATGTCAATATTGAATCAAACTTTTAATTCTAATAAGCAGCTTCTTACATAGCTTAAGCCTATTATAAGCCACCAAGCAGGCTCTTGTTTGTTTCAAATCAAAGTGAAAGAGGCAAAGAGTATTCCAGCTGATCAAAATATCAGACATGTAGACTTGAGCTTCTTGTGAAAGATTAATTCATTTTAATAATATCCAGACTATTGAAAAAAGAGTTTAAAATTCATGTTGAGCCTTTTTCCCCCTCAAGTACCATTTCTGCACATGTAGCCTATATTTCTCTTGGATGCCATTCTCCTTATTCAAGCTGAATGCCTTCCATAAAGCTAGAGGATCAATGCTGGGTTGTAATGCACTGAAACTTGGGGCCACAAGGCCAACAGCAAATGGAAACACAATATAAGACACAGGGCATAAGAAGCAGCACCCAACCTGAGGTTCTTCAAGTAAAACAAATCCTTTTTTATAACAGGGCAGTAATAGTCTTTTATTCACAGTGACAAACAAAAAAATCAAACAGAATTAGTCCCAACAAACCTGGGTTTATCCAAGAAATCCAAATTGCTTGCTGTATACTAGAAACAAATGGTTGCCTGTGACAACTGGCCACTCCCAAACCCCTCCTACTTATTTCCCAGACAGGGAGGGGCTGGCTATCATCTGCATCTGCCTCTCCCAGAGAGCCGGCTTACTTTTTTCCTTTTCTCTCTTCTCTTTTCCTCTCTGTACATACACACATCTGGGATTGGTGGGCCCCATCTGTTCCTCCCCCTCAGCTCAGGCCCCAAAGACAGCTGCCTGTCCGCTGGGGGAGGATGGAAGGCGCTGGCTCTGCCTCTGCCTCTGATGCTGTTTCCTTATCAGAGCCTTCCAAAGGCTCCAAAGCTGTCCCAGACTCTCCCTCAACCTCCTCCTCATCTGACTCTGCAGCTATTTTGCTGGCAGCTGACGGCCACAACAGTCACTCTTATTACATGTTAGATATACACATAGAAATAAGCCACATAAATAATCCAACAGAAAACAATACCCTAATCAAGTAATTATTAGCAGAAACTCTCTCTCTCTCTCTCTCTCTCTCTCTCAATACTGGCAGGGCATGCTGTTGAATATAAACAAGGAGAAAACCCCACCCTCACTAGGACTGAAGATGTTACCTAGTTAGGTAATGAAAGATCTGCAAACAAACAACCAAGACTTCCCAGAGGTCTTCCCAGAGTCTCTTTGGAGAGAGATGGGTGGTATGAAAGTTTTATAAATAAGTAATCGTAATCAACTAATGAAACAAGCTAAATTCTACTGTAAAGGTAGCCTCAACTTACAACCACAACTGATACCAAAATTTATGTTGCTAAATGACACGTTGGTTAAGTGAGTTTTGCCTCATTTTATGACATTTCTTTCCACAGTCAAATGCATCATTGCAGTTGTTAAGTAAATGAATCTGGCTTCCCCATTGACTTTGTCAGAAAATTGCAAAAGTTGACCCTGGGATACTGTAACCATCATAAATATTAACCAGTTGCCAAGCATCTGAATTTTGATCACATGACCATGGGGATCCTGCAATGGTCATAAGTGTGAAAATGGCCATGAGTCACTTTTTTCAGTGCCGTTGTAACTTTGAACAGTCACTAAATTAACTTATAAATTGAGGGCTACCTGTATTTATATTTTCAAACATTTTCAAATATTTTTCACATTATCATATTATATATTAATTTAATATTTCCAAGAATTGTAGAATATAAAACTCTCTCTCCCATCAAGAACTACAAAGCCACTTAAAGTAGCCATATTAATATCAGTATTAATACTACTTTCATATTAGCTATTGAAGCAATGCATTAATTTAGATATTCAATTTAACACAATTATCAGAAATACAGGTATAAGATGAGAGAGAGAGAAGGAGATGTTTATTTAATAGCCTTTGGCAGAAATTAAAGTTGCATCTGAGCTTTTTAGTGATAAGATCAGATTCACTGGTTGCCCTACCATTTTATTGGAATTCAAATCTAGAAGGATCTTCTCTACTTTTACTGAAGTAATTTTTAGTTTAAGGCCATAGTTATAATGAATGATGTAATTGAAAGTAACTTTCTTAGCTTGAAGCAAGATTATAATGGAAATCACCCACTCTTCCATTAATGAAATTCATAGCTATGTATATCATGCTTTTGGACTTTATGTAGATGTGAGTTCAAATTTCATTTTTTTTTTCATTTTTCCTTCTAACACTAGCTTACTAACATTCCAGAACTTTCTACATCACAGGCCTTTCATCCATCTAAATATCCACAGGCAGGGAATGACAGGATTTGAAGTTGAGTTTACAGTCCTGGAGTTTTTATCACATGCAGATCTAAAACATTCCTTAATGGCTTATTGTGAATAAGGAGATTATTGCATTCCTATTCTTTTCTTTTCTTATTTTGCATTGCATTAGGGAATTACAAAATTAAATATGAAGTATAAAACATAGCATGAGTCTAAACATACTATAACCAGCAACATGAATGTTTTTGCTAAGTTACAATTCAATGCTAATGTTATAAAGAACTGTCATTGTGATACGTTAAGCATCATTGCTAATCTATGACTTCATTTTTTTGGTACATCTTGGAGCCATCCTAGGAAATATAACTTGAAAGGAAGAAAGTATAAAATATTACTAAGTTGAACCTGTTTGGGAACTGAAAAAATGTGGTGAACAGGGTCATTAAAGGAGATTTGAGTAGTTTATTATTAAGTACTGCTTAACTAATGTTTCAGTTTAATGTTTCAGTTTTAGTTTTAGCAATTAATTCTAAGTATAAATTATATTTAGAATCAATTTTTTTCTCTCTATGAGGAGGTGGATCCCCAGTGGTGCATTCCATAAGAATAAGAGGCAATTTAGCCAAGATATTATGTGTGAGCAAAAGAGGATGAAGACAGCTCCTGCTTAATAGCTTTCAGAGCATATTGTAGGTGCAGATAGTAGAATCTTCAGTCTGTCAATGTAGACATGAAACAATAAAGAGCTCAACTTGGAAGAATTGCCACACGTCATCCTTGTCTTTGTGCTTGACTCTGTCTATTACATATTAGACATAATCAGAAAAGGAAATCAAGAGGAAATAAGAAAAAAACAAAATTCTCAAAAAATTAAACTAATTTAAATTACCTTTTAATATACTGTAGCTTAAAAGTATGTGCATGAAAGTCAGAGAGAAAGACAGAGGTGAAAATTGTGTAACAATACCTTAGACAAACAATAGCTATTTGTTAAATCTTAGTAACCCTTCCTAGATATTTTGGAGACAAGTCACTTTGTATAGAGAAAAGTGTAACTTTCATCCTTGTCCGCTAAGGAAATTGGATAAAAAGACATTATTAAATTTGTATCCTGGGTCATATCAAGCAGGAAATATATTAATACACATATAACTATATTAATTTCTCCCATCAAGCTTGAACATAATCATTCTTATACTGCAAGTGATTTTTATCTCCTTTCAATTAACATGAATGGCAGAGTTTTACATCTGCCACAGAAAAGGCCTCTGAAGATACAGCCAGGTATTTGCTGTATATTTGGTTGCAGTAAAAAGTCTTCTGGATAGATCACATTCATGCTAAGTAAGGTTCTATTCAATTCTTTCTGGTGCTTAATATGGAATACCTGATTGCTTTGTTAAACAATCTAGCCAAATCGATAAATTAGTCTAAATTTTAGAAACAATATAGAATTAGAGACTCTTAGAGAAAATCTTGAGCATGATTCTTAGGAGTTGAAACCATATTGCTTCTAGAGGTCTTGGGCCTTTATATTTGCCAATCTGTGAACCACATAACAGACAGCTGTTCATCTTAAAAATATTTATAAGAAGCAAGAACATAATTACTTTCTCTACTGCTGGCAAAATGCAGAAAGCATCACTGCTCTTGAGGTCCCAATTAATACATCTTTTATTTGTTCTCCTTAACAGCAAAAGATTGAAAAGAAACTGCCAATTGTTTAAAGACTTTGTTTTACTCTATGCAGATACCATTACTTTTACAGCAATGTCTATGGCTTGCAAGCCACTTACTAAAGGCCATTACTTTTGTTTTGCCATAAGTAATAATGAGTCTTTCCTTTTTGTTTTGCCATAAATGATAATGAGTACAATGTGAGACTGTGGCTTGAAGTCTCTGTCTTGTGAAAGATGGTTAAATCAACAGTATTGAAAAGGACTGGTCCAGATTTATTTGTAACCTTTGGTAAATGGAACTTGATTTTTGTCAAGATCTGGTATTGAATTGATTTAAATGTTGAAAAGAAAGCAGGCTAAGCTATCAAGGCCTGTACATATTCAAAGAAGCAAATATCTCATAGGAAGTTTTCATGAAAGAATGAGAGGTAAAGAATAAAATCATGAAAACTGCAATAGTTTTCACTGGAGTTTCCACCCTTCTTTTATTAATGAGTTCATTAAGACAGAGTTGCTTTTAATGTTTTTTATTGTATTTTGCATCTTGGATTGAGTTGCCATTTAAGAGATCAGACAGTAAAATAATTCTTTTTCCAACAATTGATTGCTAAAGTCTTACACTCCTCCCATTATATTTTCAATATCCTCACAATCTCGCACCACATTCTTTCTTCATCCCTTTTTATTTAGAATATGTATTTAATCTACATTGAACATGTTTATGTAATCTTATGCTCATCAATATTGTAGAATAGAAGACCAGTTTCACTCAGAGGCTTTTTATAGGAATTGAGTCAAATGCCACCTGTCAGTTAATGAAAACAGCACAACAATCTCTCAGAATCAGAGTACTGCTTTGCATCTGGCTTGTTCAGTGTCCACTACATTATTCTGAACTATCCAGGTGATTAACAGGTAAAATTCCTGCTGTGTAATTTATCAATTATACTTAAGTGATGAATAGACAAAATTAGTCATGTCTCCTTTCTTGGAAATTACCGTTGTAATTAAATGATTTCAGTTTTTTTCTGGAGATCTGTAGGAAGTGACCCATAAAGATGTCAAGAGAGTTGGTCCTCACTTAACAACTGCCCCACAGTTCAAAGTGGCGCTGAAAAAGTAACTTTCTTGCACTTTAACCAATGCAGCATCCCCACAGTCATGAGATAATTTACATACTTGAGAAAGTATAAGTATAAGCTCAAAATACAATAAAGTTGTCCTCTTCAATTTCCTGGTTATTCTAATTTATAATCCCCACCATTCGTATTGGATAAACAGTTAATAGTGCACAGAATATACTCTTGCAAGAGAAGTTATCTCTATTGGGTTGGGTAGCACAGGAGTGGGATTCCACCTGTATAATAACAACCGGCTCGGTGATCACGTGCTTTGCAGCAGTCCCTGTGAAGAAAACAGCTGAGGCACGGCAAACTGCTCTGCCATGTGAATTGGCTGTGCTCTAAACAAAGGAAGGAAAGGACAGGAAAGAGCAGGGATGGGCAGGTGGGCCCACATACTTTTTGCAGTGAATCGGTTTGGAGACAGCTGATCTTTGGAGCAAGGGGTTCACCCGAATTAGTCTGAACCAGTAGAATCCCACCCCTGGTTAATAGTTTTGAAGAAGGTACTTGAGTAACAGTTGGCCACAATACTATAGATGTTGTCCTTTGTAATCCTTTTCGACATGCCTGTTTACAATGTCTAAATTAAATTAATGATTATTTGAGTCAACTCCCTTCCCCTTTTACTTATTCCTTTATCTTTGGCTCCCTGAATCTAATATTTCAATAAACTATGGTAAACTTTAATTATCGGTATGTGTTTCCAGCTACTGAATAGCTGGATTTTTGCTACCCAATTCTGATAGCCCAATTATGGCTAATGTATAAAGACTCCCATAGATTTAAAGCCTAACTGAATTGTTTTACTGTACGGTTAACATTTATGCACTGAAGTCCACTTAATAGCTGCATTTGGTGTAAGTTCCAGTGCATAAAAGATTATAGTATAAGGCAGGGGTCACCAACCTTTTGGACTTCAGGGACCATCAAACTCATAATTTTATATCCCAGGGACCACTAATACGAATTTTGACTGACGGTGGCTTGCTGACGTTGGGTTGGTGGGAGAGAGAGAGAGCGAGAGAGCGAGATATGATCTAACCCCCCTCTCTCTTACACACACACACACACACACACACACACACACACACACACACAAACAAACAGAGATCCCTCTCACACCCCCTCCAAGACAGCCACATTACCGCTTTTGAGCTCCGTTCTCAGGGGGAGGGGGAGAGAGATCCGATCTAACACAGAGATCCCTCACATAAACATACACTCTCCAAAGTAGCCACATTCCTAACCTGCTTAGAAGAAGAAAGAAGTAGAAAGAAGCAGCCCGGTGGCCCGGCAAGTCCCTCCGCCCTTTCCCCCCCTCCCCTCATTACCTCATGTTCCAATGCAAGCCTTGTGTTCCCGTGGGCCGGCCATGTGGGCGGTGCAGCCTTGTGTTCCCAACAGCTTGGGTTAATTGCTTTGGGGAGTGCTCTGGGGGTGATATTTCTCAGCGGACCACCAAAAAATTTTCACGGACCACCAGTGGGCCATGGCTCGCCAGTTGGTGACTGCTAGTATAAGAAGTCTTAAAGTTGTCAAAGAGTTCTTTAAATGCTTGATGAGATAGACAAGTAAAACTATACACAGTTTATTCTTTCCTGTTTTCCCTTTGTTTCGTAGATTTTTAATTTTTCTAATTGTTCTTCTGGTTTTGGTGTCTGTGCATTTGTAGAAGGTTAACATAAAAGCTACACAATGTTTCTGCTGCGCACTTAGCAAAAGAGAAACTATTATTTTGCTGTAACATCAAGAAATAAACTTAGTTTAAGACCAACTGTGTTGTGTTACAACACATAATTATATATGTTGGAGTTAGCTAGGTTAATAGCAGTAATTATTTGTCACAAACATTTCATGATTTCTAAAGTGCCCTAGAGCTTGGCGTATTACCACATCCGTGAATATATTTTTCTTCATTTACCGACTAAAATTAAATTTTATTTATGCTAATATTGTGAAAAATAGAATCCAGTATTTCCTTTCGGCTCTTGCATATCTGAACCACACGATGTTTTGGAAGTGGGTGGTTTTAATATATGAGGCAAATCCTATATACTGTCATAATAAATTAAGAATGATGTGCTGGTTCTGTTAACATTTATTTTAGTTGGAGTCAAGCACTTGTTGAAAATTTATTTGTTTCCCAGGATTTCTGGATTTGAATGTTCTGTATGACTAATTTTTCTCTTTGTGCATGCATTTATATGTAGTATATATATTAATATGTTTTAATTTTATTATATCTTAATATTTGTTGCATTTGTTATGATTCTGGTATACTCTTTTAAGATGTTTTAGTAAGAATAGAGAAATATAGATATCCATGATGTTGACTAAAGCAGGCAATTTTTCTCCTGTCATTTAAATCTGTTCTCTGATTACAATAAAACTCACAAAACAATAAATTTTCTCATTTCTACTGCTGTTTTGTACTGTTGAAATCTGTCTACAAGGGCTCTCAGAATAGGCCTGTAGAGGGCGGGTTTGCTCAGCAACTCCTCTGCATTTCTCCTCTTTTCATTCTGGAAAAGAAGAAGAGGTTTTATTATCAGTTTTATTCCCCAGTATAGGCTTTTAGTGAGTACATTATATACAAAGTACTAAACAGAACTCAACTGCAGCTCCAAGCTTAGAAAAATAGCTGTAGATTGGGAAGAGATGTATCCACCCAAAACTCAAAACAGAAAAATAGTCAAGATTCTGAGTAGGCACACATTTCATGAAAAAGTTAAAAGGATTTTGATACTCTGCAAGATAAAAATAAAACAGTTCTGACTGAATGGACCAAGATTAACAGAAGCTAAGAAGGTATTTGTCCCTCTATTTCTTAGCTGCATTACCATTTTTTTGACACTTTTTTCTGCTTTTCCAAAGTTCAATTTGAAGTGTGAATTGTTTTCATAGTCAGCAATGTCTGTTTTGCAACATGTTATGAGTAGGTGGAACATGGAACATGGCAACCTTTTGACTCTTACAAAAATCCCTATATCAAGAAAAGGTAATGCTGCTAAGAAAGAATTCCAGACTTTCATCTAAAACACTATTTTGCCTAAGCGGGGGACTTATGTTTAGTAAATGAGTTTTGCATTTAGATGCCCAAGTCAAATCTTAATTCTTTTTGAGCTATGTTGCTAGTGCTTTTCTGCTATGTATCTTCTGCTGTTTGGCTCAATGAACCTAGCTCTGTGCATTGATTTGTTTTTAGTTCCTGTTCCGGACTAGCAGGCTCGAAAGCCTGCAACTCTGATTGGCCCGCGAATAGCAGATCATGATTGGTCACCGCAGACTGATCCGATTGGCTAGTAAACGGGCTGCCACGATTGGCTCTGCCAAGAGCGGCAAACTCAAATCGCTTTCATTGGCTGCCTAGCCTCAGCCAGCCCTATATAAGGGGCTGCTGCGGCTGGGATTCTTTGCTCAGATCTGAAGTCACTAATAAAGAGCTGTTGTTATCTGAGTCTTGCCTCCGTTTCTGAACCATCCTCCCAGATCTAACACTGGTGACGAGGATGGGATGCGGAGGCAATGAAGTCTACTAGAACTGAGCTAGCTGAAGGAGCACGTGGCTGACAGAGCGCAACGACGGCAACATGGCCAGCAGCGCTATACCACCCGCCCCATTTGATCCAGCTAGCGAGGACTGGGACTCATATATGGACAGATTTCAAATGTTCCTAGAGTCCAACAACCTCAAAGATGCCATGCCCAGGAAGAAACAAGCCATTTTTCTAACCCATTGTGGACTAGCCGTTTTTAAGATGGCTAAAGCCCTAGCGAAACCAGCTGAACTTAAAACTATGGATTGGGACACCCTTGCTCCCATCCTGCGCAACCATTACGCCCCAGCAGTACCAACTCTCATTCGCAGACACGAGTTCTATCAGAGGGACCAGCGTGAAGGTGAGAGCGTTGGGGATTTCGTGGCAGACCTGAGGAACCTGGGCAGTTTATGTGGCTTCGCCAACCTCGAAGAAGCCATGAGAGATGGAATCATCCTTGGCCTTAGAGATCCAACTGTCCAGAGCAAGATCATGGCCAAGGGAGACATCTCGCTTGCAGATTCCATAGCAGATGCCACCGCAGCTGAAGCCACTCGTAAATCAGCAGCACGAATGCGCCGAACCAGCGGAACCAACCGCCAACCCACCAATGATGCTGGGAAACCTTCAGACAAGTACACATCGACCACCCATCATGAAGATGTCGAGTCATCCTCAGACAGCGAGGAGGAAGAAGTCCACAAACTCTGGTCAGAACGTGATCAACGAGACCAGCGGGGTCGTAAACCCAACTACCAATGTGCTGGATGCGGGGGAAACCATCCTCGATCCGAATGCAGATTCTTAGATGCCATGTGTCATTTTTGCGAAAAATGAGGGCATATTGCGAAAGTATGCAGAAACAAAAGAAATTCCAGCCCCAGACGGAGAGGGAGCAGCCCAAAAAGGAATGATGGCAACCCCACCACACAGAGGGACCACCCTAGCAACCAGTGGAACCAGTACAGCAGACCCCGAAGGTTTAACAGCACACCCAGACGAGAAGAGGCTCATCAAACCATCACCATCGGCCACGCTTCATCGCTTGACGCTAAAAAAATCCGTGTAAAGGTCACCATTGAAAATAAACCTTGCATCATGGAAGTCGACTCTGGCTCCTCACTATCCATGGTATCCTGGAAAATGCTCAAGCAACTGATTCCCAACATCCGACACCAAGACCTCAGCAGTCAGAGACTCATACTGAAAGATTATCAAGGCAACCGGATTTCAGTCACAGGTACCCGCCATTTCCAGGTCTCTTTCAAAGGACATAATGCAATTCTACCACTCACCATTGTAGACAGAAACCGGCCAAGTCTATTGGGCCTTCAGTGGTTCGTGCCATTAGGAATTGGAATGGCTGGCATCCATCATACTGAAGACGATGACTGGGAGGCAGCCCTCGTCCACGATTTCCGAGAAGTGTTCAGTGAAAACTTAGGCAAGTACAAGGGGTCCCCTATTTCATTTAATCTTCGCCCCAGCATTGCGTCCATTCGCCTAAATCCACGCTGAGTTCCCTTTGCTCTCAAACCCAAAATTGATGAGCAACTGGACAAATTAATTGCACAAGGCGTGTTAGAGCCTATTGACCATGCCCGATGGGAGACACCAATTGTCACCCCAATAAAGCCTGACAGGTCCTTGAGAATCTGTAGTGACTACAAGGCCACCCTCAATCATGCGCTGCAGCAGAGCGCCTATCCGGTACCAGTCGTTCAGCATCTCCTGCATTCACTTGGGGGTGGCAGAATATTCACAAAATTAGATCTGGCCCAAGTGTATCAACAGCTACCAGTTGATTCCAAAAGTGCAGAAGCCCAAACTATAGTCACACATCATGGTGCATTCAAATGCAACAGGCTCCAGTTTGGAATAAGCGTAGCCCCAGGCATCTTTCAAAGCCTGATGGAGAGACTATTACAAGGCATAAAAGGGGTCGTGCCCTATTTTGATGACGTACTAATAGGCGGCCCCAACAAAAAGTCAATTAGAGAAATGCCTCAGAACAGTCCTACAAAGGTTCAAAGATGCTGGCCTCAAGGTTAAGAAGGAAAAGTGCCAGCTATGCACAGAAAGGGTGGAGTTTCTTGGCTACCTTCTTGACAAACAAGGAATCCACCCTACAGAAAAGAAATTGGCAGCTATCAAAAATGCCCCAAGACCTAAAAACAAAACTGACCTCCAAGCCTTCCTGGGACTTATTAACTTTTATAACATTTTCCTACCCCAGAAGGCGACTGTTGCTGAGCCCCTTCATAGACTACTCGATAAAAGGGCCTCCTGGATTTGGGGACGTCGGGAGGAACATGCCTTCCAGCAAGTAAAAGACCTCCTTACCTCTGATGCAGTGTTAATTCAATATAATGAGACACTCCCCTTGACTGTTACTTGTGATGCCTCACCATTTGGGGTGGGGGCCATCCTGAGCCATGTCCTACCAAACAGCTCAGAGGCACCAATTGCATTTTTTTCAAGAACTCTGTCAAAAACAGAAAGAAACTATAGCCACCTAGATAAGGAAGCCCTTACAATTAAACTCTGCAATTAAACGATTTCATGAATATGTTTATGGGAGACCATTTTCTATTATCATGGATCATAAGCCATTACTTGGCATTCTGGCGGGTGACAAACCTACCCCACACATTCTCTCCCCCAGAATGACGCGATGGTCGGAATTCCTAGCTGCCTATGACTATCAACTAAAATATCGCCCGGGGAAATTCATTCCTCACGCTGATGCCTTGAGCCGCTCGCCACTACCCGAGCCACAGGAAGACCCAGCTCCCACACTCCCAGTACTACAAATCGAGACAATTCCCTCACCTCCACTAACGGCCCAGGACATCACCTTTGAAACCAAAAGAAACTCTTATTTGGCACGAGTTCTTGGCCGGGTGGAGAGGGGATGGCCAGAATATGAACCCAAGGAAACCTTTAAGCCATTTAAAAACAGACAGACAGAACTTTTCTCACTAAGAGGGTGTGTTTTATGGGGAGACCGAGTCATCATACCAACTAAACTACAAAAAAAAGTCCTGCAAATGCTACACAACAGACACCCAGGCATCGTGCGTATGAAAGCACTGGCAATGGGCCCCAATTTACTGCCTTAGCCTTTGAACAATACCTAGCTGAACGGGGCGTCTGACACGCACTCACATCGCTGGTGCATCCTGCGGCGAATGGTAGGGCTGAACGAATGGTTCAGTTCACAAAGAAAACCCTACAGAAAATGGAACAAGGTAATATCCACGATAAAGTCACTAGAATGCTGCTTCTTCAACACATCACACCTAACAGCATGACTAACAAGAGCCCAGCTGAACTCCTGATGCTCAGGAAACTCAGATCGCCTCTAGACCGCTTGCACCCTGCCTACACCCCAGAAAAGCCCCTGGGTTCCAGCAGCAAGCATCGCGCCTTTAAGGTAGGAGACCTTGTATTTGCAAAAAAAATTTCTGGGGATCCCCTCTGGATTCCTGCCCAAATAACTCAAGTCATGGGTCCCCACTCCTACCGCCTACTGACCACTGATGGCAGAGAGTGGAAATGCCATATTGACCAGCTATGCTCCAGACTGACCACAACTTCCATCCCTGACCCCAACCTCGACACCAGGGGGGGAGGGGAAGTGGTGAGCCTGGAAATAGAACCAACACCTGTTTATTCAGAACTAACACTGAGTTCACCACACCATAGCTTGCAATACTCACCAGCTGTAGTTGAACCTGGGCAGATGAACATTTCACCAAGAAGCAGCAGCTAGGCAGATTCAGCGAGCCTGGGAAGCCATAGTGGTAGCAACGAAGCTGAGGACTCAATCACCCTGGGGGCATCAGAGGAGAGCCCCAACCAAGGCACCGTTTCACTGTTCCTGCTAGATCCAGCAAACAGTCCATCTGAACCCGAATTTGAACATGGACAAATGGAATTGCATAAGTTGGGTGCGAAGAGCTGCCTACCTGCGAGACTATATAACTCCACCCCTTAAACAGAACCGAGAGGGGAGGGGTGTTCCAGACTAGCAGGCTCGAAAGCCTGCAATTCTGATTGGCCCGCGAATAGCAGATCATGATTGGTCACCGCAGACTGATCCGATTGGCTAGTAAACGGGCTGCCGCGATTGGCCCTGCCAAGAGCGGCAAACTCAAATCGCTTTCATTGGCTGCCTAGCCGCAGCCAGCTTCTGCGGCTGGGATTCTTTGCTCAGATCTGAAGTCACTAATAAAGAGCTGTTGTTGTTATCTGAGTCTTGCCTCCGTTTCTGAACCATCCTCCCAGATCTAACAGTTCCGGTCCCTCTGCTTTTACAAGATGAAAAATGAAGATATAACTATTACTACAAACACAGGTCATACAGATAAGGTGGTAGTTTGTTTTTAAGAGGTTCTTTCCATTTTGAACAGCTACATGGTAGAAAAAAAGCTAAGGAGCAGAAGTCAAAGTAGCTTTATTACATTTTTAAAAATAAACAAACATGTTTTCTGAGATTATCCAGTCAAGATAAGTTTTATCAGTGGAAGAAGAAAGGAAGTGATTTGTTTGGTTAAAAAAAAATAGCTGAAGACAAAAATCAAGTCTGAACATTATTCTCTGCTTATGTCACACTCATATACTGTCTTCTCACAGATCTAAGGATACTCATTTTTATAGGCGTAAAAAAACTGAAGAAACTATCTCTCTGTGATGTTTATCTTATCCTATTGTTCTCTTGAGTTTTATCTGTTGGTTGAGGTGGTGGAGAAAAATATTTACTTTGCCACTTCAAAAGTTTCCCAGTGGAAAGAATAGCAGCAAATAATAGATGTGCAGCTCACAGATTCGGAACTTTTAAAGTTTTGTTCAGTAAAGATTGTTTCGAACATATTGTTGTTGAAAGCTCTGTAAGATCACAATAATTACCAGTGAAATGATTCCACACATTCTGTTTTGTCATTCCTCTACCCATTTTAAATGTGGAAGGATATGCTCAATTCAGTTTCAGTTTTGTGGTCACCTCCTAAGGTCAAGTGTGAAAACAAAAAAGCTCTAGCAAATTGCCCATATGCTAAATAATTTTTTATTTTTAAAAAAATACAAAGTACATTAGGAAACAATAATTCCAAAATTTATGAGAAGATCAGATGAAGAAAATCTTGAAAACAGTTGTGTTCAGCATAGAATAGATATGTACTATACAATAAGTGCACATGTCTGTAGGTTATTGCTAATGGGGTTGTTTTTTTAGATCAATTTATTTGCATTGTTTACAGACACTTTTTATCTGTGCCGTTGCTTTTGTACCTATAAATAAGTTCCATTTTGAATACTTAGTGCTTCCTGGGCCATCATTGGTAAAACTTTTTCATAGCTATCCTTCCCACCTGTTGCCCTATTAATCTTGCCCAGTACTGAGATTTAATAAGAGCTTTCTGATTTCTCATCATGTGACTATAGCAAAAAGGTAGCCTAGTACTGACAACATCTGAACATATCTTGAGTATAAATAGCTATTCGCAATAGAAGAACTACAATCACAGAAAGCGTGATAAATTTTACTCATGTTGCAGCAGCTTATTTATTTGTAGGCCACTCAGATCTTTTATAGCTCTGAGCTACTTACAAAATAAAACCAGTACAAATAAGTAAAACATATAAATACAGTATATTATTTTAAAAACATTTTTAGGAAATGCCTCCACTTGAAAAAAAATAAAATATTACACAATAAATCAACTACTCACTCTGTTGCAAGGTCTGAAAACTGAACCATGTTTTAAGTTCACATTTAACTATGGCCAGGATACAAATTTCTGGGGGAACTATGCACAATAAGTAGGCACCATGATTGTCCATTCCACTAGGTAGACCAGAACTGGAAATTAATTCCACCAGAAGGGTAAAACTGCTTTCATTATATTTGGCTCAATATCAGAATCTTGCAATTATGATTGTGCTGTATGCATTTATTTAATTGTTTATTTATTTAATTTATGAAACTTTATATGGCTGCTCACTCTCAGTGACTCTGGGTGGCTTATAAGGATAAATTTCATTCTCCTTCTTATGGTATATTTCAATGAATTAGGAAGGTATCTACCAGAACAGCTTCCAAATGTTATCTCATTTTGAACTTAAAAATGTTTCAGCTCTATGCAACAGATCGTACATATCTCCATCAAGATCATCATCCTTACTCTCATAAAAAGTAGAGAAGACCTGCTTCCTGGGTCCCACCAGTTGATATTGTTTACTTTATGACGATCAGGGCATGCCAATTCTGTCAGACCATGTGAGATGAGAAGAAAGGATGAGAAACAGGGAGTCCCTCAGATAACCATGCCCTATTCTGTGAAGGGATTGATAGGCTTAATTGCATCTGGAAGCCTAATGGGACAGTGTCACATGTGCCTGCTGAAGCATACCTATAACTGACAATGCCCCCACCTTCTGGATTACTTGAGCTTTTAAATGATCTTCAAGAAAGTCAAACTAAATGACTAAATAAATTTGTGCAAAGGCCTTCTTAGCCACAGCTGCCACTCATGTAAGAGTTGAAAGAATCCTAAGTTGTACAGAAGTCCTGAAGAGACAAGTGACCAAAGATGGAACCAGTCCAAAACTGGGAGGCCAAAGTATCCATAGCCACTTGTTCTTGCCTACATCTGTTCCATCCCATGTAATGTAGTTTGCTTTTTTGACCTAGTTCAGTAGATGAATTCAATCATTATCATTTGCAAAGCATGGTTTATGGCTTTATTTGCATAGCCATCATGCTAAGATTCATTAAGCAAGTCAAGGTTAAACTATTATAGATTAGTACAATATGTGGACCCAGGCTATTTTGTTGTACATTCAGAATGTTCATCATTAAAAATATCAAACTTTATTCAGATCAAAATGTGGAGGACCCCATTTAACATGTGAGAAACTTGGAAATGAAACTGCAGAGCGATGAAAACTGACTTGCATATACTGAACTCAACTATTACCAAGACATTCAGGACTTTTGGCAGGGATCATGACAATGTCCTGCATATTATCCCCTGAGGCGAATGAAAAATAACTGTACAAATGTTATGAATAGAAATAGTTTCTAAACTAAAATGACAATCATTTCAAGCATATTTCCTTCAATTTCCAAATAAACTTCAAATTCATTAAGATAGATGTCAGAGTTGCAAGTATGTTTTCTCTTTGAGTGGGTCCATGTGAAGGGTAAATCTGACAATTAGAAAATGGGTAAATTAGCCATTGGGATAAATCACAAAGCATAAGTTATGTGTCTTCCATAATTACAAGATTATTAATACAAGTAAACACTTCATTTACTGCATTAATTGGGAAGAAGAGGGTGTCAGACTTTAATTTCTACTAGATCAAACAGAATGTTAAGCATACATCAAGTAGCAAATAGTTTTTCTATTGTATCTAAACTCTGCTATACTACAATCTGGCAAAGTCAGTGTCTACTGTGTAATTAAAATAGCTGAAGGTTACTTACATATTTATATAGTTCTACTTTTATGGTTATTATTAAATATTTTATAGGTAGTTGGTTGCAGTACTGAGGACAGAGTTTACCATTTAAAAACTACTTTCTCCAAATTTCTGTAGATGGGCAAAAAATAAGAAAAAATACTGAGAAGACTCAAAAATGTTTCTTTAAAGAAAACAGTATTAATTGCAAGTTATTGCATTTTGAAAATCAATTGCCTACTGTACATATCTGTACATCAATTAATAGCTTCTAGGTGCCGTAGCAAAGAACAATCTTCATGTGCTTTATTAGATGTGGTGTCAAAGATGCAATATACAGAGGCATTTGTAAAAAAAATTAGGACAGGAGGGTGTCTGCTGTGCATAGTTTGTGTGATATCTTTAGCCACTTTTTTTGTGGGGAGATGTTGCCCAATTGAGAGACACTTTTTATTGCAGCAGCAATAGAAGAATTTAAAGTGGGTAGGAGCAGGGGTGGGATTCTACAGGTTCACACCTATTCACTAGAACCACTTGTTAACATTCTAAGCAGTTCGGAGAACTGGTTGTTAAAAGAAATTACTGGACTAATCCTGTAAGAAAGGCAGGAAGGAAACATTCTGGTGTTGCTTACAGAAACTGCCTCTCCATTAACCCTTATTACATTCTTGGCAGGACTAGATATCCTGTCTCTGGAACATCTCTGGAGGTTTTTCCCCTCCTTTGCTGGTACTTTGCTTGTGTGGAGTGACCATTCAAACTTACAATGGCACTGAAAAAATGACTTATGACCGTTTTTCACACTTACAGCTGTTGCAGCATCCCCACAGTCATGAGACGCCAGGTGAGGAGATGCCTCAATGTGCGTGATGTTGAGTTGGCCACACCCATATACTCACATGACCACCAAACCATGCCCACCAATTTAGCCACGCCCACAGAACCGGTTGTTAAAAAATTGGAATCCCACCCCTGGGTAGGAGCATTAGATGAAATTAGGGAATATAAAAGGGTAGTTTGTAGAAAACTGTCAAGTTACAAAACATTCTGATATTGCAAACTAGGTTCTCAATCAATCTAGTTTATAGCACATGTCATCATCCAATGAGTTTTGAGTACTGCTGCAAATTGGTTTTAGCTAATTATTCTGACACTAATCACAGGAGTCCTGCTAACTACTTATTTTAAATGAACAAACAATAATTTAATTTAAAAACAAAACTATACATTCCCAAGAGACATTAATTATGGGATCAGACTGTAGATTCCCACTATGTTTTAAGCATGGAAACATATATAGGAAAGCTGATATTTCCACCTTTTATTTGCTATGGCCATATAAAATTCAGGACTTAATTCATATTTTGTAAACATACTAGAATAGTCCAAGAATGTATACTTTATTCCCATAGTTTATTATTTAGGATTATATTACACAGTCAGCATATACTCTGTAATAAGCGAATATGCTAACCATATACAAATAAGAAATGCAGTCAGATGCACAAATGAGACATGCACTCTGCTTCCATGCAATTGTCAAACATTAATATGACTTAATTAATATATTTAAACATTTTACCATACACTTATTTCATTTCTATACTATTGCTCCCATAACTTACAGAATGTATCCAAAATCCAGGACACATTACTCTCATGGAATTGAAATTTGCCAAATTTTTCTAAAAGATTTTTTTGACATAAAAATGATCTTCAGATATTTTATGACATAATATAAAATGTCATAAAACATTTCCCATGGTTATCTCCTAATGTTACATTGTTATACAGTTCAACAAGGGTTACTTTCAAGACAGATACATTTCTGAATATCTCCCCAAATTTTTAAGAACTTTTCAAATACATTAGAAACTTTGCAATTGTTGAAGGCATTGGGGACTCTGATAAGGAAATGTCTCTCAAACAATGACCCAAGAGGTTTCTACTTACTTATAGTAAAGGAATGCTCGAGTTATTATTTCATAACATCATAATTTGATATCATATAATGGCTTATCAAATGTTGTATCATTATTTCCTATCCATCTCCAAGATGGGTGTGGAACATGATAAGAACTGAACCTTCAGAAAGATTGTTTTTATCTTCTAAGTAGATTATACTGTTTTTATTATTACGTGTGAAATTATCTTGCAAAAGAATTCACATTCCTGAACACAGCAGGAGTTGAGATACTCTTGGCATTTGAAAATAGGGCTAATTTATATGCGTGACTTTTCTACTAATTATGTTGTGATAAATCACCATGCCTTTAATATAATAATAGTTATTTGGTTGTACAGTAAATGTTAAATGCAAATCATCCAGCACTAATATTTTGAAACTGTTACATCAAGGACTTTAATGAATAAGAGCCATCAAACAATTCATAATTATTTACAAAGTTCACTGGGAGCAGACTTAGAAACCCATTCCTACTTTTCCAACATTTCATGTGCATGCTTCAAATACAAAGTGTTGGAAAAACAAGCCTATTATTCTTACAGAAATGATATTAGTCTAAAACTTTACCTCACTTTATTTTCTGATTTTACTGTATAATGGTGATTTGTGACAGGATACAACTTCACTTTTTTGTCTCTGTTTGTTATTCCCACTATGAATATGTCCATTGTGAAAATAAGTAAAATCAAATGTTTATTATCATCCTAGATCAGCATAAGAGAAGTGAGATACAGTCATTAAACAATACACTGAGTAAAAATAAAAATATAAATATAAAAAAGGTATGAAAAATTAGAAGACATACAAGATATAAGCAATAAAAAGTAAAAGTATATATACAAAGAAAAAAAATCTAAAACAAAATCTGACAATGTGTAGGAGCATTAGATTGGGATAGAAAAACATAAAAGATTAAAAGGTGGAAAACTGTGGCAAGTTACCAAGCACTTTGATATGGCAAAGAAGGTGCTTAATAAAACTAGTGTATAGCATGGGGAGGGTCATTATCCAATGAGTTTTGAGCCCTGCTGCAAGAACTTCACAACATTGACAACATGGCTGACTCAACCTTCCATCCTTCTGAGGTCGGTAAAATAAGGATCCAGATTGTTGGGGACAATATGCTGACTCTGTAAATTGCTTAGAGAGGGCTGGAAAGCACTATGAAGCTGTATATAAGTCTAAGTGCGATTGCTATGGTAACTTGTAATAGGGTTGCCTATCTGGAAACGACTGGGTGGTATAAAATTGTCCTAATGTATGTTCCAAGTGTTTATGCAGTATATGGTGACATGAGGCTAATACAAATATCTCTGTAGGACAGGCATTGGAGAAGCACATTAGTTTGTGTCCAAGGTGACTGATAAGGAATGTTCCTGTATCAGCCTTCAAAGACAGCAGAAGGGGGACATGACATTGGGCTAGAGAGTAAAGGCCAGAGGTGGGTTTCTACTGGTTCTGACCACCTCTGTAGAACCGGTAGCTCTGAAGAGTAGCAAACATAGAACCGGTTCTATGTCTGCTGATGTTTTTGTCCACCCACCCACCCGGGCTCTTACCTGATCTTTATTTCCTGATTTTTCAACTTCAGCTCCTGAATGAGGCACAGCTGCAGTTAGAAAAGCAAGAAAAGAGGGCTGTTTCAATGGCTGCTTCTCTGCAGGCAGCTGCTGATGACGATTTATAGGCATGCGGCTCGCAGCCTGCAGAGAAGCTCGTAAATCCCGAACCGGTAGTTAACCCTGTCGTATCACACCCCTGGTAAAGGCCCTTTTGCTTAGACAATTCCAGTTTATTAGATATGCAATGGGGGAGGCAGAATACCTGTTGGATTCACTGGCAATAAAAGTTGAGGTCCTGGCTAGATCCAATTAGCATTCTGTGTCTGCTATAGGCAGTTTAATCTGCTTTGCCATTATCATATTCCATGTAGACTAGAGGACCTGGAGAGAAGCCCAAGGCTCAGATTTTAGTTGCCAATGCTTGTTTCCATATGGATTGAAAATCATAGTTAATTGAGCAAGGCCAGGAAATGGGGATACAATCTAAGTGAAAATAAGTTAAAGTTTGTTTCCTTATTAATGATTTATAACATTTTCATAACATAACTGAACCATCATTGAAGTGATATAAAGTCTCTCCTCATTATTCTTATGTTGGTATAATTATGATTGGATGGTTTTAGAACATGCCATAAGTCACTGATGGAGTCATTATCCATGTAGATAAATTGTTTTCATGATCTGAAATAGATATTTGAGGCAAGGGAGGGATTACATTTAATATGTGTACCTCTCAATCTTTAGACACAATTCACTCCAAATTTCATATGTAGTTATGACTAATCTATAATTAATATGTAAGTTTGTTCAATTAGATTTGCTGTCAGCCCTTTGCTACATAATATATTATAAACATTTTTTGGATTATTTACCCATGCTACTTTCTAGAGCTGATGGATTGTTTGCAGGATGTTTTTGCTGAATGATGGAGAAAGTTTGTTTTTGGAATTCATGTACAGCTAGTGAAATTTGCTTTAAAGAACAAGATGCTTTATGATATTGCATATTTCAATATTCCAAATCTGTTTAATCTGATCTATAATTCATGGTTTTGTATGCCGTGTATACAGCAGTTAGCGAATATAGTTCTATATTTTAAAAAACCATTTCCTTACCTTATTTCTCTTGGATGTTACACTACAGATCTCAGAATTTGAGAAAAGGTGTGTGGCATTTAGTTCTTAATATCAGAGATTGAAAAATGGAACATCAAGCCACCATTCATAGATGGTAAAACTATAGGTTCACTGTCCTGATTTGTGATATGCAATTTTTTAGACATTTGTCTCACATCATGGATGGGTTAGTCAATCTTCTAAATATAGAATAACATTTTTTTACAAACTGGTATTCTGCAGGAGTCTCCTCTTCCCCTCCCCCTCCCAGGCCCCTACTAATCCATGCATAGGTAACTGCTGTAAATGGACCCAATTTGATCCTTTCCATTGGGTGGATACCAACGTCTAATAGAATATATATTTTTATCTGTTTTTTTAATTTGCTAAAATGTTTTGATTTTCAGAACAGTCATGACCAAATGCAGCAACCAGCATTTCAAAGCAGTACTGGCTCTCATTTTATTTGCTGATACTAGGTTCCCTCTGAGAAGATCACCTCAATGTGTACATTTATCTTGAGTGGAATACTTGTTCTTAGAAACAACATTGCTATTACTTTTTCCAGTTCTCCATTCAAACTAATTTATCATCATAGCTCTCTCCCAAAGTGATACTGAAAGAGTAAACTAATTGAGATGATACAAGATTTTCTCACAGGGTACTTAATATTTTTGTTTTACTTCTTCCATTAAAGAAAGGCAAACATGAGTTTTCCAACATCTATCATTCAAGTAGTGTGTATCCACACACACAAAAAAACATATATCTGATTTTGTTTGCCTTTCAGGACCAGGAAAATGCAGAAGCAATGATAAAACACGTCTGTATTATTTATTAAGAATTAAGTAAGTGGTAGACTACACAAAACAGAAAAAGAAGGAAAACCCTCTTACTATATTATTGATGCCCTGAATTGAACTTAATTCCATTTGTGAAATAGCTAGAGTTATAAGTTTAATAGATTTCAAATTGACATAGAATACTTTTACCTAATGCTCTGCTTCCTTAGGGTACATAAACATAGATTTGTGTGATGTGAAGAGACAGAGAGGCAAAAATATTGGCAAAACACATGGATAGCTGGTAGTCCTGAGGTGTCAGAAACATTCGTAAAGCTAGTACAAGTTGATGGATGGTATAATTGGAGGTTTGAGTGGCTGAATGAGATCCTGTAATAGTATGTGAGACACTTGGGACACAATAGAAAGGGCTACAGACTAGACAACCACCATGCAAACAGGATATTCATGTATGTACCTCAGCCCACAAAAGCAAAAGGTACACAGGAAGAGACTCAAAAGGGGCTCTTCCTATTTTTTGAGAAAGTAAAGGTAAACAGAAGGAGAAATAATTTGAGACTTGCAAACTTATCTTACTATAACTTTATAATAAAGGTAGTACTTGTTCTCATGGTTTTTGCTTCTTTTCTGGACTGTCTGAAAAGAATGATAGGTCCTTATTCCAGAAGGGAAAACAGATGAGGACCAAATTTAGGATGTTTGGAAGAAACTGGGAAAATGGGTAGATGAGTGTTGAACCAATTGTCAGTTGGAATATAGACATTGTTATTAGAGAGAAACTGATGACTTCTGTGCCAATCAATTTGGGCTATAGGAATCAGATGGGACTGTTGCTAGTGTACCAGCCTCTCTGCTGTGTGGCAAGCTTCCTACTGAAGCTGCTCAAGTCCTTGGCCAGATTGAACTCCCCAGGTTTGGATTATTGCCCACCCAATAAGTTTGACAAGACCAAAAAATCAACTCCACAGGAAGTCTAAAGCTACATTTATTGAGTTTGGCAATAGTAACAGAATCTTCGAATTCCAATTGTACTGTACCACATCCTCCCTCCTTCTTCTAGTTCAGTGAATTATGGCACATCTGTCTGACCTGCTTCTGCTGCCTGCCTTGAAATAGGTGCTGTCTCCACAACATATCATTTCTTGACCTAAAGCATTGGACAAACTTTGCCTGTGTGCAATGTTCCCATTTTAGAGAAGAATGTGAAAAGATTGATAGTTTGCAACTCCTGGAAGAAATGGATTATTTGGATTCTTTTCAGTCAAGATTTAGACCTGGTTACAGCTCTGAGACCGCATTGCTGGATCTTGAGTACAATTTCTAGTGCAGTAGTTCCCCCATGTCAGCGGGGGGGGGGGGATGGTTCTGTGCAAGCATTGGGTGTGTGTACTTGTGTGCATAGCAATTTGCATGCAAGTGTGCATGCTTGCTGCTTGCACAAGTAGTTTTGTGCAAGCTTGTGCATTCACCTGCCATTTGCACAACCCAGTCATGGTCCAGGGGTTTGGGACCCCTGCTCTGGTGGGTACAGGATGGAGGTAGTGTATCCATCATAACCCTTCTTGATCTGTCAGTGGACTTTGATGCCTTTTGTTGTGTTATTCTTTTGGACAAGCTCTGGAGATTTGGAGGGGTTGCAGGGGTGTGTGATGATGCTACGGCCAGTTGTAGTCAGTATTGATAGATGCAGAGAAACCTTACTTTGAAGTGATTTTTAGGTGTCTAATCTCTTTCCACTCTTATTTAACATCTGCATGAAGTTGCTGGGTGGTCAGCCATCACCATAGGTCAAGGTTTCATCAGTATGCTGATGATACCCATCAATCAATCACCAACAAAATGATACCATTAAGAAGCCCTGATGGCACAGGGATTAGAATGCAGGATTGCTGGCTAACTTTGCCCACAATCTGGACTTTGATCCTAATAGGACTTGAGGTTGACTCAGCCTTCCATCCTTCTGAGGTTGATAAAATGAGGATCCAGATTATTGAAGGCAAAATGCTGACTTTGTAAACCACTCAGTGAATTCAGTAAAACACTATGGACTGGTACATAAGCGTAAATGTTATTGTTATTAAGTTTCAACCAAACCCAAGCAGGAAGGCAAGCTATCTATCTGTCTATTAATCTATGTTCATGTTCATGTTCATCTATCTATCTATCTATCTATCTATCTATCTATCTATCTATCTATC
>NW_020769343.1:5839371-5866991 GCF_900518735.1 Pseudonaja textilis | reverse complement strand
AAGAGAGTACTATAAAATGTAGAAATTGAGGTAGAAAAAATTGAGGTGCTAAGATGCATTCTTGTTGAATATCCTTAAAAATAGGTATAGCTTTATAGGTGCGATCACTTTATATTGTGAATGAACAAAACTTTCCCCATAATCTAGATCTGCAAATTGAATCAAAAGCAGATTTAATATCAACAGAGGTTGGAAACAGGGCTTGACTGGGACAAGATGAATATTTCTTGGCTAGCTGCTATAAAACAAAAATGTTTTCTAAATGGGATCTTCCTAGTTTAAAGCTGGCCAGTTCAGCATGGATAATCTGTTTTGAAACCAGGCAGTATCTAGTTTATCATTTAAATACCTTGCATAAACTTTTATTAATTATACTCAACAAGCTCATTTGGCAATAATTTGTTGGATTTCTCCATTTTTTGTAAAGAAACACAATGATCGTTGTTCACCATATCTCAAGAATCCATACAAATCTATTTGTAAAATGAAAAAAATGAAGCATGGTGTCCATCATTCTATATTGCTCTGTTTTATTTCTATGGTGATAAAATTGCAGGATTTTCACATTGAAAGCATTGCTTAGAAGCCAAATTCCCAAAGTAACATACTTGGATAAAAAAAATTACAATGGGTCATAGTGGCAGCTTTTTTCTCTACAGCAACAGTTGTTTGTACACCTTTTTGTTTGTTTGTTTGTTTTAATTATCTCACATATCATAGGTTCTGTTTGCAATGTTCAGTAACTTTTCCTTTGCTTTTTTGCATTCACACTCCAACCAGGAGTGGTACATGATCCATTTTGATAGGCAGGTGCCAAGCAGATGCTTGTTATCACTGATTCAAGTAATTGCATGATCTTAGCAGAAGGGTTATTTCATTTATGATCTTGATTTGATCTTTTTTTAACAACAATATTTATGTTGGAATTTACATGACATTATCCCCTGCTACCCTAGAACTTTTTCCAGGATTTCCTCTTTATTTCTATGCTATTATTTCATAGGATGAGGATTGATCCCACAGAAAAATGAAAACTGCCTAAATCCAATTGGGAATGACTTTGAATGCTAGTGAGGCTTACGTGTATTTCCTTATGGTTATTATGCAGTCATTTTTTTTAATATTTACATAAAATATGTATTGATATTTTCCCCTTTGAATATTTAATGGTAAAAGTCATCCAGCTATGTTACTTCTTGAGAAGAATTTTCCTATGTTACACTGGTGAACTATAGAAAGAAGGAAGGACATATATTTAGCTGACACTGGTATTGCTATTTGTAAAGAGAAGATATCAAACAATTAATCATTATTTTAAAGTGTGCAGTAGAATTCATTTTTAAGGATATGTTAGTGACAAAGAGTTCTGGACACACTAGTAAAAATGTGCCTGTAATCATAGTAATTTGAAGTTATTCATAATACAAGAATATCTGAATTACCAGAGGGTTAAACAGTGACATTGAACCTTAGGATAGGGCCATCAAACTCCCTTCTGTGGCCGGATGTGTCACATGCTGGCCACACCCATGCCCGATTTAGCAAAAGGGAAAAAAAAGTCCCAATATGTCACGTGATGCTGCCATGACGACATGAGTTTGACACCCCTGCCTTATGACATCCTTATTCAACAACAACAAAAACCCCTAGCTGTTCAAATAAATGAATTGTTTTATTCCTTCATTTCATTCCATCAAAAGTGTACCCAACCTGGAGAAGAGTGGCTGATAATGTCTGACAAAAATGGGATAAGGGGATAAAATAATAAGTTATTAGAAAGTAGTAACTGAAAATATGATGTCTTTATTATGGAAAAATCATGTGACATCATTGCTGCTGATCACAAAATAATATTTATTGCTGCAAGATAAATATTCTTTACTGCAGAACATTTACAGGCAATGTACATATCCTCATGCCAAAGTTATGGAATTTCTAATTAACTCACCTTCAGGAGTTCAGCATAGGAGTTTGCTTGTATTGAATCTGAATACAATGTGCTTTGTAGTTTAATGTCAAGCAATGTGTTAATGTTTAAATATATTTACACCTTATCCTTTTGTGAAATATTTATTTCACCTCTTTGCTAACATCTTGTGCAAATTGGAACAAACTGGAAACATTTGTACTTCTATTTTGCAAATTAATGAGACAACTTGTGAACCTAGATAATGTCTTTCCAAGATAATGACTTTATATTGTTTCTTGGGAAGAGTGCTAGACTGAAGATTGTTTCGCCAAAAATGGAATCAACATTTGTGGCTAAGGAGTCAGTTCCTTCAAGCTCCTTCAAGCTTCCCTGGACAAAGACAGGACTTGAGATCACCCAAGCAGTATTCCATGTTATACAGTTTGTTCCCAGAAGAAATGTTACAGAAAAAGATATGGAACAAAGTTTATCCCAAAAACACAAACAAGATTTTGAACAAGTTTTGTCATTAGATATTAAAAAACTTGGATGGAGTTTTAAAAATTAAGAAAAAAATGAAAATGACAATCCAAGAGAGCAATTGGAATGATTTATTTTTGCTGGATTTACAAAGTAGCCTATTTGAAGTAGTGAAGATATTTGGAACATGGATCAACAATCATCAGCATGTATTAAAGAGCAATGTTGTTTTAAAAAGAAGGAATCCCAAGTCAGTTGATTTGAACAGGGTTAAAATGGGACATGTTATTTTGGGTGGTTCTTTTTGGATTTGCTGACATCTGGACTGGAAAAAGGTTTTGATTAAAGTTTGTATATTGTCTTTTTTGCTGTGGGAAGCAAGGAAGGCCTGTGGGAACTCCAAGGGGTGCAATGGGAAGTGTAAAATAAAATGCTGCAGGTAAGGGAGTCATTGGGAGGCCTGGAACAGGCCTGTGTGAACTGGGGAGTACTGCAGTGCAGACCTGAGCCTTTAATAAGCATCCCATGCCCTTCCCAATCCCTGAGGAACCCCATGCTCTAATTAACTATCTACATGGTCACTTAACAACCACATCAGGGATAACAGGGACAGGGGTCATTAAGTGAGGCAAACACAATAGCACCTCATTTGATAACTGACATGACTTGCACCTGAAATAGGCAGATTCCATTATCGTCATAAATCAAGGACTTCCTTTATTGTGTTTTGTACTTTGTAGTTGGACACAAGATACAGAAGACACAGTGGAAATACTTCCTGGGAAAAAAGCATTGGATTGGATTAGAAATTGTTAATTTATTGGTGTGAGTTTACTGAGAAATCCAGTACAAAATTTTTGAGTTAGTTTTAGATTAAGGATTTAAAGAAGTCAATTTAAAGAAGTCAATAAAAGTTGTTAGAATCAGGAACAAGCTATATCTGTCAACTGAAAGCACCTGCTACAATTCAAAATTGGCTAACAAAGAGGTCTAGATGCCAACATACAACATTAAAAAAAAAAGCTGGAGGGACCAAGTTCTTCGAGACACATGCTCACAATACTTGCATAAAGGATACCTAGCTGAGAACATTTTAAATTATTTACAACCCTTTGAAGCCAATGGGAATTTGAAAACAAATATTCCAATGTAAATTTATACTGTAAGAATTTGGATTCAGGTTGTCTGTCATATTAAAGTAACTGGAATTAATGTAATTTAAATGAGGCATGACTAACCTATTAATTTCAATGAGTCTGAAATTGATTATACTAATCTAAGCTACAAATAAATAAATAAATCCTGCTTTAAATAGAAGAGGAAGGAAATAACTGTTGAGAAAACCTGTTAAATTCTTCATTCCAGGAGGCACAATGGCTTTTGTTCTGAATAAATGTATTCTATAATTATATTTCCCAATTGCCTATTATCAGAAGTCAAGAAAGTGGTTGGTGAGGTCAGGAGGCAAACGTCTCAAGAACAATTCAAAGCATCTTCTTTTTTAAGAACAACAGTAAAAGAAAGTTTCCAGATGAGCACTATATTTAGAGCTGGCTTTGTTTGTTTTAAGTCTGCATTTCCAAAGCAGAAAGTTTTATATCACATATTCAATGCAGTGTTAATTAGAAAGTGACAACTTTTTCATTATATACACTGTTTTATGTAACAGAAACAAATAATAAAAGCATGACATTTGTCACTTTGCTTATTTGACTGAAAACTGGGTTTTACTCATTGGTTTTATTTATTACTTATAAGCTGCTGCAATCAGGGATACAAATGAGCATTATTATTACATACACAAAAATATGAAACTTCGGGTGCTGCTTTTTTACCTGGGGTTGGCTTTCATATGCATCAAGTTCTTCCCAAAAATCTAGAAATGTAATGGAATAGAGTATGTATGGATCCAAGCAGTGTGGTCTTTGATAATTGACAGATGAAAATTTTGTCAATGTATGGTAGCTGGAGTGCCAATAATCCCTGGGATCACCATGGCTGTTTTGTGGTGGTCTCTCATGAAAAGAAGACACTTCGCAAAGTTGTCTTGGGATGAGAGCGCAGAGAGAACTCCGAAACCCTCTTTCATTAGAAGCAATCTTTGTTAACGTAGCAATTTTGTTAACGTCCTATCACAAATGCATTACATCACACAACATGCACTGATCATTCGCATAAAGCATACAAGGCTGCAGAGTTTAAGTTTGCTACAGTTCTGGTTAAGAAATGGCAACAATTTGTCTTTGCTCCTTGCTTCGTGTTCCAGCCAACTACCAGAAGGCTCCGTTGTCCTAGCACGTACACAAAGAACAAAGAATCATAGTTTCCACATCTCCCCTGTTTTTCCTTTTTAAGAGACAGGGAGTGTTTTAGTCCCAATAACAGTCTTTGTCAGGCACGTAGGCAAGAGTGCTGTGCATGCTGATGTTATCCACGGCGTTCGTGACTTCTTCAACCATCACAAACATCTTGTCCTCGTCTGGGTCATCACAGGTTGGCTCTCCTATCTCATCTTCGGATGGCAGTGGTTCATATGTGTTAGTCATTTGTTGATTCCAGAGAGCCATTACCTGCGCAGTGGCTTTTTTCTCAGCCAAGAGGGATAAACTGTTAGAAATAGTGTGTACAAAGATGGGTAATACACAAGGCAATACAACACATCCCGCAGCAATCATACCAATGAGCGCTACAATAGCTTGCAAACCAGGCAATTTTGGGAACCAGGATCCAAACATGTCTCTAAAATCAAGACCTAAAAAACGATATTGTACCCCCTTAGATTCAGGTAAGTGAGTATACAAGCAAATGGGATTACATTTGTCAGTGGTACATGAAGTAGAGCTTGATTTAACAGTGATATTAATATTTTGAGGGCCTCTTACTTGAGCAGAGTCAATAGGTGGGGTGTACCAGTAGTTGTAAACAGTGGGGGCCCCCACGTTAGTCCCGGACACCTTTTGAAAGAGATATTTCTTTTCCTGTAGATAAGATCTCTGCCAGCTGTGCGAGCCGCAGGTAACTCCTGCAGCGTCGTTAGGACCTTGACCTTTGCTGATGGCAAGGCAAGCATCAAAGCATACTGAGGTGTTGGTACCCCCCCGAGTGACATTATGGGTTATGTACCCATTTTTTGTTTGACTGGTAGAGAACATTCCTGCAAGATCAGAACTGGAGCCACCTTTGTATGCATAGACATATAGGGATGCTGTAATGGGTCCCACTGCTTTGGGCTCATAGCACTGAATGCCTTCGGCAGTGTAACATCGTGCATATTGAGTGTTGTTATGCAGACAAGGCGAGACCATCATGGAGTTGCACTCAGGCTTCAAGGTAGGATAGATCAGGGTGGATTGGGTTTTCGTTCCGCTGCGAGTAGTTTTGATGCAGGCGTCGCAGGAGGATGGGGTGGCTGTCGTATTGGCAGGAATGATGTGGAAACCCAGGAGGCAAATGATGAATGCAGCGGGCAGCTTCATGATGCTGATGTAGGCAAGGCTGGTTTGGGTAGAAAAGGCCTCACTTGTCGTCCGGAGACCCAGGTGGTGGCGTTGTTGTAGGAAACAGCCGCGTACCCTCATCCCCAGGTTCAGCTGGCCCGTGCCATGTGGGATCTGGCAACTGTCGAAAGTAGACTGGAGGTCTAGGAGCATCCTTGGATGGAGAGCAAAAGTGTCGAGAGGTAGCAGAAGAAGCAGGTGTGCCAGACTCATTCAGGAAATTCAGTGTAAATAAGCACAAGTTAAGCTTGTTTTGCAGCGTGGGTAGCCCTGGGGTGAGTTTCCCCATCGAGTTTTGGACTTTGTCAAGAGCATTCTTTAGGGTCAGATTGGCTCTTTCTACTATGGCCTGCCCTTGAGAATTGTATGGAATGCCAAATTTGTGCAAAATGCCCCATTGTTTACAAAAGGTAGCAAAGTTGGTACTAGTATAGGCGGGGCCATTATCAGTTTTTAATTCTGAGGACTTTCCCAGGCACGCAAATGACTGGATGCAGTGGTTAATGACATGTTTTGTGGTCTCTCCTCTTTGTGGGGAGGCCATGATGAACCCTGAGTATGTGTCCACTGAAACATGGATATATTTCCATGGTGCAAAAGGCGCATACTGGGTTACATCCATTTGCCAAATTTGGCAGGCTTTTAAGCCTCTGGGATTTACTCCCATTGGCAGGGCAGGGGCTTGCTTGCTGCAAGTAGGGCATTGTTGAATAATCGCAGCAGCCTCTTGGGCGGTGATTTGGAATTCCTTCATAAGAGCCCTTTTATTTTGATGAAAATAGTTATGACTGTCCCAAGGGGTTAGGGGAGAAAGAGAGAAAGCGGATAGAATAGTAGCAGAGGATGCAGCTGTTAATTGCTGCAATGCAAGCAATTTATTTGCTGGCAGCGGCCATTGATCAACCCAAACAGGAATGTCCGTGGTTAAGGTCAAGCGAAGGGGAAGAGGGTGAGTCATTCTAGCTGCAATTTAGCACCAAATTGAGAGAGTAAGTCCCTCCCACACAAATTCGTGTGATGGGGGAGGATGACGGGCTTTATTTGTACAGTTCCTGTGAGGTTTTCAGAAGTCACAGGGAGCCAAAACTTACTGATGCGAGCCATTTGAATCCCTCCTACACCTCTTACCGATGGGGAGGTCTCTGTTTCCCAGTCTGTGGGCCACTCATCAGAGCGTATCACCGAGACGTCAGCACCAGAGTCCAGAAGACCGGTGAAGCGGCGACCCTTGATTAAAGCCAAGAGTGTGGGCTTAGTTTTGGTGATAGATCTAGTGAGGGCAAGCACATCAGAGGGAAGTTGCGGTACCATGATCATTTTTGCTATGACATCACCCTTTTGTAACTTCGTTGGAAGATGGATAGCACAGAAAGGTTAATGGCTGAGAGTTTTGAGGAAGGATAAAGCAGATCGGGAATCACAGAGATTCCTTTGAGGAGGGCATGAGGGTGAGATTGTATAAGAGCAGTTTTATCGGAGGAGAAGGAGGCAGAAGGAGGAAGCTGTGCGCCGACAGAGAGTGGTAGATGGGGAAAGGATATGAGCACATCTTCTGCCACTGATAATTCATACACAGTGGATGGTATATGGGCAGCCTTGGGAGAGGGGCTAGCTGCCGGCCCCTCTACTCGTTTCCCGAGGGTTCAGTTTTTGATTGACATTGATTAGCCCAGTGATAGCCTTTCTTACATTTCGGGCAGACTGTTTTGGTCGAACATCTCTACTGGCGGAGGGCTTTGCTGCCCCCCCACCGGGGGCTTGGCATTGTGATTTAAAATGGCCAGGCTTCCCACAATTGTAACAATTACCAGATGGCTTATTACCTCTGGTGATAGCTGCAGCCATCATTTCGGAAGTGTATTGGTGTGTTCCCACCACCCTGCAGGCTTGTAGGAATTGGGCTAGAGTGGCATCTGGAGACTTAATCAAGGGAGTAAGCAAGGTTTTACAGTCTGCATTAGCGTTCTCATATGCCAATTTAAGAAGAATTTCCTGCCGAGCCGCCTCATTTGTAATTTGCCTTTGTAGGGCCATTTGGAGGCGTTCAATAAAATTGGCATATGGTTCATTGGAATTTTGTAGAATTTTTGCAAAAGATTGTTCGGAGGTATGAGGGTCATCCAAGCGAGAGAGAGCAAGCAGAGCGGCTTGTGCAGAAAGGTTAAGAGCATTAATGGGGCTATTATACTGAGCTGTGGGAGCAGCAAAGGCACCCTCTCCTGCCAGTTCATTTGCAGTAAGATTCGGATTTTGAGCTGCCAATAGGCGACAATGATGGAGAAACTCCAATTGCCATACAACAAATTGAGTCCCTGTTAGAGTCATATGAAAAAGACTATGCCAATCAGCTGGGATCATTATATGGGCATTAGCCATCATTCTAAATAATCCCATCGTAAATGGAGCCTGAATACCATATATTTGTACAGCTTGTTTGATATCCTTGACTGATTTAACAGGGATGGGTTCCCAGTGCGGGACGTTTTGTCCCTGCGCGTTCTGCGCATAAACTAACGGGAATGCCGATGGGCAGTCAGAGTGATCTAACTCACCAGTTCTAACTCCTGCAGTGATGGCGGCATGAACCGCACCCATAGGAGGGGGTAAGGCAGGAGAGGAAGGCACAGAAGGGAGAACAAGAGAAGAAGAAGAGGGATTGGGTGAGGTAGGGTCAGGAGAAGGGGGGGAGGTTTACCGACCTCATTTGCCTCTGGGGGGGCAGTCGGTTTAAGAGACACAGGCGCCACAGCAGGGGGCAAGAGTAGTACAGCAGGATTCACATAGGGAGGGGGTCCAGAAAGGGGGCCAAGTAGGGATTGCTCTAGAGAGGAGAGAGCCTCAAAAACAACCCTCCAAGCAATTAATATAGATGAAGGGGCCCTAGGACTTGCATGAAGGTATTTTCCAATCTCCTTCCATACTGTAGTTTTGATACTGCCTTTAGCCGGATAAAAAGGGCAGTGTTGCCAAATGTATTCTAGGAGTTCCTCAATAGAGGTTTTTGGGAGGGGGGCATGAAGGGAGCCCCCCTTTTTAAAGGTAAAAAAAATTTGTTTGGTCAATTCTCTGATTTCCTGAATGTGAGCTGCCTGCTCCTTAGGGAATCTACCACCCATACTCACGAGGGATCCGTTGTCGCCAGCGATTCAAGCGGATGAGGTGCACCAAGTCTATTCCAGACGATGAGAATGGGTGTGCCAAAGGCATATCTCTTTTGAGTGGATCACGCGGGGTCACCAGTTGTGGTGGTCTCTCATGAAAAGAAGACACTTCGCAAAGTTGTCTTGGGATGAGAGCACAGAGAGAACTCCGAAACCCTCTTTTATTAGAAGCAATCTTTGTTAACGTAGCAATTTTGTTAACGTCCTATCACAAACGCATTACATTACACAACATGCACTGATCATTCACATAAAGCATACAAGGCTGCAGAGTTTAAGTTTGCTACAGTTCTGGTTAAGAAATGGCAACAATTTGTCTTTGCTCCTTGCTTCGTGTTCCAGCCAACTACCAGAAGGCTCCGTTGTCCTAGCATGTACACAAAGAACAAAGAATCATAGTTCCCACACTGTTTTATGTCATAATCTTTCAATTTTGATTTAATATGTGATCTTCTCCAACTTTTTGTCTTCTATTCCATTATGCCCTTGCAACATTAATTATCCACACTTTCTTCTTGGCTAAGACTATCAGTTTATATTCAGAAATCCCACAGTAATTTAACCTGTTTATTTTTGACTACTTTTCAATTTTGTTTCACCAATTTTTCATTACTGACGCATGATAAATTACAGACATTCCAGTAAATCATTTTGTCATTTTGTTTAATTTCATTGTTTATAATCAGTTTGTGTGATCTTTTTGCATGTGCTCAGTATATAGTATATTATTTCTTTTGGTTCTTTGCACAATCTGGCCTTTCAATTATCTGACAATTTTTCAATTCTGAGCTTGATTGGCTAAATTCAGATAGCTTGCTTTTGAACAGCCAAAATCAATCCTTCAGTTATTTTTTTTAATGTTCCAATTGTAAGCCATTGTTAGGTTTTATTTTTATCCACTTTCCTCTTAATCTTTTGTAGAATTCACTATATAATGATTTTACTTACCAGCATTCTGTTCTTGTGTTTATTAGTTATTTTGCTATTCATTTTTTTCTGGACATTCAGTAACTTTCCATTTTTAACTTGCGCCTTTGCTTGTTCTTGGCTGTCTTCTACATAATCTGCTTATGTATGCTTTTCTTTTTTGATGGTTTGATTGACTTGAAGTAAATCTCAGTCTCCATTTCTTTGGGCCAAGTATAATCTATCAATATCACTATGAGGATATAGTGCATAATGAATATTCATTAGCTTTCTTTTTTTTCAGTCAAATTCAGTTTCTATCCAGTTTATAATTCCAGTAGTGTATTGAATCAAAGGTATGGCCCAGATATTGATGGGTTTGGTGGTGTTTCTATCATTCAATTTAGTCTTCGACACTTTTCCCACTCTTTGGATCTATTATTTATTAATCACATTTTCAATTTGTCCATACTGATTTTACCCAATCATTAAATGTTCAGATGTTTTACTAGCTTTAAAGATAGTTTAAAGTATTATTAACATTTATAGGACTGCTCATTTATCAGAAACTCTGAGTAGTAGATAAGAATTAAAAACACACAAAAAGCAATACTTTAAAATCAAAAATAGTGGTTTTAAAGATGAGGATGTGGTGGACATAACAGGGAAGGAAAAAAAACCCACAGTATATTGCTTGAAGCTAAGAAACAATAATGAAATACTGTAATTTAAAATAAATGCTCTTTATAGACAAGAACAGTGTAATCTTGAAATGCTACTTCCAATTAGCTTTCATATTTTAAGAAAGTGAGGTTATCAAGGTATAGATTATTTTAATCTATCCAATTTTAGGTGTAACATTGATAGGTCTAATTCATTAATTACCAAGGAAGGCTACATTCAATATTTTTGGAGGGAAACGGACACAGTGAGTATACAGCCATGTATGTAAAAGGATTGGAATGTTCCTTTCTCTGTTTGCTTGAGGTTGGAATTAAATTAAATGGTTTAGAATAGTAGGAAACTACAAATATTGACAACACAATCAGAAACAACTACTGAATTCTATTGGGGGAAAGCGCTGGGCCAAGCCTGAGACCTAGCTTACTGAGAAATTATCCTGAAGTGGATTGTTTTCTGGAGAAAAAGAAGAATGCAGCAAAATTTCACAAACTGATCACAAGGAGTGTCATAGCCATCTATGTTGCCAGAATTATTCACTGGAAACTGCTAGAAATTTGGATTTGAATGTAGTAAAAACTACTGGTATCGCAAGGTTGAGAAGGTTTGGGGGGGAGGTAACACCCCCCCCTTTGGCCTCCACACAAGAAGACTCCACCCCCCTGCCCCCAAGGCTAAGCTCCACGTTTCCAACACACATTTCTCTGGCACTCACCCACAATTCTTTGCGTTCTTCCAGGCCTGGCTTGCTGAGGGGGGAGAGAAGCCCTGAGGTCTCTGCTGCCCCCGCCATGGCCCCATCCATTGCTGTCTGAGGAAGGCACAGGAAAAGAAAGCAAGCAGAAACATAGCTCTTGCTGGGACGAAAGAGTGGAGATCGGAAGGCGCAGACAACAGAAAGCGACGCTTTTCAAAGGCGACAGCTTCCATCTTCTCTTGCCTGTGCCTTCTTTGATGTCCACTCTTTTGCCCCAGTGAGAGCTATGTTTTTGCTCACTTTTCCTGTGCTTTCCCTGGGCAGCGATTTCTCTGCGGCCCACCAAAATTTTTTCATAGACCACTGCTCTAGAAAAGGCTCTTCTGCTGGGAAAGGTGGAAGCAGAGAGAAAAAGAAGATGACCAGCAGCAAAATAGATGGACTAACTCATGTTGTCAATGAGTGCACTGTTGGGAAAATGTAAGAAGTTAGGAACAGACCATCATAGAAAAAAATCTATCTATGTGGTCACTAGGAGTCAAAAATGACTTGATGACAATATAATCAATCAATTGATCAATCAATTAATCATGCCCCTGACATCTCAATCATCACATTTGAGGGTAGCCTTGTTTCTAGCAAAGTGTCCATAAATAGTTTCCTCTTTCCTATCAGCAGGAACAGCTAGGCAAACAGCAATGTTCTGAAATAGAAATGTTACTCTTATTTGTTCTTCACCAGTTGATATTTGTGTTATGTGCCAAAATCTCTCAAAATCTCTTCCTGGTCTTCTTTCAGAAAGTTTAAAGCTGTTTTTGCAGGGGAACTGTCAATCTATTTGAGCATAGTAGTCTGAAGTATATGGAAGTCAGAAGAGGCAAAATAAAAGCTCACAATGTTCCCATTTTATTCTTAGTGTATTATTTTTATCACTAACAGACTTATTGTAAATCACTGATACTCTTGGTAGTTGACAACGTGATAAGTTAAATAAATAAATGAACAAACAAACAAATAAATACTATAGCATGGTCTGTCAGCTGAAAAAGCAAAGAGCAATATTGCATTTTCTATGCTAAATCAAAATACACTATTGCTGAACAAGAATTCTTATTTTTCTCAGAAAGCATTTTCTAAAGGACAAATAGATGGTATATAAAATAACAATCAGGATTTCAGGCAGCTTTTGTTGTCGTTTCATAAATATCATTGTCATCTTCATTACCGATAGACTTCTGATTGTACTCTGCAAAATATTGATAAAAATCAAGTGTGTTGTTACTAAACTTAAAGGATTATTAAGAATACTTATGAGATTTAAAATATACATCTAGCCAACATTCCGGTGCTGTCATGTTTTTTATGATTATAGAATGTTATCCAGACTGAGACTTATTCAGTGATTCTAAAAGAAATTAAAAGTGTATCAAAAAGGAATATTTAGCTTTGTTAAAATTAAATGCTCAGGTATTCATATTAATATACTTTAACAGCCAACTAAGAATGTTAAAGCATTCTGCTAACAATTACTATACAAATGAATTTATAAGATCCATCCAGGTTTCTATCATAGCAAAGCAACAGTGACCATTCTTCTCTGGTCCAAACCTGTAGGGGAAAATATTATCAGAAATTACATAGGGGAAAAAAAAGCAAACATGGGGGTCTCTTTACACACACAAACATCACACACACACACACACACACAGAGAGAGAGAGACAGACAAAGTCTAAGTACATTTTAAAAGAGCTCACATGGTAACAATTGATGTAAAAATGTAACAAGGTATATAGAAAATGTGTGTCAAAAAGGAAGATTACAGAAATGTGCATTTTAAAAAGTGGAAAATAATGTTACAACATACACACACACACACACACACACACACAGAGAGAGAGAGCCAGATTTCTGCTTTCTTACAAAGGTGAGAAATTGTATCAGTTGTATAGATAAATTATATATAGATTTATATAATTCATCCTGATTACTGTACATTCTTTTCATATACTATACACTGTATGTTCCTTCAATATTCATGATTCAGGAGACTGTCTTTTCTAATTGTCCATTCTAGAAACATTAGTGAGACAGATTGTTATGAAGGACTAAGCACAAGCTGCCTTTCTGTGCAAGAGTTTATCCTGAAGAACCATTCTCAGAAAGTATATTTAAATAAAAAAACTATTCAAGCTGCCAGGCATCTTGCAGAAATATGCTTTTTTGTTCATATTGTGAAAATAACCCTATGTTGTTCTTAACTTTAGTTCTTATTGTAGTTGGATAGCTTGTTCTTTGCATGTACATATGATGAACAATTGCTTGCGTGAAGAAGCAGGTAACACAGCTGTTATTATCTCCCCCTACTCATTTATTCAAGAGTATCATGTTGGAAGAGTGGTAGTTTACCATGACTATAAATCACCAAGCTTCTGTGATATGCCATCGACATGATAATAGTTGAAGGGCATTCTCCCTCCTGTGAGGATGAATGTCTCCCAAGGCAGCAAATAACCAGGATTTTAGATTCATTTAAAAGAATGGACCATTTCTTGTCTGAATAATGTCCTCCAAGCTCAAGGATCTTTCTTGGGTTAATTTAGGAGCCTTGCTAAGAATTTGCTCCATCCACTTTTATTTGCCCTTTTGCAGAATCGTTTCAAGATTCATACTGATTTGCTTAATAGGGTTCTGCAGGAAGCCATATTATATGGAGACAGAAGTGATAAGCAGATGGGAATATTCGAAATGATATCTCTAGCATTTCTGACCTGCTGTTTTCTGAGTGAATTCAACTCCTTGTTCATTTTTACAAGTATGAGATACATCCATTTATTATGATGCCATTTTTCCTACCCTGCCACACAAGGATTCATATGGAATATGTAATTTGTAAATATAATTTCATAAACAGTTTTTGCAAAAATGGAGCAAGCCATGCATATAATCAAGTGTTTTAAAATAGAACAAAATATTGGGGATCACAAACAATATTAAATAAACTAAGAGTAAAAGATCATCCACCCTGAAGTTGGATAGATTGCTTGTTTACTTATTTAATCAATTCATATAGCTGCCTATTTTGTAAACTGCACCTGTGAGTGGTCCACGTAAGATTAAAACCAACATAAACACCAACTAAAACAGCACAATCCAATTGAGATGGGGTCACAGTAATTTCATATGAGCTACATTCACATGACAGGTTCATCTTCCATCCTGACCTAAAGCTCAGGCGAAAAGCTAGGTCTTCAAGGCTTGTGACAAGAGGCCAACAATATCAGGGCCATCTAAATCTGAGGAGATCAGCTGTTTCAAACCAAAATGCCAGAACAGAGAAAACATATTTTCTGGGTCCCACCAGATGTATTATTGCATGGAGGAGATCTTGTTCATCTTGTAAGGATTGGTGGACTCAGTTGGAGACATTTGGTTATTATTAGCTTTATTGTCAGAGTACAACATATGTACAATGAGATTGGCTGAGCCTCTCTTCATGCACCCTCCCACACAACTCACAGTGAGGAGAGAAGTCCCTAAACCAGCCCCAATCTTATTACATTATGTGACCTTGTTGCACAATGCACCAGCCCCGCAAGTCTATCATACTATGTTGACATGAAATTATTTTCCATTCAGAAGTCTGACAGCCCATGGGTAGAAACTGTTTTTCAGCCTGTTGGTGCAGCTGGCTATGCTTCTATATCTCCTACCTGATGGCAGGAGAATGAAGAAGTGCTGACCAGGATGTGAGTCATCCTTGAGAATTTTCCTCACTCTTCTAAGGCAGTGAGCCCTAGCGATGTCATCTAGTGGTATCAGGGAACAGCCCACGATGTTTTGTGCTGTGCTCACCACCCCCTGCAATGTCTTTCTAGCCATGGCTGTCAAGCCAGCATACCACACCATAATGCAATATGTGAGGACGCTTTCTATTGTGGACTGGTAAAAGGAGGTCATCAGTCATTGTTCCACTTTATTCTTTCACAAAACTCTAAGGAAATAGAGTCTCTGTTGGGCCTTTCTGGACACCTCGGTTATGTTGATTTTCCAGGTGAGATCTTCACTGAGGTAAACTCCCAGGAATTTAAAGGAGGAAACTCTCCACACAGGCCCCCTCAATATAAAGTGGGGCGGGTTCCTCTCTCTTCTTCTGGAAGTCTAACACCATCTCCTTTGTCTTGCTGGTATATAGTGCAGGTTGTTTTCTAGGCACCATGAGGATAATTTTTGAACCTCCCCACTGTATGATGTTTCATCTCTACCTGTAATGAGACCTAATATGGTAGTATCATCTGCAAACTTAATGATCACAGTGGATGGGTTAAACGATACACAATCCTGTGTGTACAGTGAGTACAGGTAGGGACTGAGCACACAGCCCTATAGGGAGCCAGTGCTAAGCTTCAGGGAGTTGGCTGTGAAAGACCCATCCCTCACTGTTTGTGGTTGGTCTCTCAGAAAGTCTTTGATCCAGTCGCAGATGGAAGAGGGAAAATCCAGGTCAGTCAGCTTTTCGATAAGGATCTTGGCAGGATAGTATTGAAGGCTGAGCTGTAGTCAATGAAAAGCATCCCGACATAATTTCTGGGTTTCTCCAGATGGCTCACTTCAGAATGTAAAGCAATAGCTATGCGGTCGTTTGTCGACCTGTTCCCCCTGTAGGCAAACTGATGTTTCTTAAAGTCTGGTGGAAGACATGTCCTAAGGTGTTAGAGAACCAGTCTTTTGAAGCATTTCATCACTACTTATGTTAACACGATAGGTCTGTAGTCCTTTAGACAAGTAATTGCTGTGTTCTTGGGGACTGGGACAATAGTGGCTGTGTTCAAGTTCTGCAAGTAACCTGGCCTTGTGCCATGAAGACCATTATAGATGATATCCAATACCTTGAACTGTACCAAAAGCATACTGGGAGCCAATCAAGTTTATAGAACAGTGATATTATATGATTATACAGTGGTGTGACCAAACTAATAAAACATCAATGCATTTTTAAACGTAAATCATTTTTAAATGTAAAAGTTCTGATCCCACTTATGATAATATATAATCATAAACAACCTGATCAATGGTGGGATTCAAATTTTTTTGCTACTGGTTCTGTGAGCATGGCTTGGTGGGTGTGGCAGAGGAAGGATACTGTAAAATCTCCAGTCAGAGGTAGTATTTGCCAGTTCTCTGAACTACCCAAAATTTCCGCTACCAGTTCTCCAAAACTAGTCAGAACCTGCTGAATACCACCTCTGAACCTTATCTATCAAGTATTTCTATTTCTAAAAATGAAAGCAAATCTATCTTTCTGTGTGGTTTACATAGCTACATTATCTGCTATTGAGGTTAGAAGAGAAAAGAAGTACCATACTTTTGATTCATTAATTGAACTTTCTGGTGATAATCTTCTGTTGCTATCTTTTGTCTCAGTAACAATTTACAAACAAAATGCACAGACTACTATATCTAGAAGCCAGTTATTCTGAAGTCAAACATCTTATTTAGGACAGACTAAAAACTGCAAATTTTTCAAATGAAAAGTTATATAAACTTTGTTTTGAGAGGCAGGCTAATGTATTTCTTTATAGCCTTGGCAATATTCATTTTTTTAAAAAGTGCAATAGTATTCATTTTAAAATCATGGATTTTTTTCCTTATATCTTATTTGTATTTATACTTAAGAATAACTCTATATAACATATTAACTTCAATGAGTATGCCATTCTGCTAGAAGCACATTTCAAATTGGATAGGGATATTCTTTCAACCTACTTATTGATTATATGACTCTCTTTTAATATATTAGTTATATTATATATTATTATATTATAGTAATATATTACTAGGTGTCTTCAATGAACACAAAATTTGGTTTAAGTACAAACAGGTATTTTGGAAAACAAATTGGTAAACAAAAAAAAACACTTTAAAAAATATTTTTCTACTAAATTTAACCATCAAATATAGCTGAAATTTGTTTACTCAGTTTTATGTTCCTAAATATAAAGCATAAATGAGTTATAGTGACAATGATAGTGTCAACATAAAAAACTAGCCATTTGAATTAAAAAAGAAATAGGTAGCTAAAATCAAAAGAATCAGTTAGATTCGTCTTTTTCATGCATTCATTTTTATACCTATTCACTTAAGCAACAATGATGAACATTTCCACTAATTCAGCCAGCCTCATTCAATTGTCAGAGTGTGTTTGAACATAGACAAAACACAATTGACATCTAAATCAATATCAACAATGTCATAAAATAAAACTGCATTAGCAGAACACTCTATGTAATATGTGAGGGAGGAGGACAGAACAAGAGAAGATACATTATTTTTGTCACTGAATCCAAGATGTCACAGTTGTGATTCTAGCTCCCTTTATTGACACTTTAGCACATAGCCAGTGTATGTTATCACAGCTTTTGCTTATGCTACAGTTCTTTTAAAGTGTTGCTGTAGCTGGAGTGCTGGATATTCATTCATTTGTCGAATAATTCATTTATATAAAATACGTATAGCTCACTCATCAATCCATTAATATCTAGCACAATAAATAAGAAATTAAAACACACAATAACACAGAAGGGACATCATTATCAGGATCCTTAAGAGACAAAAGAAATGGTTAAGCTATTGAATGACTCCTAAAGATTAAAAGGCCTGGTATTCTCCTTTCAAATCCTGGTTATCATTGACAATAGCCATCAACAATCTAGCCTTTCTTAGTGTTATCCATTCCTTGGCCCACATCAGATTTGCAATTTGATAGTACAACTCCCAATCAGGCAAACCAAAACCTCCTCTAATTCTGGCATCTTGTAAAAGTTTTAACTTTATTCTCACTTTCTTACCTTGCCATATGTACTTCTACACAATTTTATTTAACTCTTCCCAAATAGTCTTTTCCAAGCCTGATTGGTATTGTTTGAAACAAGTATAAGATTCTGGGTAGGATATTCATCTTGATTGTTGAGATTCTCCCTATTAGTGATAGTTGTAAATTTTCCCATTTCTTCAAGTCTAACGCTATCTGTTGTTTAAGTTTAATATAATTGTTCTCTTTTAATGTACTGCATCTTGGTGTCAATTATATCCCCAAATACTTGACCTTGTTGGTGACTTGAATTTTCAATAGGTCTGCCAGTTCTTCTCTTTGTCTTAGTAACATATTCTTTGTCAAAATCTTTGTTTTATCTTTATTTATTTTCAAACCAGCCACCTCACCATATGTCTCTATCTTTTCCAATAATTTTGGAGCTGTTTCTAAAAGGTCTTCCAAGATAAAGGCCAGATCATCCACAAAGGCTTGCAATTTAAATTCTTCCTTTTTAATTTTCATTCCTTTTATGCTTTTATCATCTCTAATATTTCTATTCAACACTTCCAAAGTCAATACAAATAGCAAAGGTGATAGAAGGCATCCTTGTCTTGTACCTTTTCTTATATTAATAGAATCTGTGAATTCTCCCTCTATCATTACCTTTGCCGCTTGCTTATGGTATATAGCTTCTATTGCTTGGATAAATTTTCTGGCAAAACCCATCTTTTCCAATAATAGTAACATAAATCTCCAATTCACATTATCAAATGCCTTTTGGGCATCTAAGAATATCAAAGCAATTTGTTTTTCGGGATGTGCCTCATAATATTCCAAAGTGTCCAGGATTACTTTCATATTGTCTTTGATTTGTCTCTTTGGCAGAAATCCATTTTGATCTGGATGAATAAAGTTATTTAAGTATTTTTTAAGTCTTTCTGCCAAAATTGAAGCAAAGATTTTATAGTCTGCATTTAGTAAAGAAATAGGTCTATAATTCTTAATTTGCAATGGATCAGCCTCTTCTTTTGGAATAAGTGTAATATAAGCTTCTGACCATGTTTTAGGTATCATCTTCTTTAACATAGCTTCATTCATGACTTCTAGCAGTGGAATGCTCAATGATTCTTGTAGCATTTTATAAAATTCTGCCGGAAGCCCATCTGGACCTGGTGCTTTCCCATTATTTTGCTTCTAAAGTCCTTCAGTTAATTCCATCATTGTTATATTACTTTCTAACATTTTTTCAGTCTCTTTAGGTATCTTGGGTAGATTAGCATTCTGTAGATACTGTTTGACTTTTCCCTCATCAATATTCTCTTGATTATATAGTTGCCCATAAAAATCTTGAATAATTTCCTTTTTCTCTTTATTATCATAGCAAACCTGGCCTTGGTCATCTATTAATTGTGATATTTTCCTTGATTTTTTCTCCTTTCTCAATTTGTTTGCTAACCATCTACCTGGTTTATTTTCATCTTCAAAATAGTTCTGTTTAGCACTTCTAATTTTCTGTGCAAATTCTTCTTTCTCTATTTGGCCCATTTTATGCTTGATTATGTCCAGTTTTAGTTTAATGTCTTTTTTTCTGTGGCATTTTCTGTAGTTCTTTTTCAAGCCTTTTATACTCATCTTCTAAAACTTTAGTGGCTTGCCTTTTCCTGATATTCTTTTTTCTTATATAGTCTATTATCAAGCCTCTAGCATATGCCTTCATTGTGTCCCAAACATTCTAGATTGAAGTATCTTCTCTTTTAATTTTCTCTAAAGAAAAAGGCCAATTCTTTCTCCATCCATTGTGTAAAATCTTTTTCCTTTAAAATAGTATTATTTAATGTCCATCTCGATCTTTTTTTTTTGTCCTTTCCATTTAATTGTCATTGGATTGTGATCTGCCCAAGTAATTGTTTCAATGTTTGTTTCTTGAACGTTAGATATTAGTTCTGTTGAGATCCATATCATATCTAATCTGGACCATGATAAATGTCTATTTGAATAAAAAGTATATTGCTTGGTTTTAACATTTCTTTCTCTCCATATATTTTTTAAATTTAATTCATCTGTCATTTAAAAAAAGGATTTACGGAGGGTCTTTCTGTTTTGCTTTGTTATTGTTTTGCTTTGTTATTATAGTCCAGTTTATTGTCCACAATTCCATTAAAATCTCCCATCATAACCATATTGACATAGTCCAGTCCAATTATTTTCATGTGTAATTTTTTGTAGAATTCTTCTTGTTTATCATTCGGAGCATAAATTGCAATCAGGAGTGTTTTCATATTATTATCCATTATTTCCACCATTAAAACTCTTCCATCTTCATCAGTATAAATCAATTTTGCTGGGATAGCCTCTTTAATGTATAAAACCACTCCTCTTTTCTTACATTGCATCAAAGAAGTAAGTATTTTCCCTAATTTTGGCTGTAGCAACAATTGTTCATATTGTTTTTTGATATGTACTTCTTGTAAGCAAATTATATCAAATTTTAGTTTCTCTAATTTGTGAAAAAATTTTCCTTCTTTTAACAGCTGAATTAAGTCCATTTATATTCATTGTAATCAGTTTGTTTGGCAGCTAACATAGATCTTGGTTCACGTTGTTCTTTGATCTCCACCTGTCCACCTACTGCGCCTTCCTCTTTTTCAGTCCCCATTTGGTCCTCTTGGAATTCAATTAGTGAGACCTCTTTTTCTGTCTCTTCCTCTCTCCTTCCAAAAAATTCTGCATAGAAAAGTTCTGCTTTCTCAATTGAATCAATTCTATATCTCTGTTCTTGCCATGTAAACATTAGTCCTTCTGGAATCAACCATCTGTAATTCACCTCCTTTTTCAATAACATTTTAGTCAGGAATAGATATTCTCTCCTCCTCTCTCTCACTCTTCTAAGTATTTGTTTTAAAACCACAATCTCCTTGCCTTTATATTTCAATGTCTTCTCTCTTGCCACTTGTAATATTTGTGTTTTAATGGATTTTTTTGTAAATCTGATTTGAACTTCTCTTGGTAAGTTGTTTCTCATTGCATATATTGTAAAGACTCGATATACCTCATCTACTCCATCCATCATCTTTTCCTCTGTTATTTCCAAGGCTTCAGCCAGAATTTCTGTCATTATCGCAGCTAAGTTTTGACCTTTTTCTTCCTCTATATTCTGAAATCTGAGATAGAATTCTGACCTGTCCATCTCCCACTTCAGCGTCCCACTTTTATCTTGTTCAACCACTGTTAGTCTGCTGTCAATATTTCCAATCTTCTCCTCTCTTTGTTTATCTTCTTCTTCAATTTTTTGGAATCTCTCATCATATTTCACCATCATTTGTTGAATATTTTCAATTTTTTCATCAGTCTTGCCTGTTCTTTGTTCAATATTCTCTGTTCTTTGTTCAATATTCTCTATTCTCTTTTCAATGGTATCTGATTTTGTTTTAATGTCTTTAATGGACAAATTAGTGTCTTGGATTCCTTGAATAATCATCTGTAGAGTCACTTTTTCTTGTTCTTTATCTTGCTTTAACATTGTCTGAATTAAGCGTTGACTTCCAGAAGGTGGGGAGGCGGAAGTGGAAGTTGAGGCGCCAGAAGGTATGAGTTTCCTACTCATTTTGAACGTTGAAATCTTCAAATTCAAGTAGCCAATTATAATCCAAAATGTGGGGTAGAGGTGGTAAAAGATAAAAAAAAACAATAAAAGGAAAGAAAAATTCTTCAGGTTCTTCAAGATCTTAATCCAATTATAAAATGGTCAGTTGTAATCCAAGGTAAAAAATGGAAATAAGAAAAAGAAAAAAGCCCAATAATAATAAGAAAAAGGAATGAGAGAGAAAATTTCTTCAGGTTCTTCACACCTTAATCCAATTGAGAGGTCTCAAAAGCGAAAAATAAAAAAACAAAGAAAAACCATAAAGATGAACCAAAAATATGAATGGCAAAAAAGAAAATCCCAATAGAAAAAGAAATAGGAGAGATTCTGAGGCTTTCCCTTTAAAGCAAAAGGCAAAAATAAAAATATTACAAAAATAAAGATTTTTTTTTTCCTTTAAGGAGTAAAAATAAAGGAAAAGAGTACAGTAAGACTGGTGAGGAGGGGCGGCACAGCTAAAAATAAAATAAAAAAGAACTGTTTGTATATTTATGAAAGAAAGCTGGATGTTTTTATGTTTTGTTTGTTTGTTTGTTTTTAAAAACTAATAAAATTGTTTTCAAAAAAAAATGGAGATTCTAGATAACCAAATATTTTCATTGTATATTTTCATTGGGTCCCTGACATAGGCTTCGCATGTAGATTTTATTATCTAGGAGATATTCCCTGGGAGATGCACTCAGGGACCAGCATCATAAAGTTGTCTGCCTGCCTGCCTGCCTACCTGCCTGCATGCCTATCTATCAAATTTAAAAGCTCCTAAACTTTAAAAACTACCTAAACAGGTAGTCCTCACTTAACAACTGTTTCAAATTATGTCAGACTTGAAAAATGTTATTAACGTCTTGTATTTGAAATTAAGATGGCTGTATCACCCCTGTGGTCAAGTTATCACTTATTGGGTACTTTGTAACCAGTTTGCATTTATGAAGGTAGTATGCTGTGGTCACATAATGTTTTGTGGTTTCTTTGCTGGGTTTTGCTGTTGGATAAGATGGATTTGAACTTACAATCATGTGACTTGCTTAATGACTGGGTAACTTATTTAATGAAGGTCATAAAAATGGTTCTAAAATTGAACTGGTCATGTGATGACATGACTTAATACTGCAACAACTTACAACCAAAATTCTGGGCTGAATTGTGGTCATATGTCAAGTACTACCTGTAGTCTAACAATTTTACAGTCATTATTTTTATCTTTTAGTTGTTAAAAACCTCATATCACGATGGATGGACTCTTTAAGTACTGAAACCCAGTGATGTGTAACCCAACTATTTACCACGGAAGGGTCTGAGATGAGCTGCATTTTTAAAAAAGAATTTATCATTTGTGATTAAAACATTCATTTTTTCATGAAAACTATCTGTACAAGAAAGCTGCAAGTATAAAAAGGAGGTAAAACATGAAGAAAGATTACTCCTTAAATCAATTTCTGCTGCTATTCATTTAAGTATAGATTATGTTTGTCACTGGAGATGTACAATGCTTTTTTAGCATTTTTCTATATCCATTCTTGTCATTTTTCTATATATGTACATGGTTGTCATGGTTACAGTAGTGTATCATGCCCAGAGTCACATGTATGAGATGGGCGGCTATATAAATTTGCTAATCCTCTACATCCCCATGTGACCATGCAGGAGGAGATCAACTCCACCAAGTCTACACAACCAGTCACTGTTATTATCAGTATCATTCGAGAAGGGAACAAATCAGCAGAAAGCAGAAATCAAAGGATAAAGAGCAAAATGAATCTTGCAGATTATTTTTTTTTTTAAAAAAAATGCCACCTTTGCATTTAGTGGCACCATGTTTCTTTTGTTTACCTATAAGGTATTTTCAGTGAATGATAAGTACCTGTAATTGTTATTATTTCAGCACAAAACCTCCACAAAAGTTTAGGAAAGGAAGAAACTCATTCAATTATGCAATTTCCATTGGCTAACAAGCCATTTATTACAGCCTCAGATGTCCATTAATCCTTATTACTGATGTGCTTCTGTCGTTTTTGATCTGGCCTTGGAAAGAAATATTTAGTTATTATTATTTAATCTGAAAAGACAGGTGTTTAGAGTGAGGGTGGCTTAGATGTTTTATATCATGATTAAATACCTCATGTTGAAATGGAATTTCAGGTAAAAATATATCTAATTAAGCCTGGCTACAAAGCATGGAGGCCTAATTGTAGTTCACTGCTATGTCACTGTTGTTAGGGAAGAAAATAACTTTGTTTATGACACTGATGTAGTGATATTATATTATAATAATCAGGGACTAAAAAAAAGAAGCAAAGACCGAGGTTCTGAAAAACACATTATGATAGGTATGGACAACATGTGACCTTCCAGTATTGAACTTCATCTCTGCCTAACATCACTATGGATGATGAGCCCTGGAAGATGCAGTGCAACAATATGTGAAAGTCACATGCCAATCTGGTTCTAGTCTGTTTGGTGATATGTTTTTTCATAAAATAGTCCAGCATTATGTAAATATTTCCTAAATATTTATGAAGTTGCTAATAAAGGATTGTAAATCTGAGTACAGCACTGGTAATCTCTTTCCTGCATTTATTTTGAATTCATGTCAATAATTCTTGGGATGGCACTACATGGTTTATTAATGAACCTGACTAAATGAAGTAAGGTTGGATCTGGTTAATAGTGTATGGCAGATCATCAGCAAAATCAATTATTGTAGACCAGACTGAACACAAAACACAGGCACATATCTTAAAAGAAAGACAATGGCATAGCACAGAAGTTATTGCACATTATTGTGCATCCGAAATTCAGTTCCTGAACTGCATATGATTGCTGAAATATAAAACACAAAGACTTCCCCAGAATATTTTTTGTCTAAACTGGACTTTTCTCTAATACCATTAAAACAAAATGTAGTGTGATGAATATTTGCAGTCTTCCTTAAAATATCAAATAATTCACAAAAGAAACAAGAAAACAATATTTAAGAATATACAAAACCTCTGCTCATGGATTAACTCCCATTCTGCATAGAACTATAAGCGGTCAAATGTAATTTTTCATTCAAAACAGAAGAGCACACTATGGACAAAGTGTGGCTTGTCCTGAAGCAAAATTGCCCTAGCTGACATTCTATACATGAATTTGAGTGTGTGCTACATAATCACCTTGCTGGCCATGTTTCAGTGCCCATAGAGAATGGTCATTATCAAATCTGAGAAGATAAAACATATATGAGGAAGTGGTCTACAAGGATGATGGAAAACGTATCTTGAGTAAATGTATATTGCTATTCAAGAACTTTAATGTGAAAAACAAACATTCTGAAATTTAGGATTAAGAAGCAAGACTGACTTCAGGACTGCTGCAATTTTGGCCATGCTTGTCTAAAAATACATCCCACTGTCTTCTACTGGACTTCTGCACAGCACTACCTTTCTAGCTGCTTTAAGAGAAAGAAAGAACAAAACAACTCTGTTAGTATAGTTTCCATAGAGACAGGAGCTGACAAGATTATCTTGTTGCAACTATAAAGTTGAATGGACTTCATTTTTAGCTTCCATCCCTATGTAAAATAAATTATACACTTCAAAATAAGGAACTAAATTATATACTACATTAAATCTTTTTTTCCTTTTTAATCTCTGATAATAAATAAGATGCTTTAACAAAAGGGGTTCTATTGAAGGCACAAATATTCCATGAAAGCTGATTTATTAATAAGAACAGTAATAAAAAATGCATGGCTTTCGAAAGCTAATAATAATACTATTCATCTGTTTCATGCAAACATGATGGTATTTCTCTTCTGGATATTTAATTGATAAACTCATTGCTATAAATACCCTAATAAACAACTTCATCTACATCCATAATTAATGTTGCTACTTAAATACTATATAAATGTACCTCAGCTTTCTTTGCTTTTGATACCCCCCAGGGTGACTTTAATGGAAATATAGTGAGTTGAATAACACATACCTAAAGGACATTATGTCTGGTGGCAACTGTCTTATAGCATGTTAGCTAAATATAGAATATTTGGCATATAAAACATCCATAATGTACATTAAATTTAGGGATCATTTCAATTTAAAATATCATTACTTTAGTGTTGCTAGAATAAATGAGTATGTATAAGAAGACCATGGGATTACTGTCTTGATTGGCCAGCAAACTCGCCTGACCTGAACCCCATAGAGAATCTATGGGGCATTGCCAAGAGAAAGATGAGAAACATGAGACCGAACAATGAAGAAGAGCTGAAGGATGCTATTGAAGCATCCTGGTCTTCTATAACAACTCAGCAGTGCCACGGGCTGATAGCTTCCATGCCATGCCACATTGAGGCAGTAATTGCTGCAAAAGGGGCCCAAACCAAGTACTGAATACATATCCATGCTTATACTTTTCAGAGGTCCGATATTGTTCCATGTACAATCCTTGTTTTATTGATTGCATGTAATATTCTAATTTTCTGAGATTGTGGATTCAGAGTTTTCATGAGCTGTAAGCCGTAATCATCACAATTATGACAAATCATGGCTTGAACTATCTTGCTTTGCATTTAATGAGTCTATCTCATATATTAGTTTCACCTTTTAAGTTGCATTACTGAAATAAATGAACTTTTGCACGTTATTCTATTTTTTTCAGTTTCACCTATGTATGCATGTATGTGTGTGTGTGTGTGTGTATCTATATCTATCTATCTATATCTATCTATCTATATCTATCTATCTATCTATCTATCTATCTATCTATCTATCTATATACACATACGTACATACATACTGTGTATACACACATACACACAAACTCACACACATATACATATATGCAGGTCTTGGCATGTTCGAGTCTTTTCCCGTGTTAGATTTTTAATCTTACATGGGAAAAGACCTGAACATGCCAAGACCTGCATACCTATACCTGTGAAAATCTATGAAAATGTACATACACACACACACACACACATATATACACGCTACATGTCAAAATTAAAATCAAAGAAACACCCTCCAAAAATCTAAAATGACATATAGAGTTTCATAGTTCTTCTAAATGTGCAGTGTGGCCTTTGGTGCCCAAAATCTACCTATTCCTGCTATAGTGTCCCTCATATTGGAAATGTGATGACCCGTAGCCTCTCAAAATAACCCAAAACCCAAAACATACATTAAAGTCCGATAATACCTTCAACTTAACTTCACTTTTTTATTAGGCACAGTTTAAAGTTCAAAAGTAAATAATGAGGCAAAAGAAAACCAAAACAAACCACATTGATGAGAGTTCCGAAGCAAGCCAAAATAATTAATCATACATTCCAGGAAGATAACAGGGAGAGTCCATGGGAAAAATGCCAACAAAGACAAACCTCTTTCAAAGGAAACAATAAACTTAGACTCCAGCAATTCTGACTACGCAATTACAAACTTATATACATAGCTCCCAGCTGCAAGCCATGAGGAGGATCATGGTAATCTCCTCCTGAGTAGACCTCATTTTTCCCTGATCCTCTCCTCCCTGCGTGACCTGCGGATGGATAGGGGATGGGCGTGGATCCTTCTCTGATTGCTCAGCTGGCCTCTGCCCTTCCCCAGCCTCCTTCATCACCTCTGGAGCCACACTCCCACTCCCTGTTGGCTGTTCCTCCTCTTCCTCAGAGTCAGTCTCCACTAGGGGCATGACAGGAAATAAACTCTGTTTCTACAACATCAGAAATGCAATTGTATTTGAAAATAGTTATAGACTTTTTTCCATAGGGCTGGAACATGATAAAATATGTTAGGCAGAAAACTCCTTCTCCTTCTCCTTCTCCTTCTCCTTCTCCTTCTCCTTCTCCT
>NW_020769343.1:5818885-5839002 GCF_900518735.1 Pseudonaja textilis | reverse complement strand
TCTCCATCTCCATCTCCATCTCCATCTCCATCTCCTTCTCCCTCACTGAGAATGGAGCTGGAGATGGTATCCTGCAATCCAAATAAAGAATGATCGATCAGTAGGAAAATGGGGTGGGGAATTTTCCTGCAGACTTTTTGGGGTTTTTTCCCAGGGTCTCTGGTCCGTGGGATTTAAAATTATGAATTTGGTGGTCCCTGAGTCCAAAAGGTTGGCAACCTCTGTGTTAAGTAACATGAAAGCTTCAAGGAGAAGGATTCAGTTTTGATACCTTGCTTATTCTTGAAACAAGTACCCTCCCACATGGAAAAAAGTGTCATTCAGCACAGTCAACAAAGTTGACCTTGCTATCAATACCATTATTATTTTTCAAATGAACGAGACAAGAATTTGGACAATATTTTTTTCTACAGAATCAATCTAGGAGTTTATTAAAGTATGGAAGTGCAGGCAATTGCCAGCGATGAAGAAACAGAGACACAAAAATGGTTGCCCTAGTTTCATGACCCAAGAGAGTCTTCCTAGAAATCTAGTAGATTTTGTACTTGATTATGATTCTTTCTGCATGTATAAAGTGATGGTAATGAAAAAGGTATATTAGTCAAAAAATAGGAAGTGTTGGGCTACTCTTGTCTGACTAAACCAGAAACTGGAAAAAGATACTTGAACGAATACAAATGCATTGATATCTTGCAAAAAGAAAAAAGAAACTATTACAAATGAAGTTCAGCAACCAATGCAAGATCTATTTTTAGTGAATTTCTTGCTTACACTTTTTTCTTCATACAGGCAGTATGACATATTCTGTTTGGATGGAAGGGCAGTTTTCACCTTGATGTGACAATGCAGAAAGATGATATCAAGGTGCTTATTATGAGAACAAGATCTTAAAAGAGGAATATCTAAGAGATGCCATCGTTAAAAGTTTAATGTTATCTTTGAATGAAAAGAGATTGCTGGGAGGCAGCAAGTGCATGAATATTTTGAAACTTAATGGGTCTTTTTTGAGTGTGAAGAGAAGAGATACAGAAACCATTTGTTATGAGGACAGTGAGGAGAAACAGAAAGAGAAAGGGAAAGAAAAATTGTTTGCCTATGGCAAAGGCTGGTGTTGAGACAACTATCACAGTTTCCTCAAGATCTACAAGTTTCAGACAGCTTTAAAAAAAAAACATTTTACTGCAAATGACTTACTGCAAATAAAAATGTTTTTTTAACAAATAAAAAGTCTTGGTTTCCATTTACACTGCTCTAGCCTCTAGAAAGAACATAGCCACTCCCATTTTGAAGCAAGTAGTTTAAAAAATAATAGTTTGATTTCCATTCCCTTACTTCTATCATCCTACTTCCCAGGGAGCCCAAAACATGTTAATTCAAAATTCAGGACAAAAATATTTTGAATCTTAATTTCTTAATTTCTTGCTGGGAAGATTTATCTGTAGAGAAAATATAAGGAAATTTAGAGTCCAGTGCAAGTAGATACATGACAGAAAAAATATTTTTGGACTTTCCTGGCTTATTGTTTATTATATTTTCTACTGAGAAGAAATATACTGCTCAAAAAAATAAAGGGAACACAAAAATAAGACATCCTAGATCTGAATGAATGAAATATTCTGATTAAATACTTTGTTCATTACATAGTTGAATGTGCTGACAACAAAATCACACAAAAATTATCAATAGAAATCAACCCATGGAGGTCTGGATTTGGAGTTACACTCAAAATTAAAGTGGAAAAAAATACTACAGGCTGCTCCAACTTTGATGTAATGTCCTTAAAACAAGTCAAAATGAGGCTCAGTAGTGTGTGTGGCCTCCATGTGCCTGTATGACCTCCCTACAACTGGGCATGCTCCTGATGAGCTGGCAGATGGTCTCCTGAGGGATCTCCTCCCACACCTGGACTAAAGCACCCCCCAACTCCTGGACAGTCTGTGGTGCAACGCGGTGTTGGTGATGGAGCGAGAAATGATGTCCCAAATGTGCTCAATTGGATTCAGGTCTGGGGAACAGGCGGGCCAGTCCATAGCATCAATGCCTTCATCTTGCAGGAACTGCTGACACACTGCAGCCACATAAGGTCTAGCATTGTCATGCATTAGGAGGAACCCAGGGCCAACCGCACCAGCATATGGTCTCACAAGGGGGCTGAGGATCTCATCTCGGTACCTAAAGGCAGTCAGGCACTCAGTCTGGTGAGCACATGGAGGGCTGTGCGGCCCCCTAAAGAAATGCCATCCCACATCATTACTGACCCACTGCCAAACCGGTCATGCTGGAGGATGTTGCAAGCAGCAGAATGTTCTCCCTAGCATCTCCAGACCCTGTCATGTCTGTCACATGTGCTCAGTGTGAACCTGCTTTCATCTGTGAAGAGCACAGGGCACCAGTGGCGACTTTGCCAATCTTGGTGTTCTCTGGCAAATGCCAAATGTCCTGCACGGTGTTGGGCTGTAAGCACAATCCCCACCTGTGGACATCGGGCCCTCATACCACCCTCATGAAGTCTGTTTCTGACTGTTTGAGCAGCCACATGCACATTTGTGGCCCGCTGGAGGTCATTTTGCAGGGCTCTGGCAGTGCTCCTCCTGTCCCTCCTTGCACAAAGGTGGAGGTAGCAGTCCTGATGCTGGGTTGTTGCCCTCCTACGGTGTCCTCCACGTTTTCTGATGTACTGGCCTGCCTCCTGGTAGCACCACCAAGCTCTAGACACTACACAGCAAACCTTCTTGCCACAGCTCGCATTGATGTGCCATCCTGGATGAGCTGCACTACCTGAGCCACTTGTGTGGGTTGTAGACTCTGTCTCATGCTACCACTAGAGTGAAAGTACCACCAACATTCAAAAGTGACCAAACCATCAGCCAGAGAGCATAAGAACTGAGAAGTGGTCTGTGGTCACCACCTGAAGAACCACTCCTTTATTGGGGATGTCTTGCTAACTGCCTATGCTTTCTACCTGTTGTCTATTCCATTTGCACAACAGCATGTGAAATTGATTGTCAATCAGTGTTGCTACCTAAGTGGACAGTTTGATTTCACAGAAGTGTGATTGACTTGGAGTTACATTGTGTTGTTTAAGTGTTCCCTTTATTTTTTTGAACAGTGTATAAAAAATAAAAATATTTGAAGTACTTTTAACAGACTAACAGAATTGGAAGGGACCTTGGAGGTCTTCTAATCCTGTTCAAGGAGGAAGACCTTCACCATTTCAAACAAATGGTTGTCCAATCTTCTTAAAAACTTCCAGTGTTGGAGAACTGACAACTTATGGGGGCAAGTTGTTCACCGATTAATTGTTCTAAATATCAGGAAATTTCCCCTTAGTTCTAGGCTGCTTCTCTCCTTGATTAGTTTTCATCCATTACTTCTTGTCCTGCCTTCAGGTGCAATGGAGATTAGATTGACTCCATCTTCTCCTTACTTATTGGAACACTGCTATCATGTCTCCCCTAGTCCTTCTTTTCATTAAACTAGACATACCCAAGTCCAGCAAGCATTCTTTATATATTTTAGCCTCCAGTCCCCTGATCATCTTTGTTGCTCTTCTTTGCATTCTGCTTTTCTCTGCACTCTGAGTCTCAATATTTTTATTGACATTGTGGCGACTAAAACTGGATGCAATATTCCAAGTATAGTCTTACTAAGGCATTATAAAGTGGTACCAACACTTCATGTGATCTTGATTCTATCCCTCTGTTAATGCACCCTAGGACTGTGTTGGCATTTTTGCAGCTGTAGCACACTGCCAAATATTTAAATGATTATCCACTAGTACTCCAAGATCCCTCTCACAATTACTACTACTGGACCATGTACCATTTATATCAGGGGTGTCAAACTTGTGGCATCATGGCAGCATCCTGTGAAGTATCATGACTTTTTTTGTTTTGCTAAACTGGGCATGGGCAGGGGCAGCAGGTGACACATCTGGTCCATAGGGTGCAAATTTAACAGCTCTGATTTATACTATACCTCTGGATTTGGATTTTCTTGCCTAAATGTAGAACCTTACTTTTTTCACCATTGAATTTCATTTTGTTAGATAGGGACCAATGTTCAAGTCTGTCAAGATCCTTCTGTATCTTAAGCCTATCTTCTGGAGTGTTAGCTATTCCTGCCAGCTTGGTGTCATCTGAAAATTTGATGAGTTCACCATCTAGCTCCTTATCTAAATCATTGATGAAGAAATTGAAGAGTATTGGACCAAAGACAGAGCCTTGCGGCACCCCATTATTTTAAAGCTGAAACTGGTAAAGTATCTTAGTATTGCTTAGGCTAATTCTGACTTGATATTTGTAATTTCTCAAAAGTTTTCATCTCTGATAATGGAGTGGCTCTATGAACGTTCTCATAAAGAAAAGTACCTAAAAAGGACAGATAGTTTTCTGACTTCTGAGAAGAACTATATAAAGCTCAGGTATTTCAAATCACGGCAGTGGACAAATCTGATTGAAACATACATCTGCACTAATTCATGCTTGCTAATAGAATTTTCACAGACAATGTTCTTAATGGAATGAACTCAGATACTTTCAAGTTGTTATTGGTTGGCTGATTACTAAACAACCCTGAAGGTTAAATTACAAGAAAAAATTAAATGCTCAGATTTGACATGGTCCCTGCTCAAACTGTTTTATTGACTCATTTAATGAAGCGCTACATCAAAATGGACAACTGTAGATACTCTCAGTTTCATTGGCATGATGCTTAGATTCTTTTATTAATTTATGAGGAATTGCAAATACTTGTATAACTTTAGATGACTTCAACTGTAGAGCAAAGATTAGCATCTACCCACTTTTGAATATTTGAAATGTGCTATTGTGAATGTAATATAGCCATTCATATATGTACTTCAGAAAGCAGATAAAATCTTTATCAGCCAGCATCCTTATTTTCTACATTGGTGTATTATATAGTCAAGCAACTACACAAATGGAATGTGAAGGGTGCATGAATAAGCAATCAAATAAGAAAATGACAAAGTTAAGGCTGGACCCACACCATTAACTCTGATACTGTGTGTGTATATATTGCAGTGTTGTTAAAACTCTAATTCTCAAATAATACCTCAGATAATAGGACCAAGAAAGATACACATGCAGTTCGCAATACCTTTTGCCACATTGCTTTAAAAATCTTTAGGCTGGTTATGGAATCAAACATAATGGCAGTCTTTAATAATACACTGCAATAGAAACCTCAAATCGCATTCTTTGCAAGGAAAATTTTGGGATGGCAGAGTGATTTATCCCCCCCCCCCAGCAAATTAGATACTGAATCTGATAACCCTGACAACACCACCCACAAAAGACAAAAATATCACAGCATGCAAATTAAACCTGCAGCTATTTGAATAAAAGACGTGAACAACCAACACAATTCAGATAAACAGAAAAGGTAATTGTTCTTGACAGAAATATTGCTCCCAATCTGATTAAAATGCTATCATAAAATGAATACTTACATATAAATACAATGAAATATTAGATAGAAAAACAATTAAGGGGATGGTAGAAAGATTAAATTGCATTTTGAAAGCAAGAATCTGGCTCTTTGTAATTCCAGAGATAAAACCTGTTGCAAGACTAAATAGAATGATTTCTAATACATGCTAAAATAAAAGCCACACAGAAATGCAACTTTTATTTTAATGTGCAATATTTGATATAGCTTTTCTTCATGTAACTGAATATTATTTCCAAAAAAACACCACTGTGTATAAAAATGTTCATTTTATCTAGCTATTAAGCTTATTTCTGCATATCTAAGAAGTCAGAAGACTGAGGTGTACAACTGAAGATATATATATCTATAATCAAATATAGATTATAAATTTGATATATTTAGAACATTAGGTTCTAATACTATTAAATTCCTCTCAAATCACAATTTAAATATCACTAACTGTGGGTTGCTTAAAGATTCAAATCTGTCAGCTGCTCTTTCTTTTGAGATCTAAATATATAGATGATATTCAAAGAATAAACATATCATGCATGTAGTCACATTGATCTTTTAAATGTGTGTGTGTATGTATGTGTGTGTGTGTGTATGTGTGTGTGTATGTGTGTGTATATATATATATTTTCTTAAGTTTTCGCGGGTACTTACATGTATGGTATTCAGCTTTGTTCAGGTATTTTTCCACGTCATTATAGTTGTGGTTTTAAAGTTATAGCAACGTTTCGGCAGAATCTCATCTGCCATCATCAGGTTTCTGTATTGTGTTCGTCTGTGAGTCAGACTTTTACAGTTGTTTCAGTTTTAAATCTGGGGCTAGCCTACTGCTGTGCCAGAATGGTTTTTTCTTCATCCTGATTGGTTGGGAGTCTTGGTCTGTGTTTATTGGTCTTGGAGTTTGCTGTGTTCTCCTTGATTGGTGTTTCTAATATCTTCTGTCTGTATTGTGGCTTTTTTTGTGTCTTGATTAGCTGGCAACATTGTGTTCCTGTATTGGAGGCTTTTAGTGCAGCTTGGCTATGAGTAAATGGATGGCTATCATTTGTTAGGAAGCTAGGTTTCATCTGGGTGCCTGTTTGGGGTGTGTTTGAGCTGGAGGTATCAGGGGGGATCTGTTTGTGCCCAGGTGTTTGCCTGGCTAGTGGTGTGGAGATTTTTTTTGTTTGTGAGTTCCAAATAATTGACAGTCTGGTGGAATCATCTCTTCTATTCATGCTTCATATATATATATATATATATATGTATGTATATATATATATCTATGCAGGCTTTGGCGTGTTCAGGTCTTTTCCTGTGTAAGATTGAGAGTATCTTGGCGACGTTTCGATGAGGTCCCACTCACCATCTTCAGGCTGGTGCTTTCGGCTTTGTGCTTGTGTGAGCAAAGCATGATCGGAGCTGCCATCTCTCTATAAATACTGGTGGGGAGGTGTGGTGTGCTGGTTCTGTTGTAAGCGGGCTGATAGGCTGTGGTGTTATTTCTTGATTGGTTGATGGAGTTGATGTTTGCAGATTGGTTGGCTTTTTCGTAAGAACCTATGTGGCTAAGGTACTGGCTGTGTGTCTATCAGCCTCCTGTGTTGTAATGACTTGGGTAATGGGCTCTGTGATGACCTTCTGAGTTCTATTGTTGGGACATCCTGGGTCTTGTGCTGTAATCTCCTGGGTCGTTGGCTGTGTTGCAACATCCTGAGGTTTTGTGGTATAACCTCCTGAGTTCCATGATGTGATATCCTGAGCAGATGGCTGTGTTGTAATGTTCCAGGTTTTGGTTTGGCTCCAAATTTGAGGTCTGGCTATATGTTCATGGTGTCTGTCAGTTTGCTTAGTTTGGGGGTTGGGGTGTGCGGCAGCTGGAAATGTTATTAAGTGAGGACTTTGTTAAGTGGGTTTTGCCCAAAACCTTGCTTGCTTCATTTGTTAAGTGAATCACTACAGTTGATAAGTTGGTAACTCAGTTGTTAAGTGAATATGGCTTCCCCATTGACTTTGCTCATCAGAAGGTTGCAAAGGGGGATCACATGACCCTGCGGCACAGCAATGGTCATAAATATGTGTCAGTTGCCAAGCATCTGAATTTCGATCATGTGACCATGGGGATGCTGAAATCTTGAAAAATGGTCATAAATAACTTTTTTCAGTGCTGCTGTAACTTTGAACAGTCAGTAACAGAACTGATGTAAGTCGAGGACTACCTGTACTCATTGTATAATTCTGTTGTGTTTAGTCAGCAGCAGGTGCAGATGGCTGAGGAGATCAGTGACTCTGATGAGGGGCCAGGACCATCAAGGAGTGGACTGCTGCCTTCAGAGATTGTAGGGGCTGGCAGCAGTGATGAGGTGGTTCCTGAGGAGCCTGTGCCAAGTGCATGTGCACAAAGAATTACTCAGACGAAAGAACAATTACAGTAGCACGGGCAACTCGGGAGTAAGGCTGCAAGGTAATGGCCCCTCCCTCAAGAGGATAAAAGCCAGGTTTGGAAAAGCATTCTTTGCAGACAGCAAAGAAGCTCTTAAACTCAACTGGTGGACATCTTAGTTTGTGTTTGGAGAATTTTGTAAATTAATTGTTATCCCTGTGTTTTTGGCAGCCTTGACAAACAAGGCTTGGCAAGGCTCTTTCTCGTTGGAGTTAATTAGTGGAAAGCAGCCTTCAGAACAGAATTCATTATTAAACCTTAAAAGGTGAGGGCTGCTGCCTTTGTCTGTGGTTGGGTCAGAACAAATTCCCTTTTGGTATATGCAACATTAATAACAGTGCCAAAAGAAAATTTGAAATTATGAGAATTATGAGACATTTAAACATGAGATAAGAAAAAGAAAAGAAAATACTAGTAACAATGTTTACTCTGAGTCTTCAAATCTTCATGTTTTTAGAAACCATCCTACCTTCTACCATGTCCCTATATCGCTTTGCACATTGCCTTTTATTCTTTAGTTGAACTGCCATAAAGGTGAATTAATTCCTGGGCGACAAGCAATCAAGTCCCCATTCAGCCATGAAGCTTATTGTTTGGCCTTCAGTCAATTAATGCTTTTCATCTTAACCTAAATTAAGAGATTATCATGTCAAAATAGTGAACACAGAGGAAGAGAAACATATTGGTCTTTGACAAACTTCGGAAAATAGTAGAATATAAATAATTTTAAAATAATTGCTTCACACATGTCCCTCCTCCTTTTTTCATTTATGAAATATCAAAAGATAAGATTTTGAATGACTCAGTTTGTAGAGAACCATTGGTGTACAATGTTATGTGGAAAATAAGATGATATAATATAAATTCTTACCATGAATAGTTTCAGACCTTTATTTGTATGGAATGTACCTCATGAAATGGATTATCAATAATGACACTGTGAATGCAATGGAGAATGGATTTTTTAAAAAATGAAGGAATATCTCCAAGCATACAAATGAATGGTTTTGACTATCACCTGAGAGAAACAAGAGGAAATAGATTGTTGTTTTTCTCCTAATTTTCACAGAGGAAAAAAGCTCAGTTATCTCTGTTTTTTTGTACACAAATCTTTAGGTGTTCTTACCTAAAACATATATTTTGAAATATATATGTTGAGATTTGCCTCTTCTATAATGATTCAATTGGCACGTCTTTGGAACATCATTTGGAGCATCCTAAGGAAAGCAAAAAAAACCAACAATCAACATTGCACTGCACCTAAAAAGGCTTTGATTGTGCAATCACAGGCACAACCTTGACCCTTTTCACACATTAACACACATGACAAGGCTCTGAACTGGCCCATTTTTTAAAAGGGATGCCTATGTAGATATGAAAATCCTAGTCCAAAACAAATAAACAAAATGGAGTAACATTTAGAGAGAATATTATAAGAATGTATTAAAATATTTGTGTTTACTTTCTTTTTTCTTTTAAATATTCAGCAGAGCATATATTACAGCCAAGCTTTGATTTCTGACATTCCTTCCTGCCCATTACTGTGGCATGCCTGTCCAAGCTATTGAACAACTGTTGCCTGTAATTACCTTTTTTTAATCAATCAGAAAAACTGGAAAGAAATGCATAACTTTTTAAAAGTATGGACCTTCCCTTTGTTGCAAATGTCAGTCAACATCCTGCTTTGAAAACCTTTGAGGAAGAAAACCATTAAGTTCCAAAATGGAAGTCAAATAGCTGTCTCTTCCCCTCCCCGTCCCATACACACACAATGTTTTCCTATAAATTGGATGGTGAGTTGACTTTCAATCTTATTCTTGGATTTTCTGACTTGCTAGTACTAAGTCAGGAATTGATTATGTAATCTTGTTAGTTTTTAAAATATTTATCCAATCACCTCAATCAGGTATATTCAGTAATACAATTCAATAATAACAATAAGAATTCAAGATGAATAATAATACGTTCCTAGCACTAATGATACAATAATCAAATTCCAAAGATGTTCTGAAAAATCCCAGTTTTTACAAGCCTAACTTCTTTTTTTGAAAGGAAAGTGGGTGACAAAGAACCTTCAAATAATTTCTATTTCACTTCATAAGTACTAATTCTCTTTCTCCCTGCTCCCACCTCTTCATCAGAAATCAGGTCCTTTTTTAAGGCAAGATAGTGGCACAGTTGATCTGGGGTTTATACATATATGGTTCAGGATTTGACAATTTATTTGTTTGTTTGTTTGTTTAAAATATTTTTATGCCCACCCATCTTAATCCAAACTTGGGCAGCTCCCAACCCCCAAAATAAAAATAAATATATCACTAATACAATAAAATATAAAAACAAAAAAGTATTGATGGAGCAATACTTTTAACTGAGGAAGTCAAACTAATCAGTTAAACTATAATTCTAAGAAATTAACCCACTAGGATTAGAATCATCTAAAAGAGACCAGTTTGGAATTATAGTCAAAAGAGAGAGAGAGGGAGAGAAATGGCAGCTGCCGTAAAAGAATCTTGAATGGATAAAGGAGCAGCTATTGAATTACAAGGAAACAAAAAAGGATGAAAACAAAAGAGTTGACTGCAAGATTTTTCAAGAAGTTAAATAATGTATGCTTCATCCTTACTATATTCCCACCGATTTACATCAAAATAAGTATATTGAGAAATAAACATTTATTTCTGCATAGTAGTAAGAAATCAATTTTTACTGAACATGAATTCTGAATTAATCCTTTTTGAATATATAGGAAATATCATAAAATGTTTCCTGTAATCTTTATTTATCTAAACAGAGAAACATTAATTAATTATATAGCACCCTACATAATTCCATTCTAGATTTATTCATAATCTTTGTCTTCTATCATCAGTATTGATGATGTATGCTAGGAGTCTCCAAACTTAGCAACTTTAAGATTATGGACTTCCAACTCCCAGAATTGTCCAGCCAGCATGACTAGCTGAGGAATTTTGGGAGTTGGTCCACAAATATTAAAGTTGCCAAGTTTGGAGACTCCTGATGTATGCTCTAAATGCTGATGTTGTCCAGATGATTTGGATTTAAGCTTCTATCAGCCCCAGGATAGCAAAGGATTATAGTTGTCTAAAAGTCCTAGAAGACACTAGTTTTTCTTATGAAACCACATTTCTCAAGGTCAGACAAATTCTTAGTTATGAAAATTATTGAAGAAACTTGAAAATAGTCCCATCATTATATCTGTCCTTATTTTGACAATTAAAAGGACCACCATGGTAAAATATTCTGTGTGAAATAAAGCAGTATTTCTTGACTTCAGGAACTTTAAGTTCCTAAAGTCAAGAAACACTGGTAAAGTAAAAGATAATGAAGATGCTTTTCTGGGTTCAAGATTCTGCAAATATTCAGACTATAAGCTAAAGGGATTTGACTAAGTCTACCATCTATCCCTGTCATGACTGTAGTCTGAAAGTAATAAAGTGAGCTTAGTAAAACATAAAACCAGAATATGCATTTTTATACAACATGAACCACTTTTACAGAAAGAGTGTTTTGATTAAATAGTTAACTTGAGGAAGCATGTTAGCCAAATATATTGGTGTTATGGGAATCACATAAAATTGGAAAAGCTCTCTCCTGTTATAATAAATCAAGTTTCTGAATTTTAACACTCAGGAAATCTAATAGATCAGTAATCCCAAAGGTAATTTGCCTTGTTATCAAAGTGTTGTGCAAGTCAGCAGCCAATTATTTGAGAGAATGAAAACCCAGAATCCTATGATTACATAGCAAGCATAAATTGTCCTTAAACTAGTGAAAATGAAGGAAGGAATAAAACAAGCAGATATGTTTTTAACTGTATTCTGCCTTAAGGATTTATTTGTGATCAATAGTTTTACAGATTAAAGAGCCATGAAAGGAACAAAAATATTCTATTTTATGGAAATGTAACTTTCCTCCCTCACAAAATGCTGCTTTTACTTCTTTGAAATTACTTGGTTGTAGTACCCAGCAAATTACAAATATTACTTTTTTGACACCTCTCAAGAATACTGTCATCTCCTTGTTCTACAGACCTGAAACTCTTTTTTTTCTGCATTGTACTGTAATATTTGACCCATAGCTAAAACGCAAAGAGCCAGTTTGTTGTATGTAGAGAGAGTTTAAAGTAATAATTAAGGTACTGGGCTAGAAATGGAGAGACCATGTTTTCTCGTCCTGCCTTAGGCACTAAGCCAGCTGGGTGATGTTGGCCCAGTGCCCCTCTTTCAACCCCAGGAAAAAGGAGCTAGTGGCAAGTCACTTCTGAAAATCTTGTCAAGGAAACTGCAGGAACTTGTTCAGGCAGTCACCAGAAGTCAACACTGAGTTGAAGATATAAAAAGAAAAAAGAAAGGGCTGGAAAAGAAAAGAAAGGAAAGAACGAAAAAAAGAAAAGACCTGTCCTATGACATTGGCATGATTCAGATAAAAATATGATTGAAAGGGTCCAAATGAAGGCAGGAAGTAATTTGGCCAAACAAATCTATTGATTAAAACAAAACACAGGGGACAACCTGTCTGCATTTTTAGAAGGCTTGTTAATCAGAATACCAGGGACTGAAGAATTACATGCTGATCAAGCAATCCATGTGTATTTCTAGGCAACTCCATGCTGTCTACAGGTAATTTTCATTAGCAAAGAGCAAATTCTATAGTACAGAGGGAGAACATAGCTGAATTCTGGAGAGGAACCTGTTGTGATGTTACTATAACAACTGGGGAAACCGTTACTGTGATAGCAGAATGTTACTATGGCAACAGAAGGCAACTTTTGTAATTTGAGGAAATAGGAGAGAACATTGCTATTACCTCTAATGTCAGCCAGGTAATTAGTACAATACAAGAGTATGTCTATAGTGCCAAAGTTGCCAGATGTGCTTTATTGCTAACTATATTTTTAGAAACAAAGAAATTAGGTACAGAGCTGCATATTTTCCCCAAATCATAGTCTGGATATCTTCTGGTGGTGCTTGTATTTGATATTAATGTATTTAATTGCCATTAGCAATACCAGAGGTTTTTTTTTTCTCTTACAAGCAAATTCAATATATTCAAATTAAAGCACTTGGAACATAATTAAAGTTGCTTAATGTCATGATATTTCTACTTCTTCTTTTCTGTTTATACATCCATCCATCCTGTCAGCCAGCCAACCAGATACCTATACATAACAGAAGGTTGGAAACTTAAAGTTGAATAACTTAGTGACAGCAAATCTGCATGGCAAATAAAAATATTTAAACATGTTTCATTTTAAATGACAATATTTTTGGAATATATATGCTATAAGACTGGATAGCCTTAGAATAATGATAAATTATCTAACAATGGTTTGATCCTCTGACCAGTGTCATTTAAAAATGCACAGACTATGCAGCTAGTATATTAGAAGAACTTTCTTTTCCTTTCTGAAAATTCATCATATGACACTGACAAATATGAGTTGTGACCTAAAATATAAAAACAAAAGGTCTGCTGGATCAAACTAAATATGTGCAGTACCTTATCCTACAATTTTTTTCTCCAATACCATGCAGTGTGTGCATTAAGATCAGCTGGAAAAGTCTGGCTTGTGGGTTTCACAGCTGGCTGATTATCCAATAGACTAGGCAGGGTTAAGACCTTCTCAATGGCAGTGAACCTTTTATGGAATGTTCTTCTAAGAGATTCTCAATATTACCATTCTGCCTTCTTTTAGAAAAGACTTGACAGGACAACATTTACAGGACAGGTTGTTCAAGATTAAACTGCCTTTATAAAGTTGACTTTTTATGCTTTTCAAGTTTGAATATTACTCTAAATTATGATACGGATGAAGATGCAGATGATGCAATGTTGGATTTTTATTGCAGCAGTTTTATTTAAGACCTAAAAGAAACCTTTTGGAGTGCTTTGGACTGAGGAAGAGGAGGAGTGGTGGGAGGGAGGACAACTTCTTCATGGAAAGGAATGGGTTGCAATAGACTTCACTATTGAAATATCCTTCTCAGCTGGAAATGAGAGGCCTACTGCATCAGAGCTAAGAGATGCTCCTGAGAACTAGTAACCCAAACAGCTTTACCTTTCAAAAAATTGTCTAATCTGAAGTCATTTTTGTGGTGTGTTTCACTACATTCTGAAGTTTAAAATATCTTTTTCAAGCTGAAATGAACCATATCATTATTTGGAAAGAAGATGGGAAACATCCATTGTGAAAATGCTATCATTATTATATGGAATGGATAAATCAGGTGATTTTTCTTCTGTGTCAGTTTTGTATCTATGAATTCACAAATCCATTCTGACGAAATTTTGAATTTACATGTATTTCTTTAAGAGAATTTACGTGAAAAATTAGATTCACACTGTATATATACTGCATTTTATAATTAAAATATGGTTTGTAAATGTTCAGTTTTGGTATGTTTTAGGACAAACAATATAGAAGCTGGAAAATAACAAAACATTTGTGCATTTGGATTTGTAGATTGTTCAGAAAACACAAATCAACTAACAAATACAGATTGGTTGGTTTAAATCAAGTAAACCTTTGGCATCTTTAAATAAGCGTTATATCATCTGATATAAAAATGATTCTTGTGATGGAAAGGGAAGGGAAGTTTTGCAGTGATCTAAATCATGATTCAGTTCTAGGTTACTCAGGCGTAAATCCCACTGATGTCAATATGACATACTCCATAGAATGAATGAATGGATGGATGGACAGACGGATGAATGAATGGTATATATACTGTCTTGGAAACTTAATGTATTATTTTTGTTCACGGATTTAACACAAAGAGAATCTGTATACATAGACTATAAATGTTATTCATATCTTTCTACTAAGTTTGAAAGATGGGATTTAGTTGGATTCATATAAGGATGGAAAATGGACTGATATAAATGCAATCATAAATATTAGAAATAAAAGTGGGATATACTAAATACTGAACCACAAAAGTTTTAAAAAGTCAAATCAACTGGTACCAGCATGACAATTGTAAACAGATATTACAGTAACATGAAAAAATGTTAATGGAGACAAGTTATTTAGTGAACTTCAGATAATCAGATCTAGTTAACAAATTCTGCCCTTAGAAAGATTATACACTGCTGTTAATTATTGTGTACACTTGATTCTAATAGGATGTCCTCAAGACTATCTGTATCTGTTTATATGGAGGACTATTTTGCAAGATAAAAAAATGTTCATCTGATTCTCAACTTTAGATTAAGCATGTCTGACTAATCAATTGGAATTGTAAAAGACAAGACTGCTGCCCTTATCATTCTTCTGAACACACTTGCTACTTTGAAACAGGTAGGCACATTTTGGAGAGTAGCCCCAGGTCTGGTGACCTAACAAGTTGCTGTGACATAGATAATGCTGATATCTCTCTTATTTATTAAACTGGGAACAATAAATTTCCCATCCACCCAGCATTAACTGATCAGGCATTCATCAGCAGTTACAGGGAATTGCATGCAAACCACTAATATCATTCCTATAAGGAAATAGATTAGCACACTTTTAATTTGTTAAAAGATGTTCATGATAAATGGGATTTACGTGGATCTCACTTCATAACATCAACTCTGTAAAGTAGTTTGGACAGAGAGATAAACAGGCCAATGTAACCCAGTAATTTCCATAACTAAGGAGGGAATTGAACCTTCTCCTTCATTTTATTCCAACACCTTAACTTTAAACTACATGCTCATCAGCAAATTATATCATTTTCCTTTGATCATGATAGAAATACTTTTCCAAGCAGTTCTTTCATAGTACTTCACATTCTTCTTTCCCATACCAAAACATAAGTGATTTTAATACAAAACAAGAATTCCTACTCATAAATCCAACAAATACTGAATAAACATTTTTGTATTCTTTCAAAACTCCATTCCTTGCATCTAAAGTCCCTAACAATACATTCTGTATTCCTTTTCATCTATTTTAAAGTCTTGGCTTAGGAACCTACTATGTTCCTAGGAAAGGATGTCCTAACAGGCCAATTGGAATAATCACCTTTTCAACAACCACCTGTCTCAAATGGTTGGTTTTTTTCACATAGTCCCACCTCTCAGAAAGTAGAACAGAATAGAATGGAATGAAATAGAATAGAGCTGGAAGGGGCCTTGGAGGTCTTCTAGTCCAGCCCCCTGCTCGAGCAGGGGTACCTATATTATTTCAGATAAGTGACTGTCTAGTTTCTTCTTAAAAACCTCCAGTGATGGAGCACCCATGATTTCTGAAGTTAAACTATTCCACTGATTAATTGTCTTCACTGTTAGGAAGTTTTTCCTTAATTCCAGGTTGCTTCTCCCTTTGGTTAATTTCTAATCGTTGTTTTTTGTCCTGCCCTCTGGTGCTTTTTAGAATAATTTGGTCCCCTTGATAAATGGGAAGTAAATATTTCTTCAAATCTTGGAGTTCTCAGAGTCTAGGTTGCTTGCTCTCCATGTAACATTTAGAGCCTAGAAAAGGTTAGATAAATAGAGAAAGAAGGTTTTAGTATAGCAGTACAAGTATTCTAAATGTCCATGTTGTCACAATTACTTTAGACAGAATCCAATGCCATTCACAGAACTCCCACTCTAAGAATAATTCTGTAAAGTATTCTATCTCTTCTCCTCAACATCTCACAAATCTAATCCATGTCTTTCATCCCAAAGGTCTACCATAGATTTTAGGAAAAGTTGCTGACAGATTACTTCCTCCTGTTTCCACTGTGGAAAATAATTCTATTAATAGAAAACATAAAAGTATCTTATCTTTTTCTTGCAGCAAACAAATCTTAACAGTTTCTGTGATCTAAAAATATGCTTCTCCTCTTTCTACCGGTATAACTATTTAAAATACATATAAAGTAAAATCATAATGAAATGTACTGTGGAGTTCTTGGTGATACTCCTAGCTGTTAAATTATCTTATTATTATGTCAGTACCTCTATGCATATCTTATAGATTTAAAAATATGATCGGTTAAATAATTTTAAAGGTTGACGTTTAAAATAGGAGAGTGCAAAACCTGAATCGATAATGTGGGTCAGTACAGTTTCAGTAAATTCACAGACGCATACATTCACCTTATTAAACACTCTGTACATTAGAAATTTTGGGGGGTGACAAAGCTAATATTACTTTCAGCTTTGCTCATTTTTTTCTCCAAATTATTTAATGTGGCTAGCTATGTTACATTTTAACTTTGCTTTCTCTTAATATGGCCAACTAATGATATTCACATTTCTATGCTGATCCTGTTAGCAGAACTGAAATCAAAACTCACTTTCAAAATTTTGAATATGAAATCAAAGTTGCCATGAATGAATGACACAAAATTACATACCTTGACAAAAAAATATATGGGCTCTTGTTCTTACCTATAGGCACCATTCACACTTTTACTTCCCTTTATCTAAGTGGGATGGGCAAGACAGGTCCTCTTACATGTCATAATTAATAATAAGAGACTCCTTTTTGGGAATGAATTAGCATTGCCAACTCTTCTGGCAGCCGACAAAACCTGAAGTTCAGGGGCAACAAACAGGATTGTTGATTGTTATTCTTTTGAGTTCTGCACAGTAAAGGGGAATCTTTGCCAGCTTTCCAGTAACTTTTCCTGACAACTCTGAAAACCCAGTTTTCAGTAAAGTGGAAGTGTGTGCATTTTAGAATAGCTAATGTAAGAGATTAATAGGATTCTTGAATATTTGTATTCTTAAAACTAATTGAATATTATTGCATTGATTCAGTCAACCTCTAAAGATTTTACTAGATAATTTGAAGACTGTCATGCTGTCCTTTCTTCATCTGAACTCTCACCTAAAAGAAGTATTGATGAAATATTTCAAAATTACACTGTAGTAAAACTCTTCAGACAAAATTCTCTAAAAGTTCTATCATCCCTGCTGTTTCATTCTCATATTCCTGGTATTTTGAAGTTTTCTCATTATTGTCTATTGACAAATCTTTTGTTCAATCAAACTTGAAACACATTCAATCAAATAAGAGTGCCATAGAATCTAAAATCACAGAGTTGAGCTGAATCAAGTTCTCCTTGAATCTTGAATCTCCAATATGGATAAAATCTGAATTAATTTGCACAGATCTTATTTAAAGCAATTTCTCAAATGTTTAAAAATGTACATTAAAATACATAGTATGGCCAAACTAAAGTCATTAAAATAATAATTTGAAATAATGTAATATGTATAAAATTGCTCACTTCTAATTTTTATGACTGCAGAAGTATGCACAAAAAAACAAAAGTAAAAATCTCAATCCATCAGAAAAAAATTAAAATGTTTCAACTGGACTAGTAAACTACAATATTCAGTACTAAAGAAAACAGTTCTAAAAGCAAAAACATATGGATGAATTATTCTCTTTAACTTCCTTGGTTTAATTTTAATTTAATTTTCCAATTACAGACTGCCCAACTCTCAGACTTGTTGGCTAACAAATTTAAAAGCAAGTACAGCATTCATTACATCATAGCCACCTAGAAATGCATAACCATAAGAAATTTAAAAAAAATACTACAGAGTCTGAGCCCCATCCTAACCCAAGGATGAGTATACACCTGTGCAGGTGCTGCAACAGAGAAGGTTTGTAGCTTCCTAGGTCCCTCTATGACATTGTGTAACAAAACAAACCTGATGCATACTCATTCTGCCCAATTTTACTGAAAAGAAACAATCAAAGATAGACAGTTGGGTAGATAATCGGGTCCCATGCCAGGGCATGATTTCCAGGTTGTAAGCAGCACCTTGAACTGTACTTGAAAGCCAACAGGTAACCAATGTACTTCTGTAGAGTGATATCATATGGACATATGATTGTATGCCCATTACTGCTCTCACTGTTGTATTCTAGACCAGCTGTACTTTGTGAGTGGTCTACAATGGCAGTCCGACCTTCAATGCATTGCAATCATTCATCTGTGAAAAAGTTAGAGTGTGAACGACAATCCAATAATGAGTGTATCTGGCATGCTATATACATTTGTACAAAAGCTGTCTTGGCCACAGTCGCCACCTGCTCTTCAAACAGGAGTTGTGGGTCCAAAAACTCCCTCAGATTGAGGACCAATCTTAATTACCCTATCTAATTACCCTATCCAATACTACAAGTGAAAATCCCCCAGATAAGTGGGCTCAATTATCAATAGAGCCTTGGTCTTATTAGCCTGAAACTGGCGAAGCCCTCAGATGCTGGCATTGACCATCAATAGCATCACTTGGTGGCCTGGGGTCAAGAGTACATTATTTTCAATGGGATATCATCAGCAAACTGCTGAGAAGGGAACTCTGAACCAGCAGATGACCTCATTTAACTTTACTTAAAGCTATTTCCTTTTGCTTTCAGAGTGGTTAAAATACCTGAACATATACAGTATATTAAAATCACTGCAATCATAATTTAATTTCTTATTTAAAACCATTCTGCTTTATCAAGATCATAATTCATATTGTCAGTAAATGTCAGTAATTTTTTTAAAATATCCTCAGGACTCCAATAAATGTCATAATGCATTGGCTTTTACTGGTGAATCTTGAAATGTTTTTGATTTATTACCTTAGTTTTTGGGTAAAAAAATAGCATAAGGAAAACAAAATAAAAGGTGAATGGTTCTGATATAATCTACATCTTATCAAGATGAAGAACAATACTGAAATACATTAACAATTCCAAACCAGTGGAGCAAGCTAAATGTTTAGAAGTTAGATAGACTGACAGATATGCTGTGTTTTAATAAATCTCCTAAAATGCTTGCCAATATTATCAGAATATTGAAATGTGAGCTTTCTTTTCTTAAGGGAGTTGATATTAGTTGTCGTTATGGTAATAAAGTAGAGGTGGGTTCTGTCAATAAAACCAGCCACAGGGATTAATGAAGGCAAATGTTATAATGCAGCTGCAAAAATACAATGCCTAATACAATGGTAGTACCCTATTCATGTTTTATCTGGAGTTATGTAAAGATAAGAAACTGGAACACAGAGAGAGAGAGAGAGAGAAAGAGAGAGAGAGAGAGAAAGAGAGAGAGAGAGAGAGATTTATTAGGCTTCTCCTGATAGTTACTACACAATCTTTATTGCCCTCTGAGTAAATTCCATCTCTCTCTCTCTCTCTCTCTCTCTCTCTCTCTCTCTCTCTATATATATATATATATATATATATATATACACACACACACACACACACACACACACACACACA
>NW_020769343.1:5709525-5813885 GCF_900518735.1 Pseudonaja textilis | reverse complement strand
GGGGGATTTGAGTTGGTGAGCTGTGATCTTGCTGTTTGGCTTCGAGTTCGTGGTCGTGCCGCATCTTCCTGGTGGGTGTCGGTTTGCTTCATGTATGGCTCGGAGGGGTTTGAAGTGGGTAGTGATGCAGCTGCAGCGCGGCTTCTGGTCTGTGGTCGTGTCTCATCTTCTGTGTGGGTGTGAGTCTGTTTTCTATGTGGAAGTGTGGTGTTGGCATCTTGTGTGGCTCTCATGGGTGTGGGTCTGGTGTCATTCTTCATGTTAGGTACTCATCTGTTCATGAGGGCGGGTTTCCAAATGGCTGGTAGGCTGGAGGTGTCATCTCATTTATTCATGCTGTGTGGGCGTTTTTCTATCTCTATGGCTTCTCTGATTATTCTGCTGCTGGAGTGTTCAGTTTTGTCGATAGTTCTGGTATTTCTAAAGTCAATCTCATGTCCTGTGGCTTTGAGGTGTTGGACCAGGGAAGAGGTCGGTTCTTCTTTTTTGATTGAGTTCTTATGTTCTTCAATACGTGCACTTATTCTTCTGTTAGTTTGTCCAATGTATGTGGTGGGGCAGGCAGTGCAAGGGATTTCGTATACTCCTTGGTTTTCTAACTCGATTTTGTCCTTAGGGTTTCTTAGGATGGTGGATATATATATGGACCTTTGGTTATTCGGGTTTTCTCCTGTGTAAAATTTGAAGTATCTTGGCGACGTTTCAATGGCACATCACCATTACTTCCAATTTTACGTGGGAGAAAACCCAAGTAACTAAAGATCCACATACAAATACCCGCGAAAACCTCAGAAAACAAATATACATACATACATACATACATACATACATACATACATACATATTTGAAAAGCTACTATATAAATTACATTTCAGATGTTTTCCAAAGAACCAATAGTCTCAGATTATAGAAATCCGGGTTTTGACAAAATTAAATGTTTTAAAACAAAAACAGGGTGACCATTTACTACAGTATGAATACTGTAGAAGATTTCCTGAGTGGATGGATGGATAATTGAATAATTATTGAGGTCCCTTGTAATCTTCAGATTCAGTTAATTTTACTAGTATTATCTTCATCTACCAAACATGACTTCTCTTCTTTGTTTTTGTTTTTTTCTTCACACAGACATTTGGTGATCAGTGATGGAGAAAAGTAGCTTAGCTAGCTCTGTCTCTTCTTAGCCATTGCATCTCTTGTTTCTTCCCTCTGGGCAATTGATGATAAAGGCATAAATGGAAGAGATACAGTTCAATGTATTGTGTCGATGTTTGTAGACAGAGATTTGGATAAATGCATTGAATGATTGCTGTGGGCGTAATTAATTGTACCATCTCTGGTCAGCAACAACAACTACAAAACCTAACTGACTTTGAAACCTAGTTGAATTTTTAAAGCTTTCCTTGGCTGGTACAGGTTGTCCTCGACTTATGACCATAACTGAGCCCAAAATGTATGCTGCTAAGTGAGAAATTTGTCCCATTTTACGACCTTTCTTACCATAGTTGTTAAATGTATCACTGTGTTGTTAAGTGAATCTGGCTTCCCTATTGGCTTTGCTTGTCAGAAAGTCTCAAAAGGTGATCACATGATCGGGGAAAGAGGTGGTATTCCGCAGGTTCTGAGCAGTTCTGGAGAACCGGAAGCAGAAATTTTGAGTAGTTTGGAAAACCGGCAAATACCAGCTCTGATTGGAGATTTTACAGTATCCTTCCCCTGCCATGCCCACCAAGCCATGCCCACCGAACCGGCAGTAAAAATAATTGAATCCCACCACTGATCCGGGACACTGCAACCATCCTAAATATGAGTCAGTTGCCAAGCACATGAATTTAGATCATGCAATCATGAGGATGCTGCAATGGTCATGTGAAAAATGGTCATAAGCCACTTTTTCCAGTGCCAAACAGTCAAGGACTTCTGTATTTGATTGGGAGACTGGAAAGTCAAAAATACATTTGGGAAAGTTACTTGGATGTGTCATTAACAATCACCAAATGCCCAATGTGGGAGATGCTTTACCTTTTTAGCTAGTTAGTGGCTTAATAATTCAGCATTAAAAACATGCAATGAGATGCAGATGAATGGATCAGAATCAGTCTTGCCTTTAATCAGAAATTTAGGAGGGGCTGACATGCATCTTATTATTATCATAGTTGAAAACCTATAATCTATTATTTGGAAGTAAGACAGTGACTAACCCAATTCAAGTGGTTAATGCAACGCATGACTTGCTTCTTAATTTTTGAGTACGCATTAAAAAAGAAAGGTAATGTTTAAGAGAAATGTGAAGATTTTAATAAATAGATGATCTGGCTCTTCTAAATTTATTCTGATATATATATATATCTAATTTCCTTTGCAGGAATACCAAATTGATATTTTTTTTGCTCAGACGTGGACTGACAGCCGTCTTCGTTTCAACAGCACCGTGAAAAGAAGTCTCACTCTCAACAGCAATATGGTTGGGTTAATTTGGATCCCAGATACTATTTTTAGGAATTCTAAAACTGCAGAAGCTCACTGGATTACTACACCCAATCAGCTCCTAAGAATATGGAATGATGGGAAAATCTTGTATACTTTAAGGTAGGAAGCATTTGTGTCTTTGAAGAAGGGCTAGTTTAAATAATTACTCACCCTTTTATAGAAACTAATGTAATTTCAATTTTATAACAGAAATAGAAAAATCTCAGCTGGCGGAGGGCCTTGTCTCAAAGATAAGAAACACAATCAGTTTGGCATTAAATTGGATTGTTCAGGCAACTTGTTCCCTTAGTTCTGATGTGTTTTAGTGACCTGCACAATGGGTTGTGCTGAGTTATTGTTGTTATCCTTAAAACTGTCAAATAGGACAAAAATTTAAGTTATTTTCATAGCCAGAACTACAAGGAGTCCTCAACCTATGACCCAATTGAGCCCAAAATTTCCATTGCTAAGCAAGACAGTTGTTGAGTGAGTTTGACCATTTAACAACCTTCCAGACCTAAAAATCCCTGCTAAGGGAGGCTGATCAACTCTGAAGTCCTCTTCCTCAGAAATATTGGGATCGTTAAGTTCCCCTTCCTCCTCCTCAGAATGACTAGAGCGACTATGGTCAGAGGCCTTGGAATAGTCTTACTTTTCTTCCTCCCCCAACTCCGAATGGGAGGACTGGAAACAGAACTGCTGTCTGGGAACACCCTTCTGAGAGTGGGAGACCCCTTGGGGAAGACCCTGGTGTAACAAGGACAGGCCTCCCCCTTATGGATGAAGGAATTGTTTAAATCCTTCTGCTAGGCCCTGCCTTATGGCAACATAGACCATTTCTCTAATGTCCTCAGGCCTATTCTCCTCAGAACATAGGCTCACAGCTGTAGGGTATAGGTTGCTTCAGGCTTAGGCCTATGTCCACCTTGGACCCCCTGACCACCGAGGAAGGAAGGGCCAGGCCCCCAAGTAGCCTGTCTAGAGGAAGGCCTTGATCTGCTTAAATCCTGGGGAAACTGTTCTTCCTCCACTCTCTCTGGGGACCAAGCTAACAGGTGACTGGGAGCAAATTCACCACCCTTGGAAGAAACCTCAGGGCTAACGTTGCCACAATTGTTAAGTGATTCACTGCAGTTGTTAAGTTAGTAACATGATTGTTTGGCTTCCCCGCTGACTTTTCTTGTCAGAAGGTCGCAAAAGGTGATCACATGACCTCAGGGCACTGCAACTATCATAAGTATGTGGTCGTGCCAGTTGCCAAGCATCCAAAATTTGATCACATGAGAATGGGGATGCTGCAACAGTTGCAACTGTAAAAAAATGATCATAAGTCACTTTTTTCAGTGCTGTTGTAACTTTGAACAGTCACTAAACCACTAAAATTGGAAGATTGTAAGTCAAGAATTACCTGTACTATATACCTACAACTACATATGCAATTAATGTATTTTTCCCAGAAATATAGGTAACGATAGTGTCAAATTTAGCTGTAAGGCACTGGCAGTCCTCCATTGAAATATTAAAATCTAGGGCTCTAGATTCAAAGAAAAAAGGGTTCTGATCCATGCTGTGACATTTAATCAGCCCTATATAGAAGTCCATGAAGAGGTTTCATCTTCTCTGGGATTAAGCAGCTCCTTTCAATATCTGTAGCACAATCCTGGGAAAAGTCACAATAGGTATAAGACATTCAGGTAGGTGCTAAATGTATGGTCCCCTTTCTCTTTGAATCCAAAGTACCGGACAACACTAGTAAACAGGCCTGAAACTAATCAGTTTTCAAACCCAAACAAAGTTAGCCAGATGACTGCATGGACCTATCCATGTAGAGGTATCTGTTGTAAGCCACCATATATCGCACACGAGAAGACATCACTGTAAATATCATAATTCATATCATCTGCATAATATTTATAAAATGATAGCTTATCCCATCTGACTGTGTGGTTTATTAGCAATAATATGGAAGCGATTGCTATTGCCTTCTCCCATGATAGTTTCTGCCTAGTAGTTGCATCAAAGAGAATCCTATAGAAGCACTTTCTCATAATATTCCAATTAAGCCTTTGAAATGACCGAATTACTAATTTTTTTTATAGCCTGCTGTCATACCAAGACAGTAATAGGTACCTGGTTTTCTCTAGGCTCACCATCAATGCCGAATGCCAGCTGCAGCTACATAATTTTCCCATGGATAAACATTCATGCCCGCTGATATTCTCCAGCTGTAAGTAATAGCCATGGTGCATATCTACTATCTGCTAAAACTTTGCATAAAGACCTGCATTTGCTTCTCAATTTGACAGGTAGTTCTTACAGTGGCATGAGATTAAGGTGCTTATTGTCATATTTGCTAGGCATGTGACTTTTTCCATCTGCACTTACAGCAGAATGTTTTTCACCCTGCAGCATTATCACAAATGACAAGAACTATTAATTTGTGGTCTCAATTATGAGGAGGCTGAAAAATGATGCTCAGGATGCAGTAAGCATAAAGAAAAACATGAATCCATAGTCCAGAATGTGGCAGATGTTACAAATAAAGACTCATTTATCTTGAAATGTGTTAAAGGTACATAACAAATAGCTGAAAAGCAGCTCCAATCTATCTGTTAGGATTGGACAAATGATGTTTTCCTTTTCTTATTTTATAAGTTTGCCAGTTCTAATTGGGTAATTGTTATATGTGGTTGTATGTCCATGTGCCAATACATTTCAGCATTGTTGAGTGAACCTGCCATCTTTGTTGGTAACCCTGCTGCCAGTCAGAATCTCTTACATCAAAAGGATGAAAAATGTTAGTTGTTGCCTTAAATTGCAAACAGAAACACTATCAAAACCTGCTTAAGAATATTTGCCATGCTGCCATGATGCTTTGGTGTATATGTGTGTATTTACATATTTTCTGTGGTGGTCTTTGATTCTAAGAATATTTTTTACAGAAAATGCAATCATTGATTAATGTGGGAAAATTCAGTTTTCCATTTGAGCACTTTGAAATATGCATGATTGGATGGACAATATTAGGATCTAACTAAAATAGAAGTCTAGAATCCCTGGAAACAATTATGTCAGTTACAAAGCTATGGAATGTAATGAATAATTTAAAAAGATTTGATTTTTTTCCCATGATAAAATGACTTTATGGGAAAACCAGCATTAAAAATTGGGAGAATGATGGTAGTATAGAAAAATTGGATAAAAGCAGCAATATTGATTTTGGAATAATTGATGGAGTATGCAGATGAAATTTTAACTTACAATGTGCTCAAATATCATCTATCAATAGCATCTGATGCAACTTCATGGCAGTGCATTTTCAGCTTCTGAAACACCCAAACTACACACACACACACACACACACACACACACACACACACACACGTGTATTTTAGAGGTTCTTATATTGCCTAGTTAATATAAGCATATTAGAAATACATGAATAATATTTGTATTAGATAATTATACAACTACCTGTTACTCTTGTATCAGCATTTTTTTTCTGTTACATTTTTTCACTTTTTTAAAGCACTTGTTACTCATTTTCAGGGCAGGGTAACAGGATGAGGTATTTAACACAGAACAAGTAGAACACATAACAAGTAGAAGAGAAAATCCACAAGATAAATTTGGCTGAATATCTGTTTTTGTTTTGCATCTTAGTGGGTGTTAGCTGCAAAATATGTATTTGTAGTGATGTATAGAGGTTTCAAAATGTACCATTTAAAATAACAAACACACACACACATGAGAAAAATTATCCTCTGTGTGTGGGTGTCTGTCTTTTTCTCTGTCTCTCTCTCTCTCTCTTTCTGACTTTGTGTGTGTGTGTGTGTGTGTGTGTGTGTGTGTGTGAGTGTGTCAGTCTCTCTGTGTCCCAGTCTCTCTCTATCTGTCTGATTCTTTGGCCTAAACCCAAAGTTATTCTTTTCCAAACAAAAGTTCTCTTTAGCAAGATCTATTGCAATTGATAGAATTAGAAGAACTCCGGGAACTAAATTATTTTCAATTTAAAACCAGTATACTTTCATATACATTAAAGTGAAAACCTCTGATTCATATTCTAATAAACTTCTAATGAACCGGCAAATAAGTAACACTTTTCACTGATAATGGACTGTTTGTATCTGATGATTTACACAGCAGCCTTTCAGAACCCTCTCAATATGGGAATCAACTATTACAGTATGGACGAAGAAATTGATCTTGCCTTTTAAAACCTTCAGCAAATCATCAAAATGCAAATAAAATGAATCTGAAAATGTCAGATTCCACCCTCCTGTGAATTACTGAGTTGCAAAAAAGAAGTCACATGTGTCTGTGGGTGCATATTGGGTTATACAAGTTATATAGCTGAGTTTTTATTAAAAAACTTTTGATTTGCTAATGCATTCATTTTCTTGAGTGTTTGCAACAATTCACATTGTGCTTCTAGTAGGCTGTTGTAATTCCCAGTTATAAAGAATGAGTACTATTTATTGGGAATAATAATTAATATTAATTTCAATAGATCTTGTATAAAAAATTTCCTAGGATTTTTATAAATGAAGAAGAATGTGGCCTGTGAATGTGCTCAGAAAGTTTTAACAAGCATTTCGTTCTATACTGTAGTTTTAGATTTTTTTCTGAAGGGCTATGAACATAGGATGAAAATGTGTTGAAGAGACATAAACAGAAGTACTGCTTTTCAGCTTGTCTCATGTTTAATAGTAAAAAATGTCTTCGGGCAAGAAGAAACAGACTGGACAGTGGCGTGAAATTGTTTCTGTGAATGCAATTGCTTCAGTAACTTACTGACAGATCTGTCTGGTGGTTATTCAAAAGAATGAAAATATCCTGTGCTACTATGAAATTATTGAAAGACATGCTAAGAATTATTTATAAATGGGAATCTGTTTAGTGCCTTGAGAGATACTAGAGAGATGATAGTTCAGTTTACATTTTAAATGGCAATAAACAGCATCCTGCCACAGCTTTACTTCAAAAGAGGGTTGAAACTATACTGACCTCAGCTACTGAATGTCCTTATCCCATAGACAAAGAAGGAATGGGTAGGAGGGGGTCAAAAAGAGAGAAAGACAGCATGTTCTTGATGAAAACACATTGAAGGGTTATGAAAGAAAACATCCTATTGTAAAATATCACAATACAAAGGACATGTGGTGAGCTTCCCAAAAACCATTTTCTAGTCAGATCTTCAAACCTGTAGAGAAAGTTAGCATGGGGTTTCAATCTCCAATAAATAATTTACCATCATTTGAAAGAAGGGGAGAGTTTATAAATACTTAATCTCTGATTTTCTCATGTACAAGGGAATTTTACCTTATGTTTAAAGAATATTCTGGAAATGCTTTTCCCTTCAAGTGTTTCTGAATGTGCAATGGATTTGGCTGAAGATCAGATTCAGAGGCCAAATGGAATACTCAGAAGAGATATTTCTTATCTTGGACAAAATAGATAAACAATGTCACTTTGGTGCCTTCATGAAAATCCAGTCCTGATTTGTTCTTGTTTGGTTCATTGTGATGAAGTCCTTGTACCAGAGGTGGTATTCAGCAAGTTCTAACCAGTTCTGGAGAATTGGTTGCAGAAATTTTGAGTAGTTCAGGGAACCGGCAAATACTACATCTGACTGGATTTTACAGTATCTTTCCCCTGCCACACCCACCAAGCCATGCCCTCAGAACCAGTAGTAAAAAAAATTGAATTCCACCAGTGCCTTGTACCCAAATGAGAGTTAGGACAAGTATTGTATTTAATAATGAACTGTCTTTTCTTTATATTAGATATAGGGGTGTCAGATTGGGTGTCATATTGTGCCAGGTGTGTCACATGAAGGCCATGCCCACTTTGGCTCCACAAAGGCAAAAAATGTCATGATACGTCACAATACGTCACATGACACAATTTAGTTTGACACCTGTGCATTAGAACGACCTTTGTGATCAGACCACAGCATCTTACACAATTGGGTGGAAGGAATTTCCTTTGTTTCTTCAATGTTGCAAAGCTTCTTATTATGAGCTACCTAGTACCCAACATGCCTAGTATGATTGTGCAATGCTTTGCCTCAGTTCTAAAAGAAGTATTTGAGGGCCCTCGCAGCTGCAAATATAACATCAGTTTACAATTCTATAAAAAAGCTGAATCTTCTCCCAGAACTTCATAGTTAGATATGGATGGCAGCCAGATGAAGAATACTTGTTCCATCATAGCACCTGCCCTTTGGAATAGCATTACCAAAGATTAGACTGGACCAACCTTATTGGCCTTTAAAGCCTTGTAAAAGTCCAACAGGGTTAAAGCCAGTGTAATGGGACACTTGGAGACCTGGAGACTGGTTAAGTCTGCACAATAGTTGTGTTGAATTGTTATTGGTGAGTGTTTTCACTGTGTGTTGCTGTTCACCTGTTTTTTCTTGTGTGTTTATTTTTTAAATAATTGTTACTATACCCTTAGATTCATTAGCTTGCGATAGGTGGCTATAAAATTTGAATAATAAAAAAAAATAAAAATGAGCCCATGCATTTTTCCAAATACGTAAGTCTTAAAGAGTTGCAAACTGCAGCTGTGCTTACCTCATGCACTTTGGAATAAAAGCAAATGCAAAACACTTTATAGCATTACTGTCTAATATAGAGCTTGACTTATTTTAAGGAAAACACCAGTGAATTAATTCCTAATATAATTCCTTATATTCAAATATTATTGCATTAGGGAAGAAAAGAGTTCCTTTTTCCATAATGTACTTTGGACTATTAAGATTGGACTATTCTAAAGTAATTCCAGGAAAATAACTGGTCTATTTCCAGACTTCTGGATTGGACTAGCAAATTGGACCAGTTGTTTTTTTAATACCTTCAGTAATTTTCAAGACAACAAGTAGAAAATAAAGCACACATAACAGCAATTTGCTGAAAATAATTTAGGAAGACCATTCCCATGTTTTTGTGGTGGAATGTAGCCCTCAGATTTGGGGATCTGGGCTATATTCCATCACAGTTTTGGAATATTGAGATTTGCTGAAAATATATGTGTGTGACTATTGTTTGCATCACAACATTGTAGAGTGAATAAATACAATTTGGTATCTTTACAATCCCCAGTAAAACGCAATGTACAATACTTGGAAGGTCTGAGAAAATATCTACAGACCTCTAACATTCTGAGCATAAACTGTTTCAATTCTTTCCCTCAGTATGCTGCTATAAGGCATTGCATGCCAAAATAACTAGATACAGGAACAGTTTTTTCTCTTGCACTATTATTCTGTTGAACACCTAACTCTTATAGTGCTGTCTAAGGTCTATGTATATTTGCTCATGTTGTATAGCTATTGCATTACTATTATCCTTCCTATCTTTTTACTATCTCCTCTTAGTGGTATTATTATAAATATTATAGTCTGTGTAATAAGTGTATAAGTCTGTAATAATTATAGTCTCATACACTGAGAGCTTATGCACCAGAGACAAATTTCTTGTGTCTCTAATCACATATGGCCAAATAAAGTCTTTTATTCTGTTCTGTTCTGTTCCATTCCATTCCACTCCTAGATTATTCTAGTGGAAAACTCTATATGCATGCAACGTTTATCTGGAGCAAATTTTATTTAATGAAATGGAATTTATTTTATGAAAAATACATAGGATTGAGTTGTTATATGTATAATTATTATAATTATTTAAAATAATGTGTCATTATAAATTTAACTTTTATTGACTATCAGTTAAATTAACAAATTCATTTTACCTGGAACAGATATCTTCTTATCTCTTTTAATTGCTATGATTTTTAATTTTAACAGGGATTCCTTGGTCTTCTTTCTGATAATAGATTAAAGAAGTCCAAAAATCTACTCATTTATTCTTTCATTATATTGCTCTGTTATCTAGTTATAACCTTTACACATGGTAATAGTTGGAAAAGAGAATGTGCTAATTAATTATACTTTCCTTTGGGATCCTTCTGGTAATGTAGGACAGGAGTTAGATTATTACTTGTTTTTGCACATATATAAGCTCTGTTCATATAGCACTGAAAGAAGATGCTTCAACTAAATTGCAGTTCCTTTCCTCTTGCTATTTCTTATGTCATAGAAGAACCTTCTAGAACAGTGGTGTCAAAGTCAAGGCCTATGGGCCAGATCTGGCCCACGGGGTGCTTAGATCTGGCCCATGGGCCCACCCTGGAAATAATGAAGGACCGACCTGCAGTGCCTCTGTCAGTGAAAATGGAGTTTGCAAGGGCCATGTGCAGCTTCCCAAGCTCCGTTTTCACTGGCAGCGGGTTACAGGAGGCCATCACAGCCAAAAACAGAGCTTGGGAGCTGATTTTCATTGGCAGAGCTCTCAGGCTACCACAGTTCACAGTTCAGAGCTCTCAGGCTACCCCAACACAAGTGAAATCATGCTGGCCATGTCCCCACCTAAGGTCAAACACAAAATTGATGTGGTCCTAAATGAAATTGAGTTTGCACCCCTATTCCAGAACACCACTCCCCTTAAATAATATAGCTCATTAGGAGAAAAGCAGAAATAAGAGCTTCTTCCTTGTTCTCTTCTTTAACGTAGGGACCAAAACTAATTCAGAAACTACTCAATCAGCATTCCATTCCTCTTTTTCTCCTCATCCAACCAAGCCTTTTCTCCTGAGCACTGTAAGGTATGCATTGGGAACTCAATTGCTGCAAGCTACAGATCAAAAAAGGACAAAATGTCCCATTAGACTCATCTGCTGAAATGAATAAGTTCCTCGATTGCTCAAGTTGGTGAATTTGCAGAAAAAGAGAATAAGCAGCATAAAGTATTTTGAAAATTAGTCTCTCAGGCCTTTAAAATCATTTTAATGGAGTCTTATCCATAACTCCAAAACCAAACAAATTTGATTTTCTGGAACACTCTTGTGAAGTAGAGTCTTTTTTATAAATAATCAATAAGCACAATGATGACATCATACATAATTATTGACAGATGTCTTTTCTGTGGGTAAACAATTACTAAAATTATGTCATCACTGAATTAGAAAACTTGGCATTTGCTCATTGTGATCAAGGATATCATCTAGTAAGAACATCTGCCAAATCTTAATGTCCAGCATGATTCATCCTGGCACAGCGTATCAGTTCATTATATTTCCTTTGAAGATAGTTGTTGATGGAGGTGAAAAATTAACAAGCACTTAGGATCCTGAAAATAAACTACTTGGAATATAAAACTGAATTATATTTCTTCTTATAAACTAATGCTAAAGTTAAGCCAACAAAAGAAAAAGAAAAAACAAATGATTTGGAGCTACAGGGAGGCGGGGAATCCAGAAAAAAAATAACTGAATGCATTGTTATAGAACAGTGGCTCAGTATGCTGCTGAGTTTTCCATTCTAAGCCCCGCTCCTCTTTTCCTCTTGAGCATATGGCTCAGGAATTTCTAATCCCCCATACCTGCAAGCTTTCCATACATTGTTTACTTTAAGGGTGGATATTTTTATGCGGATTGGGCACTGCTGCTGATTACTTATGTAGAGAACTTAGAGGGGGAAATGTGGCAATCAGTAAGAAAATGAGCTCAGTAGGAGAAAGCAGAAAAGTGTAAGAAATTGTTCTGCCTCTACTCTCTTCATCATAAGAGGCAGAAAAAGAGACTCTGTTAGGCTTTCAAGGTGCTGTTATCATCGCATATATCAATAAAGTCATTTTAGTATTTCTCATGGTAACTGTTTCCTGTCTTGCTCCGTCTTACAAGGGTGATAGTCTTTACTATGTGATATTAGCAGGAATCTGGTGGCATCATAGGTTGGAGCAAAGTTGTTTGTTTGTTTGTTTGTTTTCAAGTTGAAGAGAGAATATAAGGAAAAGGATAAAAAATGGGAGCAGAAAAGTTTTGGAAAACAAATTTCCCCAAGTCCATCCTTAATGTTCCCAGCCAAATCATACCACTACTATCTGTCCAAAATTTGATGCTGTAACTTTTGGCCTATTGAAGAATTAAAGATTTAACAGCTAAAATTGAAACAGTTTACATTCTTAAAGCACCACTCTTATTTCCATCTTTATTTTGAAGGAGAAAATATATAATTAAAAGCAAAAAAATAATCCATTTGGAAGTTTTCCAATGACACTGCTCAGGATACAATGATCTGCAATAAATACATGAGAAAGAAAAAGTGGGGGAAAGTTATTTGTGGGTTATTATATGTAGCCTTCCTAACAATCTTATTCCAACTTTCAAGTCCTTTTTCTAATATACTTTCTTTTCCATATCGTTCTAGTCATTTAAGCCTGATTTCCTTCTAAAATAGACATGTCAAATACTCAGTCCATAGGCTGGATCTGGCCCTCAATAGACCCAGAGTTATCCCACAGGGCCATCCTGGAGATGGTGAGGGAACGATACATGCCACCCCGGCCCACTCCGGCCACACCCACCCAGTCAGCCATGACGGCCAGGCCATGCCCACCCTGGCCTCCAAGGGCAAACAAAATTCTGATACAGCCCACAACGGGATCGAGTTTGACACCCCTGCTCTAAAACAAACATCAAGCACAATATGAAGTCTGTAGATTAAAAACAGATCTATATTAATGTCTGGTGATCTGATGGGGAGGGACTTATTGGGAAGAAAGCAAGAAGGTGCTGATAATATGCACATGAGATAGGATAAGGTGTACCCAAAATACAGGCTAATAGCTATCTCTGATGAGGTATTGAAAGGCTTTGTGAAAGATTGACATGTCTATAGTCTGGAGATTCTAAAGTCTTGCTTTTCTTCCTCTATACAATATTTCTGTTTCTTATCATGCTAAAATTTCATTATATTGGTAATATAATATTCTTCCCTCTCTATTCTTATATCTTGGGCATTGTTATCATGTTAGTTTTCATTCTGAGTCAATTAAAAAAACTGAATGGAATACTGCCTTAGTTAATGGACTTAATTTATACTTATATTTATTGTTTTAATGTTTTATTGTTTCATATTGATCTTTTATTTATTGGAAGACACATAGTTTTGCCTCTGTGAGATGGGGAGAATATAAGTTTAATAAACAAACAACAAGTAGCCATCTTGCCAGCTCTATGTATTAATATTGGCTCTAAGATTTTAGAAGAATGATTATGATCAGATTCAGATTCATACTAATTAAAAAAATATTTGTCAAGCAAATGCAATTTAAATTTAAATTTTACATGTAATAATTAAACATAATTAAAATTATTTTTCATGCATGCCCACATTCAACAAGGTGGGGTTCATTTGGGTAGACAAAAGTTCCTTTTTCTGTCTTCCAGAACTTTAGTACATTTTTTTTCTCTTCTCAAATTCATCATGGAAGTTGTATATTGTATTTCATTGATTTATACAGGTAACCAAGAAACAGGAATGGCGGAAACAAATTCATTGTAGTTCTTTCCTTTCCCAAATCAGTTTTGATGAAGCCTATCACAAAATATTTTGCAATATTTCATTTAATTTGTTTCTTACGAAAGGACAACTATATTATGTCCCCTGTTTCAGATGAACTGCTTCCAAATAGTAAGAAAGATCTCAGAAATCTTACTTAATGCGATACTCCATTTAAGATTTAAACTTCAAAATCAATGGCAGTCAGGTTGAATGAAGTATCAAACAATTTAATTTGTAGAACATCTAGTGTAAAACAGTATTACAGAGCAACGCTGAATTGATCCTGTTAACTGAAACAGAATTATAATCTGTTGAAGAACATGTGCTTTCCAAGTATTCTGTCAACTTCTCTTATATGGTATTTGTGTTCATTAAAAACAAAATCATCAAACTATTTCTATTTTATACTGTTTTCTCTAAAATGATCATACTGTAGAAACAGTCATGGAATTAGTTAGTTAAAAAGCAAGAGTTCTAATAAGCCAATATGGATTAATCAATTCTTTGCTTGATCATAGCCAAAAGGTATTTGATTGTCCCCAAGATGGCATTCTGACTCAGCAGGACTTTTTTTTTTATCCCTGATGACAGACAGTGGATTTTAGTGCCTAAACTGGGTCTTTGGCAGCATATTACCCAGTCATAAATGGGATGCCACCTGCTAGGAATGACTCAAGATGACCATGGACCTATCTAAGAAGAGGACCTAGAAGTTAGTTTGGGGTCTCAATGGGGGAACATCACAATGGAGGTGATTGATTGATTAACAACAGATCCCACCTTCCCCCGACCCCATTCTGCCCATCTATGATTGGATCTTAGCATTTGTTTAATTAATTAAAGTAAGTAATGATATAAATTAGTTAGTTACAGGTCCCATTTATGAAAGACTATCAACTGTTTAGGACCCAGGAACAGAGCCTTTTCTGCCCTTCTGCCCACCTGTGGAACATCATTGATCAATAATCATCAGAATAATAATTAAGTGACAGCGGCAAGAATGTGTGATAGATTGCTTGTTTAGGATATATGTACTACTATTTAGGATTCTGAAAAGTTCGCCAGATTACCACAACAGATCTGCTGTAAAAAGATCTGAAAAGATAAAGTGATCTGTAAAGATCTTATTCAGCGTACTAAAAAGCAGAGACATCACCCTGCCAACACAAGTGTGTATAGTCAAGGCTATAGTTTTCCCAGTTGCAATGTATACAGGGGTGGGATTCAAATTTTTAAACAACTGGTTCTATGGGTGTGGCCTAATTTGTGGGTGTGGCTTGGTAGTTATGTGACTGGGTGGGCATGGCTTGTATGTAAATATTATAAATATTTATGTAAATATTGATTTTTTAAATAAAAAAGAGCAACTTTTACCAAAAAGCAGGCAAAGCAGGCAGGCAGATTGAGTTGCTCACAGAATCACAGATTCACTGAGAGATCTATCTATCTGCAATCAGCTACTTGAGTCTGCACTGAAAAGCTTCAGGTTCAGCTCTGCTTTTAGATTAGCTAGAAAGGAAGAAATCCTGGATTTCCTGCTTTCTAGCTAATCTAAATCTCCCAGCAGAGCAGAACAGCTGATGGTCATGGGAAAAAAAGGAAAAATAACAACTTACCAAACCAGGCAAGTTGGATGGCTTGCATGTCAGGTAAGGAGTGAGTGGGCAGGGAGGGAAGGGCCAGCCAGTAGAGTGATTTGCCAGTTCTCTGAACTGCAGACAATCATAACACACGTGTGTGCAGCGTTTGCAAGAAATCATCAGCTGTGCTGCCTGGAGAGCTGCCAAGCACTGTGCTCAGGTGCGCAACATTTGAAAATCCTCTTGTTTCCTGCTTTTTCAACCTCAGCTATGCCATACAAGCAGCTGAGGAGGGAAAAGTAGGGAGTAAAGGACAGCCTAGAGCCCAGGCAGATGGGTAGGCCAAATACCAAACTGGTTCAGTGTCAGCTGCTCTTCACAGCTACAGGTTCTGTAGAACCAGGCCAAACTGGTAGCATCCCACCCCTGAGTGTATGGCTGTGAAAGTTGGATCATAAGAAAGGCTGAAGTGCCAAAGAATTGAGGCCTTTGAACTATGGTGCTGGAGAAGACTCCTGTGAGTCCCATGGCCTGCAAGGTCAGTCCTAGAAGAGATCAACCTTGACTGTTCTTTAGAAGGCCAGATCCTGAAGATGAAACTCAAATACTTTGGCCACCTAATGAGAAGGAAGGACTCACTGGAGAAGAGCCTAATGCTGGGAAAGATTGAGGACAAAAGAAGAAGGAGATGACAGAGAATGAGGTGGCTGGATGGAATCACTGAAGCAGTCGGTGTGAGCTTAAGTGGACTCCAGAAAATGGTAGAAGACAGGAAGGCCTGGAGGAATGTTGTCCATGGGGTCATGATGGGTTGGACATGACTTTACAACTAACAACAACAAAGATCTTATTTGTGTTCTAAAACAAATACTGCTTTCACTAGTGTTGACTTTTGCCCTTCCTATCCTTTTCTGCTCCATCATACAATTATTAGCTGGTGTCATCTGCATTGGAAACTCAGGTTCAGTCTGAGGATTTGTGCATGTTTTGGTTTTGATTCAGAAAGAAAACACAGCAGTTATTTTTACTGGGCTTTCACATAAATTGTAGCAAGGGCCAATGGCCAAATCAGACTTCACAAGCTCAGCAGGACAAGCATCAGTGCATTTTCTAAGGAACATACAGACCTACAGCACTGGGATTTATTTTCACTCTCTCTTTTAATGTACTGTATTTATCTAGTGCCCAGCAGCAAACTTATTACCATTTCAAAGAAGCTGGTATGTTGTGCAAATCACAGTTTTTCCTACAATTACATTATAAAGCTGAGGTTTAACTAAGGTACATCTTTGTTCATGCTATCATTTTTTGAATTCAGTAATTTTGTTCAGCAGATAACTATACTCCTATTAGCCATAGGAACTGTTTGAAATGGTGATCTTCTTTGTTAGGTGCTGTTTTAATAGCAGAGTCTAGATTTTTCACTTTCTAAAAATATACACAGTGATGCAAATACCAAAACTGAATGATGAATAAAACATCCAGAAGGCTCAGCTGTATTTTTATCTTATATTAAAATAAAACATACTTTATAGACCATACAACAGCAAAAATTCCCCAAAGACCACAACTCTCTTTTTGTTTACTAAGTTTTAGTACACTTACAAAACTTACTTTGAGAAGTAAGCAATATCAAAGAATCTAATCAGTGCTTTTTGCAACCTGCTGGAATGTAAAGAGATAAATAAAGAGACAGGTGAGCCAATAATCAACCCCAAATTGTGGGCAATATAGAGACTTACAACAGTGGAAGGAAAGCCTTGTAGGTATCAGCATAAGTTCTTCTTTTCCTTGGTTTGTACCATTGTACCACACCTGGTTTACCATCATAAAAAGAAAATGCAGAGTGTGGGTGTGTTTGCAAGAATATTTGTGTCATATGGGACATCAGAAAGGAAGAATTTGCAGTCAAGGGTATGGAACAGCTGTCAGCTCAACAGACAACTGCTGGTAAAGGAAGAGCAGGTTTGGGATTCTTCAAAAAAAGCTTAAAAAAAAGAGTCCAGAAGTTTCACTATTCCAGCAGAAAAGCTAAGAAGGTCAAGCTAGCCACCCAGCTGCTGGTAAAACACTTTTCTGTTCTCACCCCAGCACAGACTGAGGAACTCGAGGCAATGTCTCAGTTGTAGTTTAGAACAACAGCTGATAGCAACAGAATCCAACTGGAAGGCGGCTAAATGGTAGCTAAAGATTTTGGTGTAAGCTCAAGCCACAAAAAAGAACAGCATTGTTTAGGAGGACTGAGATATGCCCATAAACATATAGTATAGCATAAAATAGCATAGGCTTAGTAATAAGTCTTAATGTAGAAGTTAGGAAGATAAGATTTTTTAAAATAAGTGTCTGTGGAAATGTAAGGAAGTCTATTGATTACTGATCTGTACCATTTCCCAAAAGAACCCACTCACAAGAACCAAATATTGTATAGAATCAGATTTTCAATCCAAATAACTTAGAATTTTTACTTACTTGATAATGTAAAGTTAATTTTCATGTCCATTTGAAAATATGAATCTTAGAGGCAGAATAAAGAATGGAAAAGAAATATGTACAAATTAACTGTTAATAATCTTTGGGCCTAGTCAAATGATTTTAGACTGATCAATTTCAAGAGATTTAGGTGTCATAAACCCCAATATCTTATGACTTGAGTTGTAAATGCAATGTCTGAGAGGTAAGTATTATTGATTTCATGAACTTCCATCTATTCTAGTATGAAAGAAAACCTATATCTCCTATAAAGATGACTTTCCTTTCAAAGTATAAATGTCCCTTTTAAAGATTTCCATTTTTTTATGGAGGCCTTTCATTTTTACTTCTGTTAGGTTCTCTGCAAATGGATCAAAACTTGTGCCATTTTTTATTATTATTATGTACCATCGGGTTTTTTTTTTTTAACTTTTAGTGAGCACAGAGTTTCTCTGGTCTCTCCTAACTCATTTTTTCAAGTCTTCCCATATCACACTTATCATAACTGAGTCCATTTTGCACCTAATTGTCTCTTCTATTTTCATCCACCTTTCCTAATATTAGATACTTTTCCTCCTTCTCCTTCCCCTCTCCCCTCCCTCCCCCTTCCCATCCTCCTAAGTAGGATCATTTGATCCTGGTGATTTTTGCCTCAAGTAAGAATTCTGAGTTAATCCATCAGTTTGCTCACAATATTCTCAGGAGTCTTCTCCAACACCAAAATTCAAATTGCACCCCATTATTTTCCTAACCTAACTTTCACTTCCATAGGACATTAGAGAGAATATTGTGTTTGCATTATTCTGATCTTTGCAGGTATAGACACATTTTTATATTTGTCTGGAAAAAAAAATACTGTCAGAAAACGCTGCCTGTTCCATAGTAGTGAAAACTTCTCCTTCTAGAAATTGTGTGTATTTCTGAATAAAAATGAAGATTCAAAATTTCACTGCAGAACTCTTAACTCCTGCACGCAATTAACATGCAAAAAGATGAGCCTATGATTTTCTTAATCTCATATAGATCACGTACACAAGATTTAGGTTTGTTTTTGCCCCACAAATAATTTTATTATAAAAGAATGAAAGGTTTGCAAGCATCTTATTATTATTTAATGCTAATGTTAAATTTTGTATATTTATTTTCCCACTGTCTATCTCAATCCAAAATTATCTTAGTGTGTTGATCTACATTTACTAAAACTACTTGACTTTATTGACTCTACTAATTTCCATCTCCAGAGTTATGTCCTGGTTCTATGTCTTCCTCTTATTTCCTATTTTTCTCTCTATATATTTTTCCTTATTTCTCCATGTTTTCGGCTCTTGAAGCCAAACACAGTCCATTTACACCTGAAAGTCCTTTTTATTCAATCTCTAAATATTTGTAGCATAAGAGCTTTTCCTCTTTCTGCCCATAGCATTCACAATCTTCTCTTCCTGGAATTGCTTGATAAAACTTTGCCTGGACTAATGTAAGGAGTTGGCTTACTTCAGGTGTTTTGCAGATGCTGGTTGAACTCCTTCTGTACCCACCCTCTACACCTTGGCTCTGTCTCAGCAAATCTTGCCTATTAGGCAGTTGCTTCAAGGTTTGCAGCCTCCACAAGTCATGGGGCTACTGCTAAATTTGCTCACTTGTGACTTTGAGTTGGAAGCTTTTCCTAGCTTGTTTGCTGCAGTCTTAGTGGCAGAATTCCTTTGGCACCATTCTACTACACACACCAAGTTTTTAGAGTTTTTATTGGACAAATTGTCCAATAAAGAATAAAGTGATAAGGTGGATTGCCTTCTTAGAGTGAAACAAAACACAACAATGTGTTATAGCAAAAACATCAGTACTAGTGACTGTGGGTTTTACTTTCTATTTATAAACTGCTCAAAAAAAATAAAGGGAACATTTAAACAACACAATGTAACTCCAAGTCAATCACACTACTGTGAAATCACTTAGGTAGCAACACTGATTGACAATCAATTTCACATGCTGTTGTGCAAATGGAATAGACAACAGATGGAAAGCAGAGGCAGTTAGCAAGACATCCCCAATAAAGGAGTGGTTTTGCAGATTGTGACCACAGACCACTTCTCAGTTCCTATGCTTTCTGGCTGATTGTTTGGTCACTTTTGAATGCTGGCGGTGCTTTCACTCTAGTGGTAGCATGAGACGGAGTCTACAACCCACACAAGTGGCTCAGGTAGTGCAGCTCATCCAGGATGGCACATCAATGCGAGCTGTGGCAAGAAGGTTTGCTGTGTCTGTCAGCGTAGTGTCCAGAGCATGGAGGCGCTACCAGGAGACAGGCCAGTACATCAGGAGACGTGAAGGAGGCCGTAGGAGGGCAACAACCCAGCATCAGGACCACTACCTCTGCCTTTGTGCAAGGACGGACAAGAGGAGCACTGCCAGAGCACTGCAAAATGACCTCCAGCGGGCCACAAATGTGCATGTGGCTGCTCAAACAGTCAGAAACCGACTCCATGAGGGTGGTATGAGGGCCCGATGTCCACAGGTGGGGATTGTGCTTACAGCCCAACAATCTGCAGGACGTTTGGCATTTGTCAGAGAACACCAAGATTGGCAAATTCGCCACTGGCGCCCTGTGCTCTTCACAGATGAAAGCAGGTTCACACTGAGCACATGTGACAGACATGACAGAGTCTGGAGACACCGTGGAGAACGTTCTGCTGCTTGCAACATCCTCCAGCATGACCAGTTTGGCAGTGGGACAGTAATGGGTGGTATTTGTTTAGGGGGCCGCACAGCCCTCCATGTGCTCGCCAGAGGTAGCCTGACTGCCATTAGGTACCAAGATGAAATCCTCAGACCCCTTGTGAGACCGTATGCTGGTGCAGTTGGCCCTGGGTTCCTCCTAATGCAAGACAATGCTAGACCTCATGTGGCTGCAGTGTGTCAGCAGTTCCTGCAAGGCGAAGGCATTGATGCTATGGACTGGCCCGCCCATTCCCCAGACCTGAATCCAATTGAGCACATCTGGGATATCATGTCTCGCTCCATCCACCAACACCACGTTGCACCACAGACTGTCCAGGAGTTGGGGGATGCTTTTGTCTAGGTGTGGGAAGAGATCCCTCAGGAGACCATCCGCCACCTCATCAGGAGCATGCCCAGTTGTTGTAGGGAGGTCATAAAGGCACATGGAGGCCACACATACTACTGACCCTCATTTTGACTTGTTTTAAGGACATTACATCAAAGCTGGATCAGCCTGTTGTATTTTTTTCCACTTTAATTTTGAGTGTAACTCCAAATCCAGACCTCCATGGGTTGCTAAATTTGATTTCCATTGATAATTTTTGTGTGATTTTGTTGTCAGCACATTCAACTATGTAATGAACAAAGTATTTAATCAGAATATTTCATTCATTCAGATCTAGGATGTCTTATTTTTGTGTTCCCTTTATTTTTTTGAGCAGTGTATATAGTAGCCTTCCCTGCTAGTGCTGATGACCTTGTGGTTGTCTCCTTGATTAGGGTATTATTGTTTGCCTGGTGTGAATTTCCTGCTTTTCTTGGAATTGGCTGCTGAAGACAATGCATTCTGGTCTTTTTGTTTCCTTCTTAGCTTTTGTATTGTGTCTTTTGAAAGTTGTGAATATGGTTTATCTTTATGTTTTTATTAATGGCCGTTTTGTCTGAATGCCAAGCTTCCCGAAATTCCCCCTCTTTTTTTTATTTAGCTGGTCTATGGTGCTAGCAATTTCTCATTTGAAACTGTGGTTGTCTATGTGTTGTTAAGGAGTTTTCATTATGTCTTCTGACTGTTAAATGGTGTTCCTGGGTACACTCTGAATCTTCTGCCTTTCTGTTCAACACAGTGGCTGTTATAGTCCTTACACTTGCACTATGAGAACACTATGTTCTTATCTATTGGGTTGCATAATAGTTTATGCATGATTATTCTTCACATTGAAACTGAGGTATCATGGCTTATTTTCCATGTATGCATTCTTTTTTTCTTGCTTTCATTCTCTCATGATTTCTTTCTCCATATCCTCAAATCTGGAACTGCTGTCATTATGTGAATTTACAGGTCTGGGAACAGATGGCTAAAGTTATTTTTTGAATGATATTATTATAGTCACTATTTATGGTTTTTGAAAGAACGATGGCACTTTTGCTTGTTGCAGATAGAGATATTTAACACATAGTTAGAAAAGTGTAAAACAAATATCTAATTAGATAAAGGGCAATTTACAGTGAGTCTTCTAAGCATTTATTCAAATTCTACATTGCTTTATAAAAAGAATTACATTTACATTTTACATGCATTTAAACATATTTTAATTTCACATTGTTATCCTCATGGATAATAAATTTTCAGATAATAAAAATACTGTCCTTGTGGAGAACAGAAACACATTTCCAATTACTAGATACTTAATTTTTAAACCAGTGTTTCTCAACTTTGGCAACTTGAAAATGTGTGGACCAATTCAACTTGGTTGGAAATTCTGTGAGTTGAAAACCACACATCTTAAAGTTGCCAAGTTTGATAAACGCTACTTTATATGATGGGCTACTTTTTCCTGTGAATTTCATGTTGCAAAAACTATAAGATTGTTGGGCCACTGGTTCACAGCTTTCATACAATAAAACATCTTTCCATAGACTCATGTTCATAACCATTTGAATAGAGAGCAAACTTCTAGTGGCTGGAGTCCACACATATTGCTTTAGAGAGACCCAGAAGTGGTCAGGTTGCTTCTTAGCTAGTGACATTGCAATAATACAATGAGATAGAGGAGGGCTTTCTTCTGTTGCTGTTTTTTAACCATTTTATGAGGATTTGGGAACTTCTATTCCAGCTTGGATGAATGTCTTGAATCAATATGATGGGCCACAAAAAGGATTTTGATTATGCTGCAAATAGATGTTTTGAGCAGAGTTAGGTAATCTGAGGGTCCTCTTGCTATTTTAATGTAGAATGCACACAAAACATACAATAGAAACCTTTAAAAGTTTTTAAAAGTGTTAAAAGGCAAAGAAAACCCATAGTTTTGCAGAAGTTGAAGGGGGAGGATGAAAGAAAATGCTATACCGGTATGTTGCATAGTTACACTTTGCATCAATGCTTTGCTTTTGCAACTGTCCTCCATACTCTGACACACACAATTGCAAAAAAATAAATGCTAAGACTGATTGACAAAGAGGTTGTTCATCATTGAACAATGGCAACAGAACTCTTTAAAGGTTTATAGAGAAGAATTAAAACCATGCAAGTTTATTTTTAGTATAACATACACAGTTTTATTTCCCTGAGGGATTGTTTTTCTATTATGTACATTGAAGCAAATGAACCTTATTCCATGTTAACCATTTTATAATGAAATATCATTAAAAAGTTTAATCTGAAAGTACTATTGTATTTGGAGCACAATCAATGTGAGAAGAAGATATTCCCCTGAAGGGACAGGCAAAAGTAGAAAATATTTTGGGGAATTTATCAGAAGAGATGGGGAAAAGAAAGCAAATGTAAATAATGCCTATGGCTGCCTACTATATAGTTAAATTATTTGTATAGGCAGTGGTGTAAAGCATTTTTCCAAGGTTTGTTTAATCTACATTTTTGCTATAGATTTTGGTTATGGAAAAAGTGACTTGCAACTGTCCTTACACATGATCATCACAAAATACTCAGGGTCACATTATCAAAATTCAGTTGCTTGGCAACTGGCATGCAATTGCAAAGTTTGCAGCATCCCAGGGTCCTGTGATCACCATTTGTGATCCTCCCAGCCAGCTTCCAACAAGCAAGGAAGAAAGCCAGACTCACTGAACGATCACATGATTCACTCAGCTGCAGTGATTCACTTAGCAAGCATGGCAAAAAGTCATAAAATTGCATTCAACTGGCTTAACTATTTAGCAACAGAAATTCTGCTTTCAGTTGCAGTAATAAATCAAGGACTACCTGTGCTACAATGTCCATCAGAGTTCAAAAGAGATGATTATCAGATAAGGAAAAAAATCCATCAATATGATAACAAATTAACAGCCTATATTCTATTCTGAGCCATTATGGCACAGTGGTTAGAGTACAGTACTGCAGGCTACTTCTGCTAACTGCTGGCTGACTGCAATTTAGCAGTTCAATTTTCACCAGGCTCAAGGCTGATTCATCCTTTCATCCTTTCAAGGTGGGTAAAATGAGGACCCAAATTGTTGAGGCCGTATGCTGACTCTGTAAACTGTTTAGAGAGGGTTGTAAAGCACTACAAAGCGGTATATAAGTCTAAGACAGGCTTGTCCAACCCGCGGCCCACGGGCCGCATGCGGCCCAGGTCGCCTCGTAATGCGGCCCAGTGCCCACCCCAACCATTGTGCCACAGCCAGCGAGAAGGAGGAGGAGAGGCAGGCGTGAGGCAGGGCGAGGCGAGCGCCAGGCCAAGCAGCAAGAGAAAAGGCGGGCGCCGTCAGAGCACCACCTCCTGCTGTTGCCGCCGCCGGCACCGCCACCGCTTCTGCCCCTGCCACCGCTGCTGCTTCTGCCCCCAACGCCGCTGCTGTCCCCACCGCCGCCGCTTCTTCCCCGCCGCCACCCCTGCTGCTTCTGCCCCCGCTGCCACCCCCACCGCTTCTGCCCTGCCACTGCTGCTGCTTCTGCCCCCACCGCTGCTGCTGCCCCCGCCCCCACCGCTTCTTTTCCCGCCGCCACCCCCGCCACTTCTGCCCCCACCACCACCGCTTCTTCTCCCGCTGCCACCCTCACCGCTTCTGCCCTTGCCGCCGCCGCTTCTGCCCCTGCCACCGCTGCTGCTTCTGCCCCCGCCGCCGCTGCTGCCCCCACCACCGCCGCTTCTACCCCGCCGCCACCCCTGCTGCTTCTGCCCCCGCTGCCACCCCCACTGCTTCTGCCCTGCCACTGCTGCTGCTTCTGCCCCCACCGCTGCTGCTGCCCCCGCCCCCACCATTTCTTCTCCCGCCGCCACCCCCGCCGCTTCTGCCCCCGCCGCCGCCGCTTCTTCCCCCGCCACCGCTGCTGCTTCTGCCCCCGCTGCCGCTGCCCCCGCGGCGGGGCTAGAAGCGGCGGCGGTGGCGGGGGAAGAAGCGGCGGCGGGGGTGGTGGTGGGGGCAGAAGCAGCAGCGGCAGAAGCAGCAGCGGTGGTGGGGGAAGAAGCGGCGGTGGCAGCAGAAGCGGCAGCGGCAGCAGGGGCAGCGGCGGCGGGGGCAGAAGCAGCAGCGGCGGCAGGGGCAGAAGCGGTGGGGGGGCAGAAGCGGGGGCAGCGGGGGCGGGGGCAGAAGCAGCAGCGGTGGCGGGGGAAGAAGCTGCGGCGGGGGCAGAAGCAGCAGTGGCGGCGGGAGCAGAAGCGGTGGTGGCAGCGGGGGCAGAAGCAGCGGCGGGGGAAGGCTTCTGCCCCCGGCTCTGCTGCTGCTGCTTCTGCCTTCCAGTCCTGCCTCATCCAGCCGGGCTATTTGCAGGAGGAGAGGTAGGCGTGAGGCAGGCGAGCTTTCTCCCCCCTCCCCCCCCTGCAAAATGTGGCCGGAAAATAAACTGTGATAAAAAAAACTGTGATAAAAAAACCTTGATAAAAAATAAATAATTTTTAATAAATAATTAATAATAAATAATAAAAACATCTCACTAACTTTATTTCCAAATAAATTTAATATGTTAACTATGTTTTCTAAGGTTTTTTGGGATGATCGGGTATCGTTACTGTTATTTTATTTTATGTGTGGCCCAAACCAAATTTTCATCTTCTAATGTGGCCCAGGGAAGGTGAAAGGTTGGACACCCCTGGTCTAAGAGCTATTGCTATTCTTCAATATACTGAATGTTTTATGTATTGGGAGTCTTAAATATATTAGTTGAAGAAAATATTTTCATTAGTTGTAGAAATATAATAAAATATTTTAATCATACAGGAAATTTTGTTACACCATTGATATATTTCATAAACTTTCTAGTTTGACATTTTGCATATGTATTAATTTTCTTTTCTTCATGTCAATTATTGGTGCCATGTGTTCCCAATCAAGAATTTTGCTTCTTGCTATCAGATGCCATAGAATTTCCTGGGATTTTTGCTCCAGGCTATGGCTCCACAGAAGTCCTTAGATTAGGATTGAGAATTGCATTTATGGTTAAACTTGAAAAGAAAATAAATAGGAGTATAAACTTATGATCTCCTTCACTCTTCTGTATCTTTTTTCATGTACCTGGTTGGGGTCCTGTATCAAACCATCAAACCAACCGTGAAGGAGGCTGAAAGATTTTAAAATACTTTTCAATTTTCTCCTTTCTCATTCTGATATTTTAAACTACATTTTTCCATATTTGTGATATGCACTATAATTTGGTATCCTGATAAAAAGATATATGTCCCAGCTTCGGCACAATGTTCTAATTTTGAAAGTGGGGAGAAAGAACATTTTAGGTGATTTTTGCAGATAGCTTTGTTTAAAAAAGGTGTGCCGGTGTAGTCCTCATTTAAGGCTTATTAAAAATGAAGTAGAAAAAAAAATTAAAGAAAACCTAGGTTTAGTAAGATGAGAGAAACTTCCTTCAGAATGAGCAATCCTAATAGAAATAGAAAGTTGGAAAGCAAATGTTCATATATTTAAACCTCCAGAAATTCTTTGATTTCACTATCAATGTTTGTTTCCTTTTCTCTGCTCCCATTAATAAACTGTTCATAATCTTATGTAAAGAAAAGGAAGAAACCTTTGGTTGATGTTTAAGGATTCAAATTTAGAATTTTTAAGAACAAAGTGAAAGTGGGAAAAGATGGGGCAACAAGAGAAATGTTGCCAAAATCTGGATTATTCCTTTCATCTCTTGCTGTTCATCGCTGGCATAGAAATAAGTAAGCATTCCTTCCAGGGCTTTGAGCCCAGTTATTAGACGGAATGCCACTATTTATAGCGACTTGCTCACACATTAAGATTTTAGCCAATACCCTTCTCCAAATGGTATCATATTGGTGCCATCAAAGGAATAGTCTCTTTGGGATGCCAATTTTCTATCATTTAAATGAAAGAAAGGAAAGAAAGAAAGAAAGAAAGAAAGAAAGAAAGAAAGAAAGAAAGATCAAATCAGACATTATTAAATAATTTTCATAAATATTTTAAGCTCTCTGAATTTTGAGTGCCTTTCTGCTAAGCCTCCACAGAATAACATGAGTATGTTGGGACAAAATTGGGATTTGGTTATGTTTCTGTCAAAATATAACAAAGCACATGTTCTTAATATTAGTAGCAAATGCTTCAAGTGGCATGTCAACCAATATACACTTTTTCAGTTGAGTGAAAATGTCAATTGATCAAAGCCATGAAGGATGGCAGAAGGCAATATCTATGACTCAGTCTGGTGACAACAATAATATATATCAAAGTTCAATTTGGACTACAAGAAGGATAGTTAGTGCAGAGCATAAATTAACAAGTTACATGAAAGAAACTAAAAATAGACACTGTAGCTCTCTGAACCTAAGAGAAAGGGAAGGATGTAATAGATTCACTCCTATCCATATGAATCAAATCAGACAATATTCTGAATTTATGAAGTGGAATTGAAAAATGCACAAAGAAAATGAAAGTGTAGGTTTAATTATGAAGGAAAGGAGTGAAGTATATTTCAGAAAGTATACATTTGGGTTATCCTAAGGTGAATATGTAGGAAAGCAGAAATTCATTACTGTAGTTGATGTTAGGGGGTGTTACAGTCCAATAATGGCAATGTAGAGAAAGGAATGGTTTTATTATCTATCATTTTGAATCAATGCAAACAAAGGAAGAAAATGATTCTGTTGGTTGACATGAAAGGATAGATGGGAACAAGATATGAAGATGAAGAAGTGATTAGACCATTCAGAAACTAAGAAAGAGTAAGTATGGTAATTGGCATCAGTTTCAAATAACTTTATTTTAAATACATGATTTAAATCTCAGTCTATTCATTCGTGTAATACATGGAAAATGAATTTTAAAAAATCATGAATGATTTGATTACAATGCAGATTTTAGAGAATTAATAAATCATATAAGGCCAGACAGTTATTTCTGCTGTGAGCAGATCATTGCTTCATAGAGTTAAGAATGGATCTTGAGAAAAATGAGACTGAAAAAATGAAGAGAAATGAAAAGGAGCAAGCGAGAGAAATGAGACTAAAATTAGAATAACTTCAGAAGAAGAACTGCAGAAGGTCTGAATGAATACGTGCTTGGGAGCTAGATTAATCTCCCAACAATATCAATGGAAAAGTAGACTTAAGGAAAAAACACCTGAAAGGTACTTGGCAAATCTTATAGGGTTCCACAGAATTCTGTATTTATTAATGATAAATATGAATAACAAGGGGCAACATGGCTCAGTGGTTAAAGATGCTGAGCTTGTCAGATGGAAAGCTGAAATCCCGGGTTTAAGGCCCAAGTGCTGCGCAATGTGTTACTTGCCCCAGCTCCTGCCCACCTAGTAGTCAGAAAGCATGCAAATGCAAATAGATAAATAGGTACCACTTTGGTTCTGTGCTGACCATATAAGCATGAAAATATCTTTGGATCATGCTGCCTGCCTTGGCTAAGAAATGAGATGAACACTGCCTCCTAGAGTCAGACATGTTTACCTCTAGTTTTATGAAAAGGGATGTTTGATGGTATGATGAGATGAATGAGCCCATTGATGGAAACATGAAAGAATGACTGCTACCAAAAAATGAGGATCAAAGAAAGATGCAGTATAATATGAGTAGAAAAAATAAGATAGTTGCAGATAATACATGTAAGGAATGGTTAAGATTACTATCAGCAGAGAAAGTACATAGTAAATTTAATAGAAATTGTTTTTATGAAAGGGATGGAAAAATGATTAAAAAGGACCCTTCAAAAGGCTGAATAGAATTCAAAGTGAAAGAGATAAAACAATTTGGAATGGAACTGAACAGAGGGAATCCTGGAACAGATACTTTCACAAGTTTTACAGGAATGATTGTATTTATTTATTAAATTTATACACCATATATCTCATTGTCAAGAAACTCTGAACAGCTTACAGCAACATATTATATCAGAACAGAATGTAAACATATGCAATATATGATAAAAATAATAACAAATGCAATGAAAATAATGAAAAATGGTAACACTGCAGGTGTAGACAGTATTACTGGAGAAATCTTAAAATACAAATACTGTTATCTTGTGGAGTAATTGTGTGTCTTGTTTAATATATGTGCATAGGATGAATCTCTGCATGATAATCAGACAAATGCTGTAATTCTTCCCCTATATGAAGACAAGAATAGAAAAAGCAATTGACAAGGGGATAATTTTATAATGTATGTCTGACAAGATGTTTCACAGAATTCTGTTTTTGAGAGGTGACAATTAGCACATTTGAGAAGTGTGATACAGTTTTGTGCTAGGCAAGAAGGGTTCGGGTCAGATGTTTGCTCTTTAGCAGATCTTAGAGAAATGTGTGAATACAAATATTTTATGTCTGCTGATCTAGATAAAGTATATTATAAAGTTAATTGACCTTAATTATGAACTATATAGTACAAATATAGAATTGAAAGTAGATTGATGAAAGTGGTAAGAATGAAATGTGACAAAAGTAAGGCAAATGTTAGAATAAATAGAATACTTAGTTAAAGAAAGTTAAAGTTAAAGGAAGCAAGTAAAAATTGGATGATATCACACTGCATGGAGAGAAAGGAACTGCAAACTAGGTAGGCTAAAACTATTTTGATTGAAATTGGCTAAGTTAATAGAATCTTTCTAATATGCATGTTTACTTAATTAATGTGTGTGGTAAAACAAGAATAGAAAAGGTTGAGAATGAATAAGTGCTGGGTGAGCATGCTTAAAATACAAAATCGAATTACCAGTAGGAAACAAATATAAAAGTCATGTGTTAACTCTGAAGCTAGCCTGACTGAAGCCATCTTTGAGGCTTTAGTGTTGCCACATTGGTGCTGAGGGGTAAGGAGGGGGAAATAAAGATAGCTGGGATTTTGTAGCCAAAACAAAATAGTTTCTCCTGAGAACCAAGGACGTTCCCACAGGTGGCTGGAAGAGGAGAAGTGAAGTTTCCAAGCAACCGGACAGCATCTTGATTTGACAATGTGACTGATTGTTTGGGAAAGGGGGAATAACTTTTATTTTTAATTAGGTGAAAACTGTGGGAACTTTTAGAGTTGGTTTTCACCAGTCTTTGCCAATATGATATGCCAAATAAATCTGTTCTTTGAGGAACCTGCTTGCCTCATAATTCTGCTTGCTATGGGCGTATTACTTGGAACCCTGACATCATGACTGGATGATACTGATGAGGAAGAACAAAAATAATGTGTGAAGTGGTATAATAATAACTTCATGTTGAATGTGAAGTACAGATGAATGAAAACTTACATAAGCATCCACTTTTACATTTGTTTAGAAAAATGAAGATTCTTAGCAACACAGAGAAAATAACAAATGATCCTAACAATGTAAGTAAAAAATATTTTTAGCTAAAAATATTATACAACCTAAACTTCTAATCCCGCCTTAGTCATGAAAGTCAGCTGGGTGACCTTGGGCCATTCAATCTATCTCAGCTCAACCCACTTCAGAGAGTTGTTATGGGGACAATAGGAGAAGGAAAGTATGTTGGATATGCTCACCACCTTGTGATAAAAATTATTATTTTTATCACCTTGTGATAAAAATAATAAAGTTGGGATTTTGTTTTTGTTAATTGTGAAGTCGTGTCCAACCCATCAGGACCCCATGGAAAACATTCCTCCAGGCCTTCCTGTCCTCTACCATCTTCTGGAGTCCATTTAAGCTCATAAATAAATAAAAATAGCAAATATTTGACATTGTTTTTTCTTTTTCAGTTTACCTGAAAATCCTTTTCCCAACCTCAATACATGCCTTTTGCTTTTGTTTTCTTTGAAGTTCTCATTTATTTTAAAAGGATTCAATGTTTATATCTCCAGCCAAGGAATATCTCTCTCTATGCTTATGTGACAAAAAGAGCATGCTTCCCTTGTGAAAGGATTTATTCTGTGACTAACAAGCAGCCTACCAGGGCTGAGCCAGTCTGAGATAACAGCTCATGTTCACAACTCCTTATAATATTTGATCTCTTGTATCCTTTGGAATATTACAGGACCTCTGAAACCCACAAAAGAAGTCTGATATTGATATTGACCTTTGTGGGTTAGATATTGCTCTGAGTCTGGTTCACTGGATATGTGATAAATCCATTTTAGTAAAATATTTGACTCCAACCAGTATAGCAAAAAAGATTTCCTATCTTTGGTAAGCAGTATGGTTCCCATTTTATCCATTCATTAATGATCACTTGGTCCACATGGTCTTCCTTAGGATATCTTAACCTTGTGCCATGGAACTCTTTAAGAATCGGATGAATCCTACAGCCAACTACAAAAATGTATATTTAAATATATATAATAAAATATATAACTTTGGATTGTGTTACAAAGAGAACCAATGATGCTCAAACACTGTAGAAATATCTAAATATGGATATACTTAACATTTTTATTAATCTACTAAATCAACAAAACAATTAATTTAAAAGATGGGTAAGATATTTTTAGATTCTTTTTTAAAAGACCATTCAGAATTAATTCAGAATTTGTTTAGCTTGAACAAGAAAATTATTTGGAGTTCACATGCCATAAATTATGGGTAGTCATCAACTTGCAACCACAATTGAGCCTAAAATTTATGTTTCTAACCAAGTCAGTTGTTAAATGAATTGTATGACTTTTCTTGCCACAGTTGTTAAGTGAATCATTCCAGTTGTTAAGTTAGTAAGCCAGTTGTTAAGTGAATCTGACTACCCCATTGACTTCGCTTGCCAGAAGGTCACAAAAAGTGATCAAATGACTGTAACTGTAATGACTGTAACTGCGTCTGCAACTGTTATAAATATGAGTCAATTGCCAAGTGTCTGAATTTTGATAATGTAACCCTGAAGCTACAATGGTCAAATTTTCAGAGCCATTGTAACTTTGAATGGTCACTAAATGAACTGTTATAAGTTGAGGACTATCTGTATTATGCTGCCTTTGTTTGGAAACTTGTGGATGAAAAATCCTTCTGCCTCCTTTTTCTTCTCAACTGATGAAACATGCTAGTTTGTGGCATCAGGCTGTTTTCTTCTGGCTGTGCCCAAGTCGGAATGTACATACTACCACTTATTTTTTAAAAAAAAACCAAGGTGGAAACATGGTGAAAGATATGTTTGCTGAAAAGAAAAAGCAAAGAGAAAAATTCTGAATAAAGAAAGAAAAAGCTTTGGGAAACTGAGGAAGACTTAGCAATGGGGATGAAGTAGGTGGGCCCATTGTGTTATGGGGGGAGGGTATCTTATGAAGTATTTCTCAGACGTGGAGCTCTTTTGCAGCTATACAGATTTATGAGTCATCTGTACTGAAATCTAACATCCCCACGCCAACAACATGTTTACTAAGTGCCTAAGATGCAAGAATAAATTGCTGTAGCTGGGATACCATGGTGGTGGGTATTGTTTTATTTTTCTTAAGTGCCCTGCCAAATGTTTGTGGTTTACAATAAAAGCTTTTTCATGTAAATTCTGGGGGAAACACTTTAAGTTAAATTGGAAAACTTGACTTTCTCTTATCATCTCATAAATTAAAAAGTAAAAGAATGCCTCACTTCACCTATAAGAATATCAGCCAAATTTTCTTCTGCTTTGAAACACATTTTGAGAGCAAATTTCTTTTTCACCAAGTAGGATGAGAAATGATCAGTAAAAGAAGAAGGATTTAACACAAAGCTGCACCTACATTTCAGTAGGAGGAGACAAAACTATCTATTTTTAGGGTGTTTTTTTTAAGTTGGTTATAATCAATATCATTGTAATTTAGATGGAATGAGCCATTGATCAGAAACTAGTAGTTTTACATTCTGCTATTTGTTAAACAGTTCAAAAGCAGACCTCTTTTGATGACAGTAATATGACAGAAAGATACAAACTGAGTCCAGTTGTTCATTGCAGAAAAAACTGGGTGGCATTAGATTAAACTTTATCAGTTTTGTTTCATCTGTTTGTGAAAAATGGATAATACTGAAATCTTTACGAGTCTCACTTCAAAAGAATCCAAACTGCTGGACTGAAAACCGTGGTTAAATTTTACTGAAATATTTTGGATACAATGTAAGATAGAACAAAAACGCATGAGTGGCTTGCATACTTTGGGAGAGAGCAAAGAAAACTAATATTTGAACTGTAGAACATTTCCAAAGTATCCTTCTTCACATCAGCATATTGTTTAATTGTGTGTTTCTCTACTGAGACAAATCGATTGATGAAGTTAAATGATACAATTTTATATTCTGTGCTTTAGGGAACCTTTGCACGCTAAAAAAAAAAAATCAGTTTAAAACTTTCTATTCACTTTTATTTCATCTGGGATGGATATTTCCAGAATATTTTCTCAATGCCTTTAAGGCCATCTCATATTCCTTTAATTTATTGCACTTTGACTCATGGGCTTAGAGTGCCTTACAACAATTTTGCTAATGTTAATTGTATTTTTTTAAAGATTTGGAATGCAACATTGTGTAGAAGATAAAATCTAATAGATAAAACAAAAGCAGAATATAAATTTGTTTTAACGGTACAGTGGAATATTAATTCCACAGTATAAATAACCAAGTGGAAAAGCAATCCAAAGCTAGAATTTTGGTTGACATTTATCTATAATGAGGTTGTGTTTAGAAGTGTAACAGAGTTAAGTGGAATGCTTGATGAATTTTCTCATCCTTCCCCAGGAGGCAAATGAATCGGCCTTTCCAGGCTCTGGACCATAAAGTTTTCCTAATAATAATGAAATTTTGTGAAGGAAGCTGATGCCTATTGATGAAAAGTTAGGAGAAAACAAAATCAAATATGGAATTTTTCAATGTGACTCATTATCACCTTTACTTTTCATACTTTCAATGGCCTCACTGACAACAATTTTGAACAAGACAAATTGCATATAAATTGGCCAAAAAAGAAATAAAATGAATATTTACTCTATGGGGACGATTTAAATTATTTGGAAAAACCAAGGCTGAACTAGATTTCTTATTCGAAAGCATAAAAGAAAAAAAAAATTGAAATGCAATTTGGTATCCACAGTTATGCAACCATAGCTATAAGGTCAGACAAAATTGTTGAATATGATGGAATATAGCTAAAGAATGAAGATTTGTTAAAGGCAGTAGCACCAGAAAAAGGCTATAAATATTTAGGAATTTTGGAAACTTCAAGTTTATTACAAAATCAAGTCAAAGAAAATATTTGACCAAATACAATATATCAGAAATATTTGAAATCAGAGCAAAAAAAATCATTAAAGCAATTAATGTCTTAATTGCTGTAATTGCTAGTCCTTATTGTTCAATTTATTAAAAAATTGTTGATTTGATAGCTTGGATCAGAAAACAAGAAAACTAATGTCAATGCAGAAGGCTTTGCATCCAAAAAGTGATATTGATCCACTGTATTTGCCAAGAGCTGAAGGAGATAGAGGACCTCCACAGGTAAAACAAACTGTAGAGGAATAAAAGCAGCCTGAATGACTATATTAAGAAATGGCAAGAACCCTTGCTGAAAGAAATCAATCAAGGAAAGCTCTCAAAAAAGTGAAAGCTGAATACAGAAAAGAAACAACTGAAAACTGATTTGTTACCTGGAAGAACAAACAAATGCATGGTCAATAATTGAAGAATATAGAAGGAAAATCTGATAAAATACCAAGATGGAGTTGTTTAACGTCAGGAGCATTAAAGAAAGCAACTGAAAGCTTTATTTTGATGGATCAAGAACAGGCTTTGCCAATCAATTGCATGAAGTCAAACATTCAAAATGTAACAAACAGCAAGTGTTGCCTTTGTAGTGAAAAAGATTGAATTGAAACAAGCAATGGCTGCCTCAAAATTTTGCAAGCTGACTATAGGTAGCCTTATTACATAGTTCCCAGAATTATTCATTGGAAACTTTGCCTGAGGTTAGGATTTGAATTTAGTATATGCTATTGGGACCATCAGGTTGTGAAGGCCTTGAAAAATGATAGGTTTAGTATCTTCTGGGATGCAAACAATTTGTTCATAAGATGCCTGATATAGCTGTTCTTGAAAATGGGTGATGCTAGAATTGAGGAAAATACATGGGATTCGAAGTTGAATACTTATGGAAAAAGAATTCCACTGTTATATCAGTAATGATTGGAGCCCTCAGAGCAAAACCTAGATGACTTCCTAAATTTACCAAACAAAAAACAAAAAAAAAACCCTCTCTGCTTGGAACTATCTATATTTTTAGATACTAACTTAATCATTCTTAGGTTCATGGTTACAACTTGAATTATTAAGTATTTTTACCAGTCTTAAAATATGTATCAGTAGAATTTCCGTACATAAAACTAATAATAAGGCATTGGAAGAATATCTGAAAGACAGTGGAGAAAAAGCATTGAAGATAGTTTACCATGAAAGTTTATGTCTACTGGAGACATCAGACTGGCTTACAAGAAATAGCAAATGAAGAATAGGAAAGAAAAATGACAAGACAAAGTATTAATGACATGACCAGTATATTTAAAAAAAAATAGCAGGCAAAACAGATAGCAACAAGACCTGGCAATGGCTAAAAGCAGGAAAGTTGAAGAAAAACACAGGGAGCTAATTCTGGCTACACAAGAAAAACAGCATAAAAACAAATGCAAACAAAGCTAGAGTTGGGTAGACAGCAACAGAAAGCTAATGCTGCCTCTGTAGAGAAGCTGAAGAACCAATTGACCACCTACTTAGATGTTGGAAGAAGATCACACAGACTGATTACAACAGCATGACAAAGTAGCAACTATGGTACATTGGAAGATCTGCAAGAAATATCATTTGCCTGCAAGCAAAGAACTGGTGGGACCATAAAATAGAGAAAGTCATAGAAAATGAAGAAACTAAAGTGCTCTGGGACTTCTGAATTCAAACAGACATGCAGCTGCCATGTAACATGTAAAGATTATCAATAAGAAAGGTAATAAAATCTGAGTAGGGCATGTGGCACTATCTAGAGATAGCAGAAGAGAAGAGAAAGAACTGGAAAATCAGAAAATACAAAGAACTGCAAATAGAAATAGAATAATTATGGCAAATAAGCAAAGATAGCACCAATTGTAATAAGCACTTTGAATGCAATCCTCAAATATTCACCACTTGAATACCATTGGCACTGACAAAATCACCATCAGTGAATTGCAACAGGCAGTTTAGGAATAACTTAGCTTATTACATTCAGTGACAATACCTTTAATACCATCCAACAATAATATCCGTCTATCCCAGGTCCTTGAGAAGGACTCAATAGGTGGATAAAAATGCCATATCCAGTCTAAACTGCTGGCTGACTGTACAACAAATAATAATCCTTTCCATGGACACCCTCTTGTCATGGGAAAGTATCTTGTGATGCTTGATTACTCCCAACCCCCACAAGAGGTTGGGAGTTATGCTGGCAGTAGTGTATTCTACCTCCAGGGTCACCCATGCCAGATAGGCCTGAGAGAAAGAGCCAGACTAAGTGTGTCCATCAAGCTGTTTAATATGGTGAGAAACAAACAAACAAACAAAAAATAATCATATACCAGAACAATCAATGCTCAAGCCAACAAGGACCATGTCAGATGTTAAGAGTTTGAGGGCATCTGTTGAAAAGTGGGCAACAGAATTCAAAAGCTACTGCCTAGCCTTGTACCAGGAACTACTAGGACCTAGCCTTGTAGGGAGAACAACTACAGACAAGACAAAAGTATACTGTGTTTGAAAATTGCACATTACGGCCTGATGTTATAAATCAAAATCAATAAAGTAGGGATTCTTAAAGTGAATGTTTGAACATTGGAAAATAATTTATCCAGACTCAATCATCACTGAACAACAAATAGAAGATCAAAGGAGATTAATTACCAGAAATAAAATATTCAAGGATACAAAATTGAAAGAGGTTCATGGAAATTGTGAAGATAGAAGCCCCCCTCAAAAAAATAGTAAGAGAAGAATAATAGAAGAAACTCAGATGACAATTGCAACTGTAAAGGAAAAAGCTGAAATGAAATTATAACTTACAGGAAGTAATAATTTGTGCCAGAACAGACAAACATTGAAACAATCTATGAAATGATATTCCTTTGAATAAGAAGAATTAAAAATATGGTGCATACAGAATTAGCAGTAGAAAAACAAAGACTGACAGCATTTAAAGTACTGTAGTGCTCAACAAGAACGTGAATAAGGTGCTTGCAAGAATTAAAATATCATCATAAAACAGACCACAGCTTGCCTACAGTACAGTAATGAGTATTAAAATTAGAAAACCAACAGCAAAGTCATATTCAAACCTGTGGGAGGCCAAAATAAATAGGAAACCATTTGACAGGAGAGGCAGGAGTTTATGGCCAAAGAAAGAAAGGGAGGGCCCCTACTGGATCTAGCAATTAAAACTGGTGGGCAGGAAGTTTGTACTTTCAGACTTGCAAGATTCTGTTAATATAGCCTTGCAATAAAGTAGATTTTGATCTTCTAGTCTTGTTTTCTGTCTGCTTTATCAGGGAAGGCCAACATCGATCTTGCAGATCTGATGGTTTCCCAGGCAGCATCATTTCTCTCCTCAAGGTTACCCATGCCATTCCATTACATCAGTCTCCAAAATGATTCACTGGAACATCTGTAATCTGTTATCATGTGCCAGTAATGAAAAATTGGCAGGAACATAGAATTGAAAAAGTACTTCAGAATGAGCAGTTTAAAATACTGTGTAACACAAACTGATAGTTTTAACTACTGATAGTCTTGACTACACACCAGATTTAACTGTGTTTAAAAAGGAAAAAAAAATGTGTGGATAACTGATGTAATGAATAGAAGACAAAGAATTGGAGAAGATCACAAAAAATCAGGATCAGAAAATCGAAATTCAAAGATTAGGTTATAAATCAACCATAGTGGTCCCAGTGATTATCGGCACACTGGGTACCATATCAGAAAATCAGAAAGTTTCTGATAAACAATTCAGCCTTCTCCACTAATAGAACAGTTATTGTCAATGAAATAGCTGGTTATCTACTGCACATTCCCAAAATCAGCTCTGGAGGTTGGAGTTCATCCATGTCCTTGGAAGTAAATGGGAATTACTAAATAATATTATTTGCTCATTACTAAAAGCAGTCTGCTTTTCTGATTGTATAAGTAGTCAAGGCAGCTCACCATAAAAGAAAATACAAAATGTGAACCTCATCAGTAAACTTTTGTCTATTACAAAAGTTTAAATAATCATCATCTTTGTATGTACTTCTCAGTTTCAAGCTAATACTGAAAAACCTGTTGGCCTCTTTTTTGGGGGGGGTGGGGGGGGGTAGAGGATCAAATTGTTCTCTGTCAAGTCAATTTAAAGACCAAAAAAGATAAAATGAAGCTGAAAGAATGTCAGACTAAAAAGTGAGCATTGCAATATCCTAATGTCCTTTTTTACAACTCTTTCTAAAATAGCATACTATATCATTGGGCAGTTGGAAAGAGGTGACATTTCTTTATATCGCCAAACATACTGGGCAATTGCTCCAGGCATTGCATATCATTTTCCTTCTGGATTGTATATAGTCAAAAACAGACAGAAGTCTGAATTGTCATTTTTCAAAAGCTCAAAGTATCGTTTGGCAGCTCCCAGTTACTGAGACAGTTTGTTGCCCTTTTTGCTTTCTTAATATAATATTGTATATCCAAAGGCTTTAAGTAAGTAAGATAACTTAAAACAAAACCACTTTTCTACTAATGGAAATTAAATTGAAGGGAAAAACAAACAAACATTTCCACCTGATGGAAATTAAATTGGAGAGAAGCTGGAGAACATAAATTCATGGTTACAAGTGAGGCGAACAAATCCTTCATCAAAAACTCATCTTGGAAAATTACTCAGAAGATCTATTGTATAAAAGATAAAATGCATTTTAACATAGGCATACAGGAATCCAATAAATAGGGTTCAAAGTATGTGTTCATGTATGTGCATGCCTCGAAGTATGTGTGTTTTATACAAAGCTATATTTAATGTTTAAATCCATAATTCGATACATTTAGCTGGTGAGAATTTTCATAGGAATATTTGGAAAACTACAAAATCTCTTGGTAAGAGGGAGACAGACAGAGGAGGCCATAAGATATGAATCTGGTTATTTTGCTTACACTCAGGCATAGCCTGAGTTTTTCAAGCATTCCTATGACAGAATGGGATGTTTAGACATGGACTCTTGGTCATGCCCATTTCACTCCCTGCCACATGCCACAGCTGCTACCGGTCTGACTTTCCTCTTCTGCTAGCCCTCTACAGCAATTCTTTTTTAAAAAAAACAAGTTTTATTCAATTTTCCACATTATAAAAACATCTCTTTTTAGTGAACAGCATGATTACAGGTTTCACATATACATACAAATATGACCATAGTTACATGTTCAGTTTTTGTATTCTTATCTTAACAATGCTTTTATACCTTTTCTATTTTATTATATTATTCCAAATGCTTACCTCTTATTTAATTCATCTATATTAAATTCATAATTATTATACTTTAATACTTTTAACTGTCACATTTGTATATTTCATCTTCCATTCTAATTGGAACACTCCTTAAAAAAATTAGTTTCCCCCAAATTATCAATTTAAGTGTGCCACCTCAAAGTACGATATATTCATTAATCATCTTCCCTTTTAAATCCCATTAAACCTTTTATTACCTAAAGCATTAGAATTAATAATCTCTTTAAAACTACATAGCTTATATAAATCAGATTCTGCATGGTTTTTCGCTGTCTTAATTTCATAAGATTTGTTTACAATTTCAAAAAAGAAGACATATTAATCTATTCATTTAATCCTAAACCTTGATGTTAATTCAATTTCAGCTCTCCTCCTATATCATTTCATTTATTTCAGTATATTTAAAACACATATTCCATTAATTATTCCATTCCTATTTCAATACATTTAATAAACATGTTCCATATTCCATTAGTTATCGCTACACATGAAAGAAAAGAGTTTAGACTCCAATATAAAAAAAAGTATAGTTCTACTTTCCATTTTGTCAATCAATATGTCCCTATTTCATAACTTTAGACCTCCTCACCTTGCAGAATCCCTTTTTAAAATATTAATTAGCCATTGTCTTTATGTATTCTAAATAAACAATTCCTTTTCATTTTTTGCAATTCCCATATTTCTTTGTTTCCAAATCCTGCTTCTTATCCCATCTTTTCCCTTTCATTCTCCCCATTTTTCTGTCACTCTGGTTTTTATCCCTCTCCTTATTTATAGCTTCCTTCCACCCTTCAATTTTCTGCTGTTTCTGTTTATCTTTTTTAATTTTGCAGATATTCCCTTTTTTATTTAACTTCTTATGTCTCATGTTTTTATTTCCCACTTTCCTCCTTCTTTTCAGAGTTCTTTGTTCCTGATGATAGTTAAAAATGGCCTCTTCTGTAGTCAGCTCCATCTCATCTTCCATCTTTTGTCTTTGTTGTTCATATTCTAAGATCTCATTTTCCAAGAATTTTAAAGTATAAACCAGCGATTCACCTCATTCTTGTAATAGTTATTTCATATTTCTAAGTTCCATTTTTAATTCCAGAAGAGATATCTCCATTTTACATGTTTTTACCTAGTCCAAGCGGTAGTTTCCAACAATCAGCTTTTATTTTATTCCTCTCAAATTTTTAGTTCATAACTAATCCAAATTCAAGTCCAAATTCAAATTCAAGTCCAGCCAAAATCAACAATTAATCCCAGGGCAGAATCTCCCTGCTTTTCTCTTTGTTTCAAAGTTTCTGTTTTCCAAGGATCTTCTTATATTGTATCAATATACTTTAATGTTATTTTAGAAGCAGAGTCTTTTAACAACAAAATGAATTAATTTTAACCATTAAATGGCACTCTTTCTCATCACAAATCTTCACCCCTTTTTTTCCCTCTGTGCGGAGATTTTTAAACCACAGTTTTCCAAAAAAGATCAAATACAATTAATCCAAATTAGTTAAATACTTTCTTCTTTCAGCTTCTACCTTTTCTGGTTCAAAGCCCCACTGCTGTCAAAGAAAAATTCACACCCTTTTTTATTCCTCCTTTCTCTTCACCGTTTAAAGTCCTTTAGAAAAAAAATTATTAAATATTAATCCTGGGGTACCTTTCATTTAGTTATAACATCCTGTTTCTCCTGATGTCCACTCCTTTCTCTCTCCTACACAATCTTATTCTGGCTTATTCTTCCCCTTCAGGATGGCCATTTTAGACCACTGCTTTAGACGTCTTTGGGAGGGAGCTTTGCCAATCCAGGGAAGGGGTTGGCAACCCCCCTCTACCTGGCTGATGGTCTCCCCTTCCTCCGCCACCCCTACAAGGCGGCTTCTGCCCCAGATCTAGCTGGTCGGGGCTCTCGGACAAAGAAGCACGGACCAAAGCCATGGACAATTGCGGTCAGCGGTCTGTCCTCGGGGAAGTCCAAAACCGGAAAGCACCCTCTATGGCAATTCTTCACCACCACTGCTTCCCCAGCCCTCTTTCCCCAGCCTTTTATGCCAGCCATTTTCCCAAAGCACATTCCTACCCTAGCAAGTCAACAAAGCACATCCTACTCCTCAGGGGCTCTGGGGGTATGGCTCATGCAGTGGGGCCAATGGTTGGAAGAATCGTGAAGTATGGGATGTGTGACGGGATGATGGCTGTGAAGATGGTGGGGCTTGGGGGTGTCTCACTCAATGGGCTGCTGGAAGGGGATCCAATAGGGTGGATTAAGATTCGGAACAAGGGCCCTCACAGAATCAGGCAGGCCTACCTCACCTCCCTGTACAAGTCTAGATTGCCTGGTGATCTGCCATCTAAGTACTCTTTCTGGGGATACTTTTTCAAATTGATCTGTAAAGACAATAGGGTTGATTAAGACTTGGGACATGGGAACTCACACAGTCATGCTTATCTCACAGTGTTGTTGTAGGAAAGGGCAGGATAGAGTAGTGTTAGTTGCGAAGTCATGACCTCATGGACAACATTCCTCCAGGCCTTCCTATCCTCTACCATCCCCCAGAGTCCATTTAAGGCTCACACCAACTGCTTCAGTGACTCCATCAAGCCATCTCATTCTCTGCCATCCTCTTCTTCCTTTGTCCTCAATCTTTCCCAGCATTCGGCTCTTCTCCAGTGAGTCCTTCCTTCTCATTAGGTGGCCAAAGTATTTTGAGTTTCATCTTCAGGATCTGGCCTTCTAAAGAGCAGTCAGTGTTGATCTCTAGGACTGACTGGTTTGATTGCCTTGCAGTCCAAGGTACTTACAGGAGTCTTCTCCAGCACCATAGTTCAAAGGCCTCAATTCTTTGATGCTCAGCCTTCCTTATGGTCCAACTTTCACAGCCATACATTGCAACTGTATAGATATAGTTGCAGTACATTTTAATATTTTTTTAAAAAATCCTACCACTAGGCTCACCACCAGGCCAGGATTCCAGAGTTGTATGTCTGACAGGAGATGAGGCAGGCCTTCCTGGCTCTGCGAATAACCCTGTCCCGAGTCTTAATTAGATGGTTCAGACATTTTAAACATGTTGCTACTTGTACCTCTCCTTCAGGCATGGAGGCTTGAACCCCAAGATGACTTTTTCCTTGAAGTTTTCAGTTTACTAAGTTGATTTAGAAGTAGAATTCAACTTGCAACATACTGTTTCCAATATTGCACATATGAATAAGGCATTTGAATTTATATTGTCCCTAATTATAATAGTATTTTTTCATCAGACAATTCATTACAAAGGATTCTCAAGAAAGATGAGGCCAGTGTAGTGGGCTCACAAACTAATTTTATGTAGGTTGTAGTCCATATAGATGCAACAAACAGAGGAACAAAACCTTTAAGCAACCTTCAAATTTGTAGAGGTATAAATACTTTGTTATGTGTAGTTTGGAATACCACCCTAGGGAATACAGCATTTATTGTAAATATCCTGAAAAGTAAATATTGGACAAAAGCATTGCAAGTGTATTTTTCTTGAACTGGATTTATTTTTGAAAATAAAAGAAACCAATACATGAGAATAAAGAACAATAAAAATAAATCTATTCCTTAATCTTTTTGTGATTGAAACCTTGTCAAACCAAGAAAAGAACTAATAAATTATGTCTTAGTAGCCCTGAACAGAGCAAACTGTACAAAATTTATTTTTATAGAAAAATAAATTGTAGGTTTTCAGTATGCAAGGATATTTCATGATTTAGCTAGCTGATTACACAGAAACCACAGGTCCCTTTCGATCATATTCTTAGTAACTCTTACAATCAGGATCAACTGCGGAAAATATTTCCTGAAGTATTATTTTTATAAATGTTCAAGAATAATGAAGATGATAGTGGATAGGGTCCTTGCTTTTGTCAGTGCAATCATCTGTCGATTAGACCCCTGTCCCTCCTAGTTGGTGAAAGCCTCTGGAATGGTGACTGCCAGGTGGTTCAGGCACTGATACATTTTTTATTACTGGAGAGGATCTTTCCGGGATCCTTTAAGGAGGCTCTGGTTCATCCCCACCTCAAAAAAAATCTCTTGATCCCACCTGTCTGGACAATTTCCATCCAGTCTCCCATCTTTCTTTTTTAGATAAGATAATAGAGAAGGTAGTTGCATGGCAGCCTCAAAGGAGCCTGGATGAAACAGATTATCTAGACTTCTTCCAGTAAGTTTTTAGGCTCCTAATGGAATAGAAACGACATTGGTCAGCCTTGTTGATGATCTCCAGCAAGAGTGGGATGGGAATAATGCATCCATTCTTAGTCTCTTTGACCATGGAGTGATCAATGCCATTAACCATGGTGTTATTTTGGGCTGGCTGCATGGTTTGGGGCTGCACTACCCCAGACATACCCAGTGAGGGATTTTGGAATTCACCTGGATTTGCAACTCCTGCTCAATGAGCAGATGGTAATTGTGGCTAGGAAAGCTGTTATATTGGCCGATCGATCACAAAGAGACGCGAGGCAGTGACTGGTTTAAAGCTCTTTTTATTTCAGGTTTGAATCTGCCGCCGGCTGAGTATGCGGCGGCTTATATTGAACTGGTGCCGGGTGCCGCGGCCAATGACAGCCGTTCGAATCACCCGCAATCGGCTCGGCCAATCGCGGTTGCTTCGTAATGGCCAATCAGTGCCGCGCACTCGACCAATCTGGTCGCTGTGTGTTTAGCCAATCAGGAGTGCAGGTTTCCAAGAATGCAAATGTCCATATAGAACAAGAGCCTTTGCACAACTTCGTGTTGTGTGCCAGGTGCACACTTTCCTGTATCAGGAATCACTGCACTCAAGCCCTGATCATCACACATCTGGACTACTGCAATGCACTTTATGTGGGGAGGAATACTCATACTCAATTTATGAGTATCCAGAAGCTTCAGCTCATACAGAACACAGCTGTGCAGATAGTTGCTGAGACACCTATGATTGCTCATGTTACACCACTGTTCTGCAAGCCGCACCGGTTTCCAGTGGCTTCCAGGCCCAAGGTCAAGATGCTGGTTACCACTTTTGAATCTGAGCAACTGTGTCACTTCAGTGGGACTCTCTTGTCCAATTCATGCCAGGTGGGATGTGATTTCACTGTCAGCTTCTCCATTGACACTGCTTGTCAGAAGGTGTTTGTGAAGATTACAAATAATGATCACACGATAGCGGGAAGTTATCGTAAATGTGAGGATTGCTTGTAAAGTGCCTTTTTCAGTGTTGTCATAACTGTTGCTAAACAGGGCAGTCATGAAGCGAGGACTTCCAGAAGGAAGTCGGAAAACGGAAAACCAGAAGTCCAAGAGAGACTGGGTGGGGATAGAGCGAGGTACCCTGGAGGAGGGCATGACAGAACAGCAGCCATCATGAACAGGGACGGTCTGTGTTGCAGTGTTTTGCAAGTCTAATTGCGGTTTCAAATTATCAACAAAGAAGTAATCTTAAAAAAAAACCCTGCCTGTGCTAAGATAATAAAGCAAAAGCTCATCACAGAGTTAAAAAGTGCTTAGTACAATTGTTTTTTTGCATGAGTACTCTGGTAGCCACATTACGACTTGCCTTTAGTGAAAATAAAAACAAGAACCAGACCATTTCTTAATAAATTATTGGAGAGGGATGCAATTCTGGGCAGTTTTTGTGTGGGTGGAAGGGGTTCTCATGTGCAGCTGGAGGCTTCTTCTTTTTTTTTTTAACTGCAGCTGGTCAGGCAAGCATTTCTTTTCTGTTTGAAATAGCCTCGCCTACTCACAGAACCACAAATAAACTTTGGAAACCCCTCTAGCTACAGGAGAGCAGTTCCCTGCCTGTGCAAATGGCATCTTGGCCTGCTTCCAGTCATTTTTCAGGGGCTTCAAGAGACAGATCAGCTAGATTATTGCTTCCTTATTTAATAAAGTGCTGGATTTTGTTTCCCTGACAGCTTAGCAAATAAACTTTAGTAATATAAGAATGGAGGGAAAGCCAAATCAAAATGAGACGGAAGACAAGGGGATTCTAAAATGGGAAACAATCATTTGAATCACAATACCAAAATGCTGTTATTGTTTGTACCAAAAACAAAAAACAAAAACAGGTGATAGGAGGAGAGGTTACTTTTTACCTGCTTTTATTGCAACTACAAACACAACTGTATTGCAGTTGCAAAAGAAAATGTCCACTGCCAAGAGGGAGAGTGTAACTTCATATGGCCATTGTCAAGAGGGACAGTATAACTTTCCCATTCTAGCATACTGTATTATATTGAATAAAAAGCTATTTACCATTATAGCCAAGTGGCACAAATCAGCTCTTCCTTTCACATGGAAAAACATTTCTTATATGTCATCCAGCCATATAAATACATAATGAAAACTCTTGGCTGGGGAAAGAAAAAAGGGAATAGCTAATCCATGGGGCTGTGTAGCATCAAAGAGGACCATGGAGAAAGGGAGTTGAAAGAGATCCATTGGTGAAAACAAGGAGGAGTGATGTGCTTATTTGACACAGTTTGCTTTCTTTAAAAACAGGACTGAAAGAAGGTGTAAAGTAAAATATTGGTGGCTGGGAGAAAGCAAAGTGGTTCAATTGGTCTATTCAGGCACAGAGCTTTTTAAAAATCACTATTTGGATCTCCCTAAATTCAGTTATTTCTGGACTGTATTGGGGTTTATCACCTCCATTTTGAAAGATCCTTCAGTTTTATCCTGGTAGGCAGACTAATTTCTTTCCTGCTAGGAAAAAGGATACATTTACACTATTAGATGGGCAAAAATTGTTTGATTTTATGTGTATAGCATATTTGTATGAATTTAGATAGTATGTATAAGAGATATGTGTGTAGATGGGAATGCAATTTTATTCATAAATGGGTGGAAAGGGCTTAGAGAAAGCAAGAATGACAGGTGCATCCAGCTGTCAGAAGTCCAGAGTAGCTTTGCTTAGAAAGGAAATGCAAGAATTTTGGGGGCATTTCTGCCCCCAAATGATCCCAGTTCAAAAGACGCTCTGGACCTTTGTGATCCCATTATGTTAGCGGAGTTTGGCAGCTATTCCAATTTATTTCGGATCAGCTGTGGTTAACCTGGATTAAACAAAAAGAAAAACAAAAAGCAACCAGGCCATAAATATCGCCTTCTTTCTTGTTTTGCAAAGCTGAAGCCCTGCAGAATGACTTGGGGGGAGGGGGCGAATTCACTGTGAAAAGTAATCTTGCTTCAGCCTTCCACTCATTTCCTGATCTTCAGTTATTTTTCTAAATCAGGGGTATCAAACTCACATTGTCATAACAGCATCATGTGACGTATTGGGACTTTTTCCCCCTTCAGTAAACCAGGCATGGCCATGGCTAGTGAATGACGCATCTGGCCCATGGGCCAGGAGTTTGACAGCCCTGTTCTAAATGCTTTAGCAATATTTAATATTAGGAAATAATTATCTAGGAAATGTTGGACCTCCTTCCCTCCCTCCTGCCTTTTCTCTCTTTCTTTGTATGTAGTTGGAACAGATAGGTAGGTGAATCTGGAAGTGGCATAGGAAGATGCACTCATTTCTGGACTATGTCACTTCTCCAGCAGTTCATTCATGCATCTGATGCTTCTGTTCCAATTTAAATCAGTTATAAATGCTATTTAAGTATATTTTCACTCAGTGTTAAGTATCTTTTTCCTCCCCCAAGTCTTACCACAGATTTTAAAATGTATGAGATAATGTTTGAGTTGAAAAATAAATTGCATTGGCTGTGATCTACAAAGGATGCTAACAGGATAATAAATAAATCTGCAAGTGAATTTGGGAATTGCATTTGAGGGTACTTGTGGCATATGAAGTTTTAATGGCCTGGCGTGGATGTTGTTCAGCTGGCAGGAGTTGGTATAAGGAGAGCGCCAAAGAGAGAAGAAGCTCACTTCTGGCTTCAAAAGGCAACTATGATATTATGAGGCCTGATTGAGCTACTGTGTGGAGATGTAGAGCAGGAGTCCCATTGGTCCAGTGTAAAGCTCTGGGGGGACATCACCTCATTAGTTTCTGGGAGAGGGAACATGCTGCCTATCTGATTAAAATTGGAGAGGAATAAAAGGAGAGGATAAAAGGAGAACAAAGCAAACCAACTGGAGGGAAAAGTTGAAGAGTGAAATTACCCTATGTAAGTATACAGGTTTCAGTTCTTGGCTGGTAAGGGAGAAGATAGAACCAAGAGTGCCTTTGCTCTGGAAGAAGGAAAGTGAAGTCCCAGAGAGAGGATATCTCCACCCAAGATCTGCTGATTATATAAGACATCCTAATGCAACACCCAAGATTGGAAGGGGGGTGGCTCATTGGTCATTGGTGAAGCCCTGGAGTCTGGGGAAGGATTAGGGAGAAGATACTTAAAGAGGTTTTCCCCCAATTGAGAATAGTTTTTTGGCTGAGCAGAGGCAGCAGAAAGTCAAACTGTGCTAAATCCAGACTACTCCATCTTTCCATTTTTTTTTCTCTTGAAAAGCCTAGAAAAACCAAGTGAAAGAGAAAGGAAGCGGAGGAGGTAGAGGGGGAATAGAAGAAAGTTAGAATGCCTGACTAGACAAAACAAAGAGCTTTCTCATGAAAACCAAGGTCATCTCTAATGGCAACGGATAAGGTTGGGGAACAAATGCCTGGAGAGCCCGCCAAGTAACCCAATTGGCCAACATGACCTGTGACACTTGGGGATGGGGTTATTTCCTCGTTTAATTATACTGAAACCATAGGAAAGATTTAGATTTGGTTTTCCTTTGAAGCTGTGCCAATATGATGTACTCAATAAAGAAGATCTCCGAGAAAGAACCTAGTCTCAGAGTTCTGATTTTCTTGGGTTTGTTAGTAGAAGCCCTGACAAGTACACTGTTAGAATTTGCAGAAGTTGCATTCATCAAGGAACATTGTCTCAGAGCTTTTTATAGAATATATATTCTAAAATATATATATATTCTTAAGTTTTCGCAGGTACTTACATGTATGTTATTCAGCTTTGTTCGGGTATTTTCCCACGTCATTGTAACTGTGCTTTTAAAGTTGTAGCAACGTTTTGCCATCATCAGGCTTCTGTATTGTGTATATGTCAATTGCCACTTGGTTTCAAAACTTTGAAGAGCCATAGTCAATAATATATTATTTTGTTACATTCTACCATCATGTGATGAAAAATTACTGCCTTGGAAAGCCTCTGTAGTCAATACTGGCCCATATCATCATGATCCTGAGGCAGAGCACCAAACAGCATTCACATTGCCATAAACAAAAATATTATAACTGAAGTCAAATTGGCACCTAAAGTGGAAAAACTATGGATCAACCCCTTTTAGCAGAAAAAATGCACAATAATGATAAAACAATGAACATGTTGATGATTTCTCATTGTACCAAAAAACCTCTGCTTTTTACTACTACTACTCCACTTTGCCCAGCTATAAAGCCAGCCCTATAAAGAATAAATCTTCATAAAGGAAACCGACTTAAGCTAGACAGTCTTCGCTATTCTGACTGAAATAGGGGGAGCTTCAGCAAAGTATCTGCTTGACCACTAAACTGTTGGTTTTTCCTAAATAAAAGTAAAATTATATTTTTATTGCAGCTTTTTTTCAATTTTTAGCATAAAATTATGCCATATTATTAAATGATTAATTTAAAATCACTTAAAAATAACATTCTAAAAGATATAATCTATGATTGAGAATTTTCTTTTCTTTTTTTAAGTGGCTAGACTATCCATCAATTAATATAGGTATTGGGGTGAATCTAGACTTCTGGAATGTTAATGGGAATTTCTTTCCTTGCCAACAGTGGTAAACAGTCGTGCTACATTCTGGCAGGCCTTTTGAACAAGAAGGGAGTTTGAATAGCTGCAATCTAACATTTCACAGATCTCCCTGCTCCAAAATTCAGATGGTGACTCTTAAAGAATATGCCCTGCAGCAGTGAGTGCCCTGCAACCATAAGCAAGACCAAGGCTTGAAATCTGGGAAGTTATGCTGGGATCTTTCAAAGATCTGAAGCAGAACTCAGATGGGTAAGTTAGTGCTGCAGAAATTAAATATAAGGAAAAAAACGATAATAGGAGACCCAAAGATTCAGCTAGGCAAAAGCAGTGAAACGGAACATAACAAGGAAGGATTGAAGCCTATGATCAAATAAAATATGATTTTGAACTGGCAAAAATATTTCAAAAACAAACTAAATGGAAATAGTCTGCCCATCTGGGGAATAAATATGTGGTTCAGAAGGAATTACCAGATGTGATCAAAGCTCAACATCCAGGTAAAGTTTAAAATACCAAAGTCAGTCCCAGTTCTACTGATTAGTTCTTAAGAAAGGCAATTGTTTGAAAGCCACTTGATATGCCCATTCCCAACTGATATGTTTCTTTACTGATTCATTCATTCATTTCATTCATTCATTCCTGTAAAGAATATATATCACTTGCAGACTGCAACTCTGGGTAGCACACAACAGGATTCCCAAATTGACATTAAATAAAACAATTTCAATTAAAATCCATCAGACATTAACAGATGATCAGAAAGTCACATAAGAACACCAATCACCTTGGCCTCAAAATCCTCATAATGGATAATTGGATAGTTCTTAGCAGTGGTGGGATTCAAATTTTTTTTACTACTGGTTCTATGGGCATGGCTTGGTAGGCGTGGGGTTGTGAGCATGGCCTGGTGGGCATGGCAGGGGGAGGATACTGTAAAATCCCCATTTCTTCCCCATTCCTAGGGGAAGGTTTCTGCAAAATCCCATTCTTTCCCCACCTCACTAACCTGATTTCCAGATCCGTTCTCCAAAAGAAGGCCCAGAAGATCAGCTGGGACTCAGGAGGCAAAGAATAAATGGTCAGAGGTAGTATTTGCCAATTTTCCAAACTACTCAAAATTTCCGCTACCGGTTCTCCAGAACTGGTCAGAACCTGCTAAATACCACCTCTGGTTCTTAGATGAATTGTACAATATCAACAAGAAACAATGAATGGAAACTAACCAAAAAGAGAATCAGCCTAGAAATAAAGAGAAATTCACTTGACAGTTAGAACAATTAATCAGTGGAACAGCTTCCTTCAAAAGTTGTGGATGCTCGATCATTGGAGGTCTTTAAAAAGAGATTGGACAATCATTTGTCTGAAATGGTCTAAGAATTCCTGCTTGATCAGGGGATTGGATGAGAAAGTCTAAAGTCTCTTCCAACTCTGTTATTCCATTATTCAATTAACTTGACTTTTTTCCTCATTTCAAAGAGAATTGAGATTTTAATCATTGTGCGTTGAACATTCTGTGTATTGGTTTCAATCCAGATTTGTTGATTCAGTGAATACCCATACAAATTTATAAGCTCAAAGTAGTCTCAGATTGGATTCAGGAATCTAGATTGCCACTATTGCTGATTTATTTCTGTTGAAAACAATAAATGTGTGTGTATCTCTCTGTGTGTCCATGTCTATAAACTCTGTATGTGTGTGTCTATGCATTCCATGTTTGACATAAATTAACCCCTTATGAGAGGAAGAAGTGCCATGGATGGGCAGAAATTATTCTTGTCTTAGCTGCTATTATAATTTTAATGTTTTTAATAATAATTAAACAATAATGATTTTATTTATTGTTGTTTTAGATTTGTTGTAGGCCACCCAGAGTCATTTTCCTGTGAGATGGGCAGCTATATAAATTAAATTAAATAATTCAACCTGAAAATACTGTGATCTAGAAGCACGCATTTTGTGAAAATTTTGCTTCTTAGCAGAAACAAAACACAGAAAATGGGGGTGGGATGCAACCTGGGATGTAATCTGGGATCTAATCTTGCGATGCTATCTGGGCCATGAGATTTCCATACTTTTCTGGATCCAACTATCACTATAACTGTGTCTGGGCTATTGTTTAATGGTGTATGACTGAGCAACTTCTTAAAAAAAAAAAAGAACATTTTTTCTATGGACCGGTGTGAAGTGAACGTTTCAAAGTAGTCAGCTAATTTCCTTGATGTGCATTTACCTGCAACCTCCATTTCTGTGAAGAGGAATTTGACATAGAGATATGAAGGGTGCACATTAGCTGACTCTTATTCTTGTTGCATGTTACATTATGAATAGCATACGAGGCACTTGTACCTGTGGCTTGCATAAGAACTGTGGTAGCAGAAAGTTTGTGAACTGACTGATTCTCTAAGGAAAATGACGGCAGTACTTCCTTAAAGGGCAATGTAAACTCAAGAAATTTAAAAAGAACTTAGAACAACTTTATTGTCACTTTGAATGTACACTAATCAGCATACATTAAAATGAAATTTTGTTGCATACAGCTCCCAAAGGACCTCCAATATGCACTACATAAACATGACTAAATAAATAAATACAAAATTATGCATATACCCACATACATTATATGACACGGATAAACAACACAATCTAGTTTGAATGTAGAAGTGTACATGGCGAGAAAAATGAATCTTGTGGGTTTACCAGACGTATGGCATAAGGAACAAAGCTTTTACAGAATCTGGAAATCCTGCTAGAAATACTTCAAAGCCTCCTCCCAGATGGGAGCAACAGAAACAGACCGTGAATTGGGTGTGTGGGGTCTCTAACAATGCTTTGAGCTCTAAGGACATAGTGCTTATAAGCAATATCTTATAAGCAATTGTTAAGTGAATCTGGTTTTGACTTTGTGAAAAGATAACAAGGTGATCATATGACCCTGGGACACTGCAACCATCATATATATGAGTTAGTTGCCATGTAACTTAATTTTGATCACATGACCATGGCGGTGTTGCAATGGTCATAAGTGTGAAAAATGGTCATACATAAGTCCCTTTTTTCAATGCCACTGTAACTTTGCACAATCACTAAATGAACTGTTCTAAGTCGAGGACTATCTGTAGTATATGATAGAGAGAATTCAATGTTAGGAATGCAGTAACAAAAATGTAAATAAGTTGTTTTCATGTTATTATATTGTTTTTAAAGATAGTCGATAATTCTGCCAGCTCATTAACTTTATTGAAACATGATTAAATATTTTGGACTCTCTACTTGCATAGGGTAGTGCCTACCTTATGCATATGCATGCAGGAACATATTGGCAGCTGATACAATATTGTTTGGCTGTATCTGGATTTTTGTGTGTGTGTCAAGGCATAAAACTGAGCTATTTTTAATTATATTGCATACTGAAAGCTTTTAAAATATATTTGCTTTTTTGTTGGAGGCTCCTTATCTTTTTGGAGTCAAAATTGCTTTTCTAATCCTCCCACCACATCATAATTCTGAAAATCACAATCTTGTTCCAAAGCTGACAGTGTACTAATTGAACAGGATGACACACTGTAGACAAACACTCCCAAGTGCCAGCATTTCTCTTTAATTGCTTTTTGAGATTGTAGCTGATTAATTAATATTAATTAGTAGAGATGAGTTAGAAGGAAAAAGTTATTGTAAGGATATTAAATACAGTATAAAGCCTGCAACTGAATTGTTTCAGCTCAAACCTGCAAACTATTCAGTGCTTACAAATGTGGAAACCATTTTCTTTTTTTTGGGGGGGGGGGGGGGTTATGGGTTGCCTTTTTCTTACCACCCCAATTCAGATTGGACCTTCCATTGCTAAGCAATGAAGTCATTAAGTGACTCATGCCTGACTTTACAATCTTTTTTTCCATGGTCATTAAATAAATCACATAAACAAATCCAGTAGCCCTATTGACTTTGCTTATTGGAAACACACTAAGAGCTCTCCGATAGTGATCATGGGATGCTGCAGTGCCTATAAATACACGCCAACTACAAAGCCGTCAAATTCTGATCATGTGACCAGTGCTGCTGCAGCAGTTAAGTGCGAAGACAGGTCATAAGTCCTTTTTATTCCCAGCACCATCATAACTTCAAACAGTGATTAAATGAAAGATAGTAGATCCAAGGTTATCTGTGATTATATATTGTTACATATTTATATACCGGTAGATATAAATAAAGCCATTCTGAAATTTATTTATTTATTTATTGAAAAAATGTTCTGGTAAAACTGTTTCTATCAAAAGATATTCTAAGCATAATGGCTTTATAATATTGTTTTTTAAAAAATAATATTTTATTAGATATAAACATTAAAAGCAGTGAACATTGTGTTTCTTCTTTGACATACATTTCTGTCCAATGTTTTTACAGTTAAAAATAAAGAAAAGAATACATTTATATACATGTATACATTTTTGTGTATCATTTTTCCAATAGAATAGAATAGAATTCTTTATTGGCCAAGTGGGATTGGACACACAAGGAATTTATCTTCAGTGCAAACGTTCTCAGTGTACATAAAAGAAAGATACATTCATCAAGAGTCAAGAAACATAAGGTACAACACTTAATAATAGTCATAGGGTACAATAAACAATCAAATCATACTAGGAATAGTATGCGATAAATATAAATCGTAAGGATACAAGCGACAAAGTTACAGTCATACAGTCACAAGTTGGAGGAGATGGGTGATAAGGAGTGATGAGAAGATTAATAGTAGTAGTAGTGCAGACTTTGTAAATAGTTGGACAGGGTTGTGGGAATTATTTGTTTAGCAAAGTGATGTCATTCAGAAAAAACTGTCCTTGTGTCTAGTTGTTCTAGTGTGCAGTGCACTATAGCGTCGTCTTCATCTTCATCTTTCTTTTTATCACTTCTCTACTTATTTTAATTCTATGAACACCCTTTCATGTCCCTCCATTTATAAAAATTGTTCCATATTTTATAATATGGAATATTTTGAAGTCTCGCTGCTTCAATTCAAGTCTTAGTCTGCCCAATTTGGCGCAATGTAACATTTTCCCAATCAAGGCACCTTCATTTGGAATCTCTCTTTCTTTCCAGTTTTGGGCAAACGTTATTCTTGTTGCAGTAATTATGTGTATAATTAAATAAGCATCAACTTTGTTTATATTCCCCTCCATTATTCCTAATAAAAACATATCTGGTGTGTACTGAATTACCCTGTCATTTCTTTTAGCCATGACCAAATTTTTCATCAAAAGACCTGTGCTTTTTTGCAGGTCTACCATATATGATAGTAAGTACCCCGTGTTTTCATGCATTTCCAGCAATTGGGAGATTGGTTACCATACATTCTAGTGAGACTGGTAGGTGGGAAATGCCACCTGTAAAACATCCTATAAAGGTTTTCTTTGTATGATGCCGCTAACATGATTTTTTTGTTCCAATCCCAAATTTGCTGCCATTAGTCTAAGTTGATAGTGTGTCCAAAATCCTTAGCTCAAGTCACCATGGTTTCTTTTACTTGTTTTTCATATAATTTATAATATAGTAGATATCTATAAATACTTTTTATTTGTTTAGTGTCTGGTCTCGGTAGTATTTTGTCTAATGCTGTATCTTGTCAACTAATCCCCCATTCCTTTTTATTTTTTCCGTACCTGGACTGTATTTGAAGGTAAGCCCACCATTCCAAGACTGTTCCCTGGTAATTCAGGTCATTTCTCTGTTTTAGTTGGCCTTCCTCAGACAAGATATCTTTATATGTGATGGCTTTTGTGTGGTTATGTAAGTTTGGGCATATTATTGCTTCAAGTGTCGTAAACCAACTTGGGACTTCCATATAGTGTTGATATTTTATTTTGTACCAGGTCAAGATTAAGGCCTGTTGAATTTTGTGTTTTAGAAAGTAACGGTGAGTCGTGTTTTTGCAGGTTCATAAATGTGCATGCCATCCCTGTTATATGTTGTGGCCTTCTAAGTATAAAAGTCTTTTGTTGTCCAATGTTATCTATTCCTTAATCCAAGTCAAGGCTGCTGCCTGGTAATACAATTCCCATTCTGGGAAACCAAGTCTCCCTCTTTCTTTAACATTCTGTAAAGATTTCAGTTTGATCCTAGACCTCTTTTCCTGCCAGATGAAATTTAATGTTAATTTGTCCAAATCTTTAAAGAATGTTTTATCCAATTTAATCGGTATGTTTTGAAACAAAATTAATACTTTTGGTAGAATATTCATTTTAATTGCTGAGATTCTGCCTAATAACAATAATCTTATATTGCTCCAATTTTTAAAATCTTCTTTAACTTGTTTTAATAATTTCTCATAGTTATCTTCTTTGAGCATCGAACGTGCTGATATAATAATTCCCAAGTACCTTATTTTTTTAGTAATTCATCCAGTTCGCATCTTACCTCTGAACCTGTTTCCCCCTCCCTCCAAGGTGTGTCATCAGTCACATTCCCCAATGAAGAGTTCATGGGTCATAGAAGTCACTCCCTCTGGCCGTTACTGTTTTCTGTGGAGATGGCCTTGACTTTGGCCATCTAGGATATGTGTTGTTTTAACTGAGGTGCAAATTCCTCGATGCAGCTATGAGGCTCAGTTCCCCATCCCCCTATCTATGGCAACTCAGGAGCAGGTTAGGGAAGCTCCACAAGTTGACACTAGGCTTGTCACATTTTCCCAGTTGAAACTATGGTTAAATCTGTCTATGTGTTGTGAAATTAAAGAATTTTCATCATGTCTGTCTGCCAACTGGTGTTCATGGATGCCTTCTGCCAGTCTTCTGCCTATTCGTCCTACATAGTGGTTGTTGCAGTTCTTACACTGTATGTTATAGATGACTCGGTTTTTTTTCTTCTGGGGTTGCTGGGTCTTTTGGTTTATTTTTCACCTATCCTTTGCATTTCATCTGTGACCCAGAGACTGCTACTTAAATAAACAACAAAAAACTCACCTGATGCTTGATTAAATTTATACAATAAACGTAGCTAGTTTGTTCTTTCTAATATTATAAAGCATTAAGAAAATCTCCTATTTCCTCTCACCATATCTAATATAAAATTCCAAAAGAAAATCTAAAATGTGTATACATTAATAATACATGTTTTAATATATAGATCTATCCTGACACAAAGCTTTTTGGAAATGCCACTTCTTAACAAGGCATCTCAAAAATAATCAAGAATTGAGCAAAGTGCTGGAGAATCTGGATGTTTGGAAACAGGAAATTCCATGAAGGAAGCTGACTAACTAGTCCTGTTCTGACAGCATGCTTACCTAGGTTAATGAGAGGTTAATTATATTGTGGTTATGCTGAAAAGGGGTCAATTTATCTAATCAACACCTTCCATTTAACCTAAACAGATCTAGCTATGCATGGGATATAACTAATTACCCAATTACTCATGCCTTTGGAATATCTAGACTTGATTTAATGACTCAGCTTGCATATTTAGATAACTTCCCTGCAACTAACAGCTTCTTCTAGAATCTTCAAACCAGGGCTATGGCAGGCTAATAACAAGGACAGCATTTTAACACTTGTCTAGGTGATGTTATGTGATGCTATAAATTAGTGGGGGAGGGGCAGGGGTGAGATCCGACTGGTGTAACTAACTACCGGTTCGGTGATTTTACATTTTGCTGCGCACGCATGTATATCGTTGTCATCTAGCTGCCTGGTGGCACACAGAGCCTTTTTTGCCAGCACTTGAGCCACAATTTACCTCCCTGCGCATGAGCGTGCCTCACAGCTGATTTTCGGCTGGTTTGAGGCCTTTTTGACCTCCCAGAGGCTTGAGGAAATCCTCTGCAGGCTTTTCAGGACAAATAATAAGCCCATTTCATCACTTCCTGTATTTCCGGAAAGCATGTGACACATCTGGCCCAGAGGCCTGAAGTTTGACAGCCCTGATCTAGAGAGATTGAGAGAGTGAGTAGCATGCATAGCTCTGTACTGATGTTTCGTGTTCTGCCATCTCTAGGCTCTTCCCCCTTTCTTTGTTTTATTGTTTTATTTCAGTTTACCTTCCCTGCTCATAGTGCTTTGTTGTCCATTAAAAATAGCACTTAGCTTATATAGAGCTCCATAATGCTTTACAGTCCTCTCTAAGCAGTTTACAAAGTTACGATATTGCACCCAAAAGTCTGGACTCTCATTTTACCAACCTTGGAAGGATAGGAGGCTGAGTCAACCTTGAACTGATCAGAATCGAAATCCTGGCAGTGAGCAGAGTCAGCATGCAATATTGCATGCGGATCACTGCACCACCAGGGGTCTGGACCCATGTTGAACTTACTTTTATGTCTCTATTATGAAATTTAACATTCACCTGCATAAAACATTTCATGAAAATCAACAAATAAGTCAACATCATTTTCTTATGGTATATATACACTGTTCAAAAAAATAAAGGGAACACAAAAATAAGACATCCTAGATCTGAATGAATGAAATTTTCTTATTAAATACTTTGTTCATTAGAATGAATGTGCTGACAACAAAATCACACAAAAATTATCAATGGAAATCAAATTTAGCAACCCATGGAGGTCTGGATTTGGAGTTGCACTCAACATTAAAGTGGAAAAAAACACTACAGGCTGATCCAACTTTGATGTAATGTCTTTAAAACAAGTCAAAATGAGGCTCAGTAGTGTGTGTGGCCTCCACATGCCTGTATGACCTCCCTACAATGCCTGGGCATGCTCCTGATGAAGTGGCGGATGGTCTCCTGAGGGATCTTCTCCCACACCTAGACTAAAGCATCCCCCAACTCCTGGACAGTCTGTGGTGCATCATGGCATTGGTGGATGGAGTGGGACATGATGTCCCAGATGTACTCAGTTGGATTCAGGTCTGGGGAACGAACAGGCCAGTCCATAGTATCAATGCCTTTTTTGAGATAATTCCCCGTTAGGAGAATGAGCGCATACAGGGAGACGTATTTGAGAGTAGTGTTTGAATAATACACATACAGCACACAGATACACTGTACAGTAAATGTAGGTTTTTACTTCCAGAAACATTAAGCAAAGTCCAAACAAACAATCCAAAGTCATTCACAGATAAGATCAGTCATTTTTCATCCAGGGATAATCCAGTAACAAAGTCCAGTGTCAAAAACAGTTCAGTATCAGACTTACATCAAATCCAGGAATATCAGTCAATTAGGAAAAATGGAACAATGGCAATACTTTCCAACAGAAGGAAACAGAGATATACTCACACTCTCTTCTGAGACTCAAACTCAGACTAAAACAACCCAGGTTTCTGGCTCCATCTTTTGGCCGTTTGAGAAACCACACCCAACTACAGTTTTGAATTTTCTTAAAGATACAGTTTTAAAATGTCTATCCTGGTTTATATATTTCTAACCCAAATACCTGTTAGTTGACTTGTATTCCTAACAGCCTTCGTCTTGCAGGAACTGCTGACACACTCCAGCCACATGAGGTCTAGCATTGTCTTGCATTAGGAGGAACCCAGGGCCAACCGCACCAGCATATGGTCTCACAAGGGGTCTGAGGATCTCATCTTGGTACTTAATGGCAGGCGGGTTACCTCTGGCAAGCACATGGAGGGATGTGCGGGCCCCTAAAGAAATGCCAGCCCACACCATTACTGACCCCCTGCCAAACCGGTCATGCTGGAGGATGTTGCAGGCAGCAGAACGTTCTCTATGGTGTCTCCAGACCCTGTCACGTCTGTCACATGTGCTCAGTGTGAACCTGCTTTCATCTGTGAAGAAACTAGGGTGCCAGTGGCAAATTTGCCAATCTTGGTGTTCTCTGGCAAATGCCAAACATCCCGCACGGTGTTGGGCTGTAAGCACAAACCCACCTGTGGATGTAGGGGCCTCATATCACCCTCATGGAGTCTGTTTCTGACTGTTTGAGCAGCCACATGCACATTTGTGGCCCGCTGGAGGTCATTTTGCAGTGCTCTGGCAGTGCTCCTCCTGTCCCTCCTTGCACAAAGGCAGAGGTAGTGGTCCTGATGCTGGGTTGTTGCCCTCCTACAGCCTCCTCCACATCTCCTGATGTACTGGTCTGTGTCCTGGTAGCATCTCCATGCTCTGGACACTACGCTGACAGACACAGCAGACCTTCTTGCCACAGCTCGCATTTATGTGCCATCCTGGATGAGCTGCACTACCTGAGCCACTTGTGTGGGTTGTAGACTCCGTCTCATGCTACCACTAGAGTGAAAGCACCGCCAGCATTCAAAAGTGACCAAACCATCAGCCAGAAAGCATAGGAACTGAGAAGTGGTCTGTGGTCACAATCTGCAAAACCACTCCTTTATTGGGGATGTCTTGCTAACTGCCTATGCTTTTCACCTGTTGTCTATTCCATTTGCACAACAGCATGTGAAATTGATTGTCAATCAGTGTTGCTACCTAAGTGGACAGTTTGATTTCACAGTAGTGTGATTGACGGAGTTACATTGTGTTGTTTAAATGTTCCCTTTATTTTTTTTGAGCAGTTTATAAATAGAAAGTAAAACCCACAGTCACTAGTACTGATGTTTTTGCTATAACACATTGTTGTGTTTTGTTTTACTCTAAGAAGGCAATCCACCTTATCACTTTATTCTTTATTGGACAATTTGTCCCAGAAAGAACTCTAAAAACTTGGTGTGTGTAGTAGAATGGTGCCAAAGGAATTCTGCCACTAAGACTGCAGCAAACAAGCTAGGAAAAGCTTCCAACTCAAAGTCACAAGTGAGCAAATTTAGCAGTAGCCCCATGACATGTGGAAGCTGCAAACCTCGAAGCAACTGCCTGACAGGCAAGATTTGCTGAGACAGAGCCAAGGGGTGGAGGGTGGGTACAGAAGGAGTTCAACCAGCATCTGCAAAACACCTGAAGTAAGCCAACTCGTTACATTAGTCCAGGCAAAGTTTTATCAAGCAATTCCAGGAAGAGAAGATTGTGAATGCTATGGGCAGAAAGAGGAAAGGCTCTTATGCTACAAATATTTAGAGATTGAATAAAAAGGATTTTCAGGTGTAAATGGACTGTGTTTGGCTTCAAGAGCCAAAAACATGGAGAAATAAGGAAAAATATATAGAGAGAAAAATAGGAAATAAGAGGAAGACATAGAACCAGGACATAACTCTGGAGATGGAAATTAGTAGAGTCAATAAAGTCAAGTAGTTTTAGTAAATGTAGATCAATACACTAAGATAATTTTGGATTGAGATAGACAGTGGGAAAATAAATATACAAAATTTAACATTAGCATTAAATAATAATAAGATGCTTGCAAACCTTTCATTCTTTTATAATAAAATTATTTGTGGGGCAAAAACAAACCTAAATCTTGTATATATGATCTATATGAGATTAAGAAAATAAAAAACTATTATAGAAATGGATTTGGAAAGCAGGTTTGTAACAACTACAGATTATACAGAAAGTGCTTTGTAATTATTCCTAAGAATTTATAACAATAATTATATTTTTGTTTATGAGCAAAACAGCCTAATTATTTTGTTGTAGTTTTATAATATTGTTAAAACTTTAGTCTTGTTTCTTAAGAAAGAATGTTACATTAAAACAAAGAGGAACACAATACAAAAATACTAAAAATAATGTACTAAATGTATTAAGAGTCTAGAATTTTTCAGTTTAAAGTCTTCCAACTCTTGGTGTTTTAAATTATTGTGCATATTCCTACAGTACATTATATACAGTTAATGGTAGATGTTACTCACTCCTCCAACAGAAAATTTTAATGGTTAATTTTTTAATGTGAATTTGTAAGAATAGCATCCTTCCTAGCAGAACAGACTTGAAGTGGAAAGTTGTAAGACCTTTTGCAAATAAGCTTTTTTCTTTATTGATAAATGAAAGTCTTTTTCTGAAGAGTATCCACCTCTTCTTGGCAGGTGGTAAGGATTACCTTAATCCTCAACAACATAAAAAACTTTGTTCTGTAAAATTGCATTGCCATAAATCTCATTTTATATTTCCACGCACCAAAAACTGCAGCTGTTACATACTAGTGTAACCAAGAGTTTCTGCTTTAAACAAGTCCAGAGTGTCTTTACCCAGGGAAGGGTACTTCTACTTGTCAACCAATAATTTCTATCACTTTCTTCCTCAGTATCACCCTACATCTGGATGCAGCCTCCATACATTTCACATTGTTTCAGTGGATTCTTTGACCATCACAAATGGCTTATGGATGTACAATGGTCTGGTAGTGGATGTAAAAACCTTTATTATGCCCACATAATTTTTTCTGTGTTTTCAGGCTCCAAATGAGTTGTTCTAAATGTACTATTGAAATATAATCCATTACTATTGAAATATATACATTAATAACAGCTAAAAGGGTCAGTTTTAAATATTTCTGAACTCCTGAAATTTGAAGGCATTCAGTATTAAGTATGATCCAACCTTTTCCCAATAATTGAAAAAGAAGTATTTGATTACAGGAGGGGAAAAATGATTAGAGGACAACCAAACTGATTGGGGAAGCATTTAAAGCCCCCTTTAAAAAAAAACACAATGGGAATCTTTGAGAACTTTTAATTTAAAAAAAGGGATGTCAAAGAAGGGCATATGATAATGATAGATAAAATTGTGCCTGGCAGAGAGGAAGTGGACAGAGAAGAGACTTTGGTCTGCATTTTCAGACTCCAAGCCAGTATTGTTCTAAATGTGCTACTGAAATATAATGGATTACTTCATTTATACCTCCTCTATGGAAACAATAGGACAGGGAATATTTAGATTAAATGGACATCAATGTATATAGGAAGAGTAAGTTTAGAAAAGGAAACACTTTTTCATAAAGTACACCTTAGAAATCATTACAAGAGTTGGTGATCCCTACTGATCTGGATGTCTTTAACAGAAGTTTAGATAATTTCATGGAAGAGCATTTCATCAAGGGCTATCAACCATGATGGCTCCATGTTCCATCTGGGCTGAGACTACATTGTTTCAAATACCATTTGAGCAAATAGCACTGGGAGAGAGAAACCCAGCAGGACATGGAATCAGTTGTTCCCCATCTCCTGCTTTAGAGCATCCCATAAACAACTTGAAGGTAACTCTGAGAAAACAAAATGGGAAGAAACTAAGATGAGGAAGCTATTCTTAGATTCTGTAAATGTCGATTTTGCAGAATTTCACTTTGTGTGAAAATATACCTTTGTCATTAACCTATTTGAACTAAAAAATGCATTGTTTGTTTGTTTTCCTCTTCTCCATTACATGTTTGTGTCATATGAGATTGATGGTTCTTAAATTGCTTAGATTTTTCTTCTTTTCTCTTTATTCAGTTTTGAATTGCTTCCCCCCATAATATAAGAATTATGGTCTAATTTATTTCAACTAGAAATGTTGCTGTCTCATTTATTTCCTATTGCTTCTTCACATAGTGTTGTAGATGCAGTTATTTTTCAGCTCAGGGTGTCTTTTTCCTTATTGCATTATTTATTAGTTTAAGATGACTCTTGCTGAGTCAGGAAAGAAGTTGTCATAAGAGACTAATATGCTGTCCTTCCAAGAATATTGGAGAAATTTGAAGTAGGTTTAAACAGTGAAAAGTGTGGGATGAATGGAAGATTTTTCACCATTCTGAATAGAGAAAGGTCATTGGTTGGGTTCTGATTCAAAAAACACCCCAAACACCTCAGGTCCTTCCTGATTGTGGGTGTCATTTCACAAACAGTATTGGAAAATTTCTATCATTTGAACCTGAAAAAATTAATTCCAGATACACCTTGTAATAACTGTAGTAGTTGTGATGGCAGCAGTAATGTGAATTAGAAAAATCTGAACTAGATCTCAGGGGAGAAAGTTTTCTGCATTTCTTTACATTAATGCCATCCAGAGTTTTCTGTCCATATATGATAGCTCTCAATTAATCTGTTGTCAAAGTTATATTAATAAATACAAGCATGTATTCACTTTGTAGTGATGAAGAATTTACACTCACATTTACATTCCTGAATAAATGGCTTCAAATGTGTGTGTTTTTAGGTATGTAATTTGTACTGTCCATGCTCACTAACAAAAGCTAGATGAAAAATATAACTTTTGTGACAATAAGAGTGATGAGTTTGGCAGCATCTGTTACTGCATACGGGGTACCCATTTTTTTTCTGCAAAATACCATTAATATTGGATTATTTCAAAGCATTGGAACAATGATTTCTCTGATGGAGGACATAGACTCTAAATTGACATGAAGTCAATTTTTACTTATTTATTTGATTAAGGAGACTATATGATCGTACAGCTCAAGCAATTATAACTCTGGATAGTGCATCATTGAAAAATAGCAAGAAAATAGTACAAGTAAATTCCTTGGATTCTTGGGAAACTAAAAGAGCATAATCAAGGGCAGCTGTAGAAGTTACTACTGCAATTTCATATTAAATCAGTCTTTACTATAGTCATCGATTAGCATAAGGCACAAGCAAGACATATCGTTAATAAAAGAAGACATAGACACATAAAAGATGTAAAATATATAGGGGGAATGAGAGCTCAGTGATGGTAGACTGGGGACTCACTGTTCTGGATATTTTTATAGAAATAGGGGATAGATAGGTGCAAATATTTCTGAAATAAAAGCAGAGAAGAACATGTGGTGTTGTTTCTAGATGTCAAAAAGTGTTGCTGTTCCAAGAAGGCTATCATTCCTCAAAAATGGATGAAGAGAAAGTGTGCCAAAGTAAAGCATTTTTTGTGCTTTATAACTTCCTCTTGTATTAGGTATGAGACAGGTAGAATTCCTGAGATATTCATTGAAGAAGTTCAAGGACCCTAGCTGGCTTAGATTCACATTTTATAGAACAATTAAGCATCATTTAATTAGAGCAATTTTTTTATCATAACCTGTATCATGTAGGGGAGATGGAGATTTTAGTCACAACTGCATGTTTCCAATTATATTGGAAATCATTATTCATTGGCAAGGAGGAATTCCAGGGGAGTAAAAGAAAGAGTCTAAACCAGTTATGCTCTCACCTCCACTTTCGTAAGACCTCTCTCCAAAAACAGGGTGGAACTGGAGATGCGTTTGGGGATTTGAACAACAGCTTTTAAGAAGTTTCATTGAGCAAGATTCAGTGGAGAAAAATTGGAAATGAACCTATTTGACTACTCTAGAGAGGCTGAGTTAGTGGCTTGACTTCATATATGCTGCGTCATATATTGACTTCATATATACTTCATATATCATATATTGACTTCATATATGCTGCGTCATCTGTAAAGTCATGAAATCAATTATTAACCAATCCATTATCCTCCACTTAGAAACAAACAACCTACTCTCTAATAAACAATTTGGTTTCAGAAAAAAACTATCCTGTAATCTACAACTCTTATACTGCAAAAATGTATGGACTGCACAACTTGATTAGGGCAAAACAATAGATGCAATCTACATAAACTTCTGTAAAGCCTCTGATTCAGTGGTACACAACAAACTACTCCTAAAAATAAAATCTTATGGTATTTCTGGACAACTACATAACTGGATAGAAGCATTCCTGTCAAACAGACAACAAATGGTCAAAATTGGGAGTGTCCTATCTGTACCTGTCAATGGTGGTGTCCCCCAAGGCAGTGTTCTAGGACCAACTCTCTTCATACTCTACATAAATGACCTCTGTGATCATATTAAGAGCAACTGCGTTCTTTTCACTGATAATGTAAAGCTGTTCAATACCACAGACAATACTGCTACCCTTCAAAAAGATCTTGACTATGTATCAGAATGGTCAAACAAATGGCAACTTCAAATCTCAACAAATAAATGCTCTGTCTTACATACTGGCAAAAAAAATCAGAAAATAAAATACAAGCTGAATAAAATACAAGTTTCTTTTATTTTTCTTATATGTACCCATTCCATGTATTCATAACTATGTATATACTTATGCCTATTATCTTGTAAGCGATTGACAAATAAAATAAATAAATAAAATATAATAGCTATGGCTATATTTTGGCTGTCTCTTGCTCTAAGGTTATTCCAGATTAACTTCTGTATGCACTTTGAATACAGGTAGTCCTCAACTTATGACCACAATTGAGTCCAAAATTTCTGTAGCTAAGTGAGACATTATTTAAGTGAGTTTTGTCCCATTTTACAACCTCTCTTGCCACAGTTGTCAAATGAATTACTGCCATTGTTAAGTTAGTAACACAGTTGTTAAGTAAATCTGGCTTCCCAATGACTTCGTTTGTCAGAACATTGCAAAAGGTGATTACATGACCCTGGCACACTGCAGCTGTCATGAATATGAGTCAGTTGTCAAGTGGCTGAATTTTGATCACATGACCATGAGGATGTTGCCATTGAAATAAACTGTTGTAAGTTGGGGATAATCAATAATGTAGTTCCTATGAACTTTCATATTGCAGACAGAAGGAAGGACTATTCCCAAATATTTGAAGCATAAAACCTGCTTAATCTTGTGGTCATTTATAATCCATAAATGGTACATTCCATTTTGACACATGTTAGGATTTTGCTTTTCTAGTGGTCGAGTACCAGCTGCTTTTTTATGGCCAATAGGAACCTTTGAAGTATTTCTACATCAGCTGCATTTGTAGGACTGAAAATGTATCTCCAGATACTTTTGGGGAGGAGAGAGATGAAAGTTCACTTTTGAGCTGGTTTCCCAGAGATTCAGTGGAACAATTTATTGGGTGGGTGTGTAGAATATTTGCTTGGCACTCTTCCAGGTTTCGGTATACCATAAAATGTCTCAGGGGATTGCATCTTACTTTGACTAATGTATCTTCATGTAGCATGTATATTGGGTATAACAAACACTGGCCAATCAAGGAGTCTCACACAATTTGATTATGAAAGCAGCATAAAGAGAGGTCATATTGCAAGAAGAATATTTTTTTCAATGAGCTACAGAATTAGACACTAATAGATTATGGATTGGCCTTCCCTGAAGCCTGCCGATTCCTCTGCAGTCTGCAAGTAGATTTTAAGATTTCAATAAGGAAAAATTGTTAAACAATTCAATTTGTAGGTGTCTTGCACTGAACTTGTTATTTTTTTTTTCAAGTTGAAAAAATAATACTATAATACCGGAAGTGATGAAAGGGGCCTATTATTCGGCCTGCAAAGCCTACAGAGGCTTTTTTCAAACCTCTGGGAGGCCACAAAAGACCTCAAACCAGCTGAAAATCAGCAGTGAGGTGTAGTGTAGGTAAGGGGGTGGTGTGAGGAGGGGCGTCATGGAGAGGCAGCATGGGGGGGCATTGCGCATGCATGCACAGGGGCCATGGGGGCATGCACTGCCTTCTGGGTGCTGGCACATGAGTGTGCTCATGCCAGCACATGCACAACTTTTGGCACAGGAGACCAAAAAGGTTAATCACCACTGTTCTATATAGTTTTGCAGCCCTTTAGTTACCATCCCAATTTTTTTTGTGCTACTCAACTCTAATCTTAAGTAAATCACAATGAATGTTGTTTAAAAAAAATAAAAAATGTAATTATACAGAACAGAACATGAAATTAAAATATTTATTAATAAAGAGACTAAAATGGAAAGTGAAACAGGAAATATTTCTTATAAATCCCTATAAATAGACTCTGCCACAAGATACAGTACTTATTAGCAAGGCATTAGTAAAATGGCCTTTAATGCTGGAAAGTCCATTAAAACAATATAAAGTCTAGTATAATAATCAGAGGTCTGCATGCTCTTGAGCAAAATTGCTTTAAAAAATTGAAAACTGACTACCTCTGACCTACTAGTATAACCATTGTTTTCTTAAATCTGATTATTTTCTTTTTCAGCTTGATTTCTAAGATCTCCAAGGATCAAGCTGAAGACTTTTTGTGTGTGTCCTTAAGCTCAGTTTTTTAAACACATGAACATTTGCGCCTCCCCCTCTCTTTTATTTGACCCTGAGATTGTAGTGGCAGTTGGATAAATTGAGGGTCACCTTAGTCAGCTCTGTGGCATATACATTTAATAAGCTAATGTGATTTGACCTTTCAGTGCTATTTATATGGTTTCCTTGCTATAAAGTAAGTTTGAAAGTGGTGACAGGCTGGATATACAGTATAATTCGTTTTTGTTCTCAATTCACAGAGGACTCCTTTCCTCTTCAGCCTTTTTATACCGGTCATTATTGTTCTTGTCCCGAGTTGCTTCAAACATATGAGCAATTCATTTGAAGTTGTCTCTTATGTGCTAAAAATGGGCTGAAGAAGTTGATATAACCTGTGTGTCAATCAGTGGCAGCAGTTGTCAAATAATGAAGGTTATAGAAACAAGAATTTTAGCATATACATACTGTCCATAGAGGGACAGAATTGAACAGCATGGGGAAAGTTTTGGTTAGACAAAAGAAGCAACAAATAAGCTCCCTATTTTCTGCCATGGTTAGGGTTAGGGTTAGAATGGGGTAGACAAATATCACCCAAGATTCCCTATAAAAATAGCCAATGAAAATATGGACAGGGACCCTACAAGCCACATCCACATGGACATAATTGATGATATGAAGAGATAACTTTATAATGCCTAAAGAACTGCAGTGGGTAGTGCATGCAAACTAGTCATGGTCAAGGTCTGGAGCAGGGGTGAGATTCAAACTTTTTAACAACCAGTTCTGTGGGCATGGCTAAGTTGGTGGGCATGGCTTGGTGGTCATGTTATTGGCTGGGCGTGGCCAACTCAATATCACTCACATCGAGGCACGCATCTCCTTGCCTGGCCTCTCATGACTGTGGAGATGCTGCAACAGTCGTAAGTGTGAAAAATGGACATAAGTCACTTTTTTCAGTGCCATTGTAACTTTGAATGGTCACTCCACACAAGCAAAGTACCAGCAAAGGAAGGAAAAAAACTCCAGAGAAGTTCCAGAGACAGGAAGTCTAGTCCTACCAAGAATGTAATAAGGGTTAACAGAGAGGGAGTTTCTGTAAGCAACACCAGAATGTTTCCTTCCTGCCTTCCTTACAGGATTAGGCCAGTAATTTCTTCTAACAACCGGTACTCCGAACTGCTTAGAATGTTAACAACTGGTTCCAAAGAATAGGTGCGAACTGGTAGAATCCCAGCCCTGATCTGGAGTGAAGGAAAGGAAGATTATTGTGTATCACATTTTAAAAAAATCCAAAGACTGTGAGACTGGATAACAGGATTTTAGATTGGTTTTTAGTCAATATCCAAAGTACTCTACTTTAGAAAATTCCCAGAATTTTCAGGCCCCATTGGGCACGGAATTTTCCAATAGAGACCTATAGACTGGAGTCTGGTATTAACTCTTTTTAGCCAAATTTATTTTAAATGGTTTCTGAGAACATGTGAAGAAAGATAATAATTTTAATTGGAAATTAATGACATAATACCAAGTTCTGGGCACCCATGAAAATCAAACCTGTCTCTAACTGTAAAAGTACCTTTTGGGGGTCATTTTGGAACTGCAACAATTCTCTTATAAACTTGGACTAGACAAGTTCCAGGATATTATACTTTGTAAATGTACAGATCTGAACTCCATAAAGAAGCTGAGAAATAGCTTTAATAAAAAAAAAAAAAAAAAACCTTGCAGGCTACAAGAGTAAATGTGTTCTCTTTCAATGGAAAAATATCAAGATAGCTGAAGAGCTCTATTGAACAACACCGGCCCGATAAGAGAAATGTGTGTCTCAAGATAAGGAGGCCTGGAATTGCACCCCAAGATACTGATAAGTATGTACCTGCTCTATTGGAATACCACTAATTTGCTATTTATGCATCCTATAGCCATGTGTAAAAGCTACCACTTTCATTGTTTGATAATTTATAACAAGTCGCTCTTCTAGGCAAAAAGAAGCCAATACCATCAATTCCCTTCTTTGTCCCACCTCAGACAGACAAAATTACTACATCATCTATGTATAACAAAATTATATGATCTAATAATCCTGAAAAATGATAAGCAAAAGATGTAAGAGTTTGAATTATTGAATTACCCTATATGTTAAAAAGTAAGGGTGTTATTATACAGCCTTGCCTTATCCCCTTCTGTAGTAACAGTTGCAGAAATGCCCACAGGAGAACATACGATGTTAGAATAAGGAGCCACCATAAGAAGGAACAATCTTTTACCTATTGAAGATCCCCTTAGTTTTTCCCTAGCATCTCCTTGGAAAGCAATTCAAAGCTGATTTGAGATTCACAAAGGCTGTGAAAAAGGAGTCGTTGGGTGATGAGCTATATTTTTGGCTGAAGGGTGCAGGACCAGTCAATGATCCAAGGCTGAATATTCTCCTCTGAATCTTATCTTCTCCTCAGTAACAATTTGGACACTATCCAACAGTTTTAAATAAATATTTTGGATATATTTTGCTTATTGTATTGAACAAGCTAATAGATTTGTAATTGACAGGTCAATTAGTCTTATAGAAAGAGATGATGATAGCTTGATTATACTAATGTACTATTAATATAAGTAAATAAAGCAGCCAGGACTGGGGCCACCAATCTTTGTTTTACCTTAGCATTTCTGGAGGGATGAAATCAACACCAGGAGTTTTCTTAGATTTTAATTCTTTGATGAGGTGCTTAATCCTGGTAGCCATTCGGGAGGTACATTACAATGAGGGACCACCACTGGGTTATTTGGTAGTTATAAGTGGAAAATGCTCAGATAGTAGCTATCTCAAATATCTGAAGGTTTTTGACAGATTAGACCTGAATATCCACTGTAGGGAAGCAGTTAACCAGGTACCAATACCAAGCAGGAGTCTTAAATGTAGCTACTGCAATTAATCTCCTCCAATCCTCTCTCAACACCTCAGGTTTCTTGGATATTAAAAGAACTTTATAGATCATCTTATTCTCTCTGGGTGATTGAAAGGAACCTGATGAGTTCTCAGATCAAAAAGTATATATTGCAGTGAGAAAGATATGCTTTGCTTTGTAACAATCTCTAAAATAATATCTTGATCTAAATGTGGAAAATGGAACTTGGAGAATATGGATGGTAAAGTAGTAATTTTGACAATATCTGTTCAGAAGTTTAACATTTAACTTTGTTCATAACTTCTTATTAGGATTATAGTCTCCCTATAAGAAACTAAAATGAAGACTTGCTTTCATTTCTAATTTTGCTTACCACTATTTTTTTCTGAACTGCTGCACTCAATTAGAACAATATTATTATATACCATTGATAGGCTTTTATTTTTCTTGTTAATTATTTCCCTTGTTAATGATCATAACTTAATGATATAAAAAATTAATTTTAATGTTCTGTCTTCAATGGAATTGGGGAGAGATTAGTCTGCAGAATGTTCATATGGAATGCCAACTCACCTGGGGATAAATGTATCTGAATCCCTATGCTAGCAATATATGAAAAGGAAAACATCTATGATTTTATTACATTTAAATCGACATTTTAATGAGGATGGCAAGGTCATTCAAGGAACTAAAGATAAGAACAAAAGATTGGACTAATCAGACCTTTAGTTTGATACAACATATTCTTCTCAGGCTCTACTTGTGGTTGTTAAATCGTTGCCAGTTTCTGATGCCCTTAAACTGTCACCTTCCACAAATAAGTGGCGGGTTTTCCCTTGAAATTTGGTACTGCATTAGCTCAACATCCTTGGTAATCATCTAGTTTGCATGTATCAATTGGCCATGCACAACTTTTCATTATTAAGCAATAAAAATATTTCAGTACTGTGATATACTTTGTAGATCTTCAGTCTTCATAGAAATGTCAGTGATGGTTCAGCTGTAGAAGATATCTACCTTTCCTGTTGTGACCCTTCTAGTATGTTGTGGACATAAGCAAAAAGTCTGAGGCACTGGGAGAAAGGCTGCTTTAAGACTTGTGAGACAAAATGAATCTTACAAGCGGAACTTTGAGACAACTCTCCATATTAAGGAATTTTGTCTTAGTAATGTGCCTCAGTTATATTTAAACATTCTCTTCTAGATGTATGACAAATATTATTCATTTGGTGTTTTTATATAAAGATGTTTTGAAAGCTTAAATACACTCACAGTGAAAATTGCTAATAAAATGTTAGCATTCTATTCACCAAATCTGAGCAGTTCCGTCTCCATCATAGGATGGATGATGGAAAAAAAAAGTGTAACAAAATTTAGAAGTGCTGAAAATTGCCTAAAATTATATAATCTTCCATTCAAAATTCTGTTAACAAGAGAAACAGAATAAATATACATGAGCATCTCTTGCTCTGTTACACAAAACCTATACCATAATTTCCCCAAACATTCTGCTTTTGAATATTGCATTTCCAGCTGAAAAGAGAATAACCTAATATTGTCTTGTTTGAAAGTGACATAACCAGGTGATTACTAATACATTTTGATCACTATACTATGCAGAGATTTTGGGAGAATATATACCTGCCACTACAGCCTTCTTTAACCATAACTATTTTATATAGATTGAAGTGTTACAATACCTTCCCTTTTTATGAATCAATGAATAGACATATTCGAGCACCAATGGTAGGTACATATTTTACAAACATCAGTTAGCTACTTCTTTGATAATCATAGACCCAGTCAGGTTGCAGTTGAAGGCATCACTGAAAAACAATCAGAGGTTAAAAAGCATTAATACATGGAAACTTAGTCTATTTGTTTGGGAATTTTTATTAGGTTTGGAAATTTGAAAGGTGCCATTTCAACGTTTTTCAGTTAAAACTCCCCTGGAAATGGTTCTATGCCAGAAGTAATAGGTATAGGGTTGAAACATTGTATAGTCTACATATTTATATATAATATGGTAGTAAGAAACCTTGAAAACTAAGCTTTTCTTTCTTAATCAAATGTTCATTAAATAGCATCACCGAAACAATTCTCCCTCTATTTTATTGTTCTTTGGAAGAGACAGCTGTGCAAAGTTAGGCTAAACAGTTGCATTTTATATCAATCAGCTAATATGACCTATCCTTAAAAGTTAGTGTAAACTCCGAATATTCCAAACTACATTTGGGGAACTATAGTTCATATGCTGGATATTAAAAAAAAAATAGTTTTGGAAAGTCATATTGTAAGTAGGACTCTGAGGAAGAATGAATTCCATAGTTTTTTAATCTGGATTCAAACAGCCTCAGTTTATGCCCATAAAAAGAGGAAAACCCATCCACCCATGAAGTCCTCTGATATACTTAAAGTATACTCTAGTATCTCACTCTGCATTAATATTACAAAAGTCTAAAATATTGCTGTGGATATTATGACTCTTGGGGCTCATGTTCAATCTGGATCAGCAGATGGAGACTTTGTTTCAGGTTTGCCCTTTCAGGTCTTCAAGACATCAATTCTTAATTTTTAGTTTCCATTTACTGTTCAGCATTCAGGATTTCAAACTAACTGCACCATTTCCATCCTACGTGATTCTTTCTAAGCCTCATTACAATAAACAAGAGCAAAAGAGTAAGACATTATCCTTCCACACTGACATAAAAATGGGAAATTGCCCCAATCTCCAAAAGTAAAATTCCCTCTTGAATATGCTCCTGAATTTTTTTAGATTTTCTTTTATGAAAATCTGGCTTCAAGAACTCCCTTGAAGTGAAAAATGCTGGTTTTTTAATGGTAAGTGTTGTATATTAAACTAACTGAATATAAATATTAAATAGCAGATTTAAAATTTATAGAGTTGGTGATAAAAGTTACTTTAGCTGAAGTTTAGGTAGTGGTAGTAATAGTTTTCCAATGAAAAAAACTTCCATGGAGAAATCTAACAGGTGTTTTAAATGTTAAATATTATATATTGTACATAATTGTAATCCTATGGGGAAAAAAATCATTGGAAATGCTCCCTTGAATTTAACTGACTGGCAATTTCTTGCCTGTGAAGTTCTTGATGCTATCTGAACTGGGTTGCATTCATGCAGATGTCTCATTACTGTCAGCGCTAGAGGTGAGTGGTATTTGCTCTGTTTATATACAGTAGCATCGTGTCATTTTGCATCACTGTCTGGTTTGGCAGTATTACTGCTTCAGACAGGAAGGTGGTGCAGAGAGTGGCAAGGATGGTAGAAAAGATTATTGGTAGTTCACTTCTATTCAGGACAAAGCATATAAGTGATGCTTGAGCAGTGTCTGCAGGATTGTCTGGGATGCTAGGACCTGTTTTTCTTGTTACCTTCTGGGAGGAGGCTTTATGGTATCTGAAGCAGAACATCTATATCCAGTCACAGTTTTGTTCCATACAGCATCAACCTTATGAACTCTCAAGCTTCCTCCTTTTGCTATGTATTCAAAATGGACAGTGATTAATATATATCTATGTCTATGCTTGAAGGGACATGGTGGCTCAATGGCAAAGACACTGAGCTTGTCGATCAGAAGGTCAGCAGTTCAGTGGTTCAAATCCCTAGCACCGTGTAATGGAGTGAGCTCCCATTACTTCTTCCGGCTTCTGCCAACCTAGCAGTTTGAAAGCACGTAAAAAATGCAAATAGAAAAATAGGGACCACTTTGATGGGAAGGTAACAGCGCTCCGTGCACCTTCAGAGTTTAGTCATGCAGGCCACATGACCATGGAGACAGTTTTCGGACAGTGCTGAATCTTTGACTTAGAAACAGAGATGAGCACTGCCCATAGAGCCAGAAATGACTAGCACGCATGTGCAGGGGAACCTTTACCTTTGCATCTATGCCTATGCTATGTCTATGTCTATGCCTATATATATATATATATATATATTGGCTAGGGCTCTGGATTTGAATTCTTCCATGAACAGGTTTGTAATGATGGGTGACAGTGGTGATCCTATAGGGGCTCCTTCAATTTGCTTGTATCTTTGTCCTTTGTATATGAAATATGTGTTGGTTAAGCAGTGTTCTGCTAGTTCCACGAGGTGTTTGGGCGGTTGGTATTTATTTTTGATGATTCCTAGAGTTTCTTTTATCGGGACTTGAGTGAATAGTGAAACCACGTCAAAACTTACAAACAGATCTTTTTGTTCCACGTGTAGATCTTTGATCATTTCCAAGAGGTGGTGTGAGTTTTGTACATGTGAAGCTGCTGCTTCAGCATGGGGCTGTAGCTGCTTTGCTAGGTATTTGGCTAGGTTTTGTAGTGGTGCTCCTCTGGAACTGACTATGGGTCTGAGGGGTATGCCTTCTTTGTGTATTTTGGGGACACAAACTATATGGCCTCCCCAAATCTGTTCATGGAAGAATTCGAATCCAGAGCCCTAACCAATGCCACCCACAAACCCAAACTATGGTTAAAATAAAACAAATGATACATTTGTTATTTGGACCCATGGAAAAGAAAACCTAAACAATTTCCTAACACACCTAAACAGCACACACCCCAAAATCAAATTCACCATGAAAACGGAAACAAACAACTACCATTCCTAGATGTACTAATCTACAAAAAAACAGATGGCACACTAGGACACACCATATACCAGAAGAAAACATACACCAACCACTACCTCAACACCCAATCCCACCACCACCCAGCACAGATAAACGCCGTGGCCAAAACACTAATCGCCAGAACCAAACGCCTGGCAGACCAGGCCCACATAAAGACTGAACTATGCACCCTGACTAAAGTACTAACAGCTAATGGCTTCCACAAAAGCAAAATTACTGGCCTGATCCACAAAAACACACTGAGACATAATGAAAACCTAGAAGATGAACAGACCTATAGAACAGCTGTCCTGCCCTACATAAGAGGTACTACAGACAAAATCAGTAAGATACTACACAGGCATCACATCAAGACTGCCTTCCAACAGACAGAAAAATAGCAGCCATCCTAAGAAACCCCAAAGATAAAATTGACCTGAAAATCCAAGGCATATATGAAATTCCCTGTGCATCATGCCCTGCCACATACGTTGGACAGACCAATAGAAGAATAAGTACCCACCTGGATGAACACAAAAATGCAGTAAAAAAGCTGGAACACACTTCCTCACTTGTCCAACACATGAAAGCAACGGGTCATAGCATCGACTTCAATGGCACCAAAACCTTAGCCACTATAGAAAACTCCAGCTACAGAATTATCAGTGAAGCCATAGAGATTGAAAAAAGACTTGAAAGCATGAATAGAAGAGATGACTACACCGGATTGTCAATTATTTGGAAGCCTGCACTCACAAACAAAAAAATCTCCACACCACAAGCCAGGCAAACATCTGGGCACAAGCAGATACCCCCCCCCCCCGATACCTCCAGCTCAAACACACCCCAACCAGGCACCTAGGTGAAACTTAGCTTCCTAATAAATGATAGCCGTCCATTTACTCGGAGCCAAGCCACACTAAAAGCCTCCAATACAGGAAACACAATGTTGCCAGCCAATCAAGAGACAAAAAGAGCCAAAAAACAGACAGAAGATATTAGAAACACCAATCAAGCAGAACACAGCAAACTCCAAAACCAATAAACACAGACCAAGGCTCCTAACCAATCAGGATGAAGAAAAAACCATTCTGGCACAGCAGTAGGCTAGCACCAAATTTAAAACAGAAACGGCTGTGAAAGTCTGATTCACAGATGAACATTATACAGAAGCCCTATACAGAAGCCTGATGATGGCAGATGAGATTCTGCCGAAACGTTGCTACATCTTTAAAAGCACAACTATAATGACATGGGAAAATACCCGAACAAAGTTGAATACCATACATATAAATACCTGCAAAAACTTAAGAAAACATATGTGTGTGTGTGTGTGTGTGTATGTGTGTGTGTGTGTGTACATGAAAAAATTACAATAAAAGTTATCTTATCTATCTTATCTTCATCATATGTTAGTTAGAAATGCCATTTACATGCATACCTATCCTAAGAAGTAAGAATAAGTGACATATTTCACAAGAAAATGATTGCTTGAATGCATTTGTAACATGACTGATTTTGTGATGTGACTGATTTTGGCACTGAAGAAAACCAATAAAAACAAATATCATAAAAGAATTTAAAAAAAAACCAGAAAAGTATTTAGGAATCAAAATGGCATCGTTAGAGTGGAGGGAAAACAGGAAAAGGAAAAACTGAGAAAGTACATAAAGATGAAGTCATAGTGGATTTCTGGAGAGACTAACATACAATGTAAAACAAACATATATTTCAAGTGAATGTCATTAACAGTGAAGTTTTTTAACGAGATATAACTAACTCCACAGGATTACCTGAGATAGAAATCACAAAAATCAAAGTAAAAACAGCTGCAACAACAAAATACATAAGAATTGGACTAGAGGCATAAAAAACCAACAAAGACAGATGTCATAATTTTGTATGTCATAAAAATGAGATAAGAATTTACAAAATATTAAGAAAAATAAAATACATGTTATTCTATTGTACTAATAATGATTAATTTATAATAATATATAATCATTTATCAATTTGGCTCCTTAACAACCATTTTAGAGTTAATACAAAAATTAACAATATCAACCAATCTAATAAGAATAACCAGACAAATTAATAGTTATTGACAAGAACAAGAGCTGAAAAATTGAACAGCAACATTGGGAAGCCTGATGAGTAGAGTAACTAAAGAAATGTATTGCTTTCTATACAAGACATCCAGTTCTGCAACATTTTCTGATTTATATATTGCAAATTATCCCCAGGCAACTCTTTTCTGGTCTGATCAGGGGGCTAATATTCTATTTTTCAACCTGTCAAGGATAATATTCTACGTTGCTGATTTTGCTTGTTTTTGAGGGGAAAAATGAAATATATAGCTAGCAACTCATATATTGCTATGGGAAGATAAGCAATAAATATAAGCTATAATTTTCTTGAAAATTAAGGGCAATTGAAGGAAGCAACTCCATTTTCATTTTGTGTCCCACATAAAACAAAACATGAGGTCCTTGTTTCTGGGGATCAGACTGGAGAGATTGGAATTCTCCCCACAATTCATATTTTTAATGATCATTATTATGCCTGCAGCAAATATCTCTGTGAAATTAAAATGATTTCAAAGTATGTCATCTTTCAAATTTGCTATTAGTCAAGTGTCAATAAGTCATAGCCATCAATTAATTTTTTCCAGAAGCAAAATACAAGTTGATCTGGTTCTTCATGATATAATAAAATTGTTTCTCTATTATTATTATTATTATTATTACTTTTCCTAATATTTGGTTGGGCAGGTTTATAATTCTTATTATAACCTGCTACCTGCAGCTTTTCTACTAACTCTACATTGCAATTTGGAGCAAGTTCATTTTCTGTTTCTTTGTATAAGAAATAAGAGTGGAAATAAGAATGGGAGTTCTTGGGAAATAAATCACTCCTATTTCTACCCTTAATACCCTTCAAAGATGCCTGGGGAAAAAAAGCCACCAGAATTAAAAATGAGTAATTAAAAATGTAAAGTGAGCATCCTTCAGCAGTATAATTTGGGGGCCCTTCTGGAAAATGTTTAGATTTATTTCCCAGTGCCACCTCCATCCTTAAAAGACACCAAAATGGCCCAAAGAAATCTGATAAAGTACAGATAGTTCTTGACTTACAACAGTTCATTTAGTGTCCATTTAAAGTTACAATAGCATTGAAAAAAAAGTGACCTATGACTACTTTTTACACTTGTGACCATTTAGCATCGCTAAGGTCATGTGATCAAAATTCAGGCATTTAGCAGCTGGTTCATATTTATGACGGTTGCAGTGTCCTGGCTTCATGTGATCACCTTTTGCAACCTTCTGACAAGCAAAGTCAGTGGGAAAGCCAAATTCACTTAAGAACTGTGCCACTAATTTAACAACTACATTGATTCACTTAACAACTGGGGTGAAAACAATCATAAAATGGGGCAAAAATCACTTAATAAATGTCTCACTTAACAACAGAAATTTTGGGCTCAATTGTGGTCATAAGTCGAGGATTATCTGCATCAACTCTCTTCCTTCAAGTGATGACCCCAGAAGGTGCTCTGTAATCCTCCAGCTTGGTGGAAGAGCATCTCCCATCATTTTCATTGAACAGATCTGGCTGCAAATGTATCTGAAAGGCATTAGCACATTTGCCCATATAGCTCCTCCCTTTTTATCTTAAACAGCTATCTTAACTGTTGCCTGTGGAATCGTTTATATGCATTACCAAACTAGTTAGACTAACACACTGTAAATGTGTTTGTGTTGGGAAGAATTTAACTTATTGTTATTGTATGTGCTGTATGTAACTTAGCACATTATGGACCAAGGTTTTCTTATGTTTGATGCAATTTTTTGGGGCAATGACTGAATTTCTGGTTTCATGAAGCACATAGGACATAAAAGCCAGATAGTGGCAGACAAGTTAGTCTAGTCTATTTTGCAATTGTGCAATCCTTTTGTAAAAGTAAGTCTTAGAGAGAGATTATCAAAGAAGAGATTCCTGCCTCAACATATTTAATGAATGTTTGAAATGTTAACCTGCAGAACCGCTTGCAACAAATAACAGATAATCAGAGTTGGAAGGGACCTTGTAGGTCATCTAGTCCAATCCCCCGCCCAAGCGGGAGGCCCTACAGGATGGGTGTGGGGCTGCTCCACATGCAATATTTTGTTAAAATTTTTATATAAATTTTTACTTTTGCTATAAGCCACTCAGCTGTATTAATTGAATTGCAGAATAGCTGGATTAGTCTAAGATAGACATCCAATACTAATTACAGATAGTCGTGAAGTTACAATCATTCATTTACTGATTGTTCAAAGTTACAACAACACTTTTAAAAAAGTGATTTATGACCATTTTTCATATTTACAACTGTTGCAGCATCCCCATGGTCATGTGATCAAAATTCGAGTGCTTAATAAGTGGCATGTATTTAATGACAGTTGCACTGTCTTGGGCTGATGTGATAAACTAGCTTCTGGCAAGCAAAGAAAAAGGGAAAAACTAGATTCACTTAACAATCACATGATTCACTTAACAATTTCAGTAATTTGCTTAATAGCTGTGGCAAAAAAATGTGAAATGGACATTTACCACTTAACAACTGCCTTGCTTAGTGATGGAAACTTTGGGCTCCCTTGTAATCTCTCTGATGAACATATGTGACAGCATATATGTAGAGTAACACTGTGACATTATGCCCATACTTTTGCACTTGATTCTAAAAATAATCATGTACAAAAGTTATGGGGTTTGCATCGTGAGTTTGTGATAAGTGTATTGCTATGCTTTGATTGCAGACATCAATCCTTAGATTCATCTGGTTTTGATTTTATCAGTCTGACTAATCCATCACTACAGTTTACATAAGTAATTTCCCTTTATCAAGATAGTAGCAACATGAAATTTCAGCCTTTAAATACTATCCTTTCTTTCTTGGCATCTTCACTAATCATGACACACATGCAACATATCCAGCACTGACAAGGTTAACATTTTAAACTGCAAGTAAACACTTAAGTTTCAGGTAGACAAAAAGCAGTTATTTTAGTTTACACTTAAAAGGAGAAGATATAGGTTTAGTGAATGAAGATGAACCAAGCAGTATTATAGGCAACTATTAAAAGAAAATAAAAAATGTTTATTTTCAACATAACTTGTTAGGAATAAAAAAAATCTAATTCCAATCTCATTTGGAATTTTTTAGATTCCTTTGTTCTTTTCTTCTTTCCTTTCTATATGTGAAGTAAAATGCTCCCAAAATCAATACATTTTTCATGACTAGTGAATCACTGTTATGTGACATCTAAGAACAAAAATGTCAATCCCAATTCCTCATTTTTTTTTGACCTTAAATCTTTTTCGCTCTTGTTTGCCTTAGTTTCTTTCTCTTTTAATATCACCATATTCTTAGTATGCATTTCCATGTATGGTACATTTCTCTTAAAATATACATGGTAGGCATTATTTTCTAACACACACATTTGTATTGCATATGATTCTTTTGTGATTATATTATGAGCTTTGTAAATTTTTGACAGGACACTTCCTTTAAAAAATTCAGTAAATCGCAAATATCAAAACATATCTAAATTTATTTTTATTTAAGTGTTTGTTTGGAATGCAGAAGTTATATAAAATTTATTGTTATTATTCCATATTAAATCATGAATTAAACATCCTGCTTTTTTACATTTTTACATGAAAATATCATCTATTTGATTCTGACAGACCATAAAGTTTCACTGTATAAAGAAACAGAAGTAAGAGAAATATGACAATTAGTTACCTATTCAGGTGATACAGTTACATTTAACATTAAAATGAAAGATATATTATTTAAGAACTTTACTTCTTAGTGTTGAAATATGATAGGACTTGGGAGAGGGAAGGAGAATTCAAATATTTGGGCCAGCAAACTGAAGAGTCCTTGGTCAAAAAAATGAGCTGATTACTCATCTTAAAAAGCAGAACACCATTTTAGTCTTGCATTTTTTTTCTCAGTTGGGAAAATAAAATTTTGTAAATAAGGTTAAGAACACAGTTGGGCTATTTTCATCCCAACAAAAATATATTTCTTTTGCGAAAGGAAAAACAAAGTTACAAAAAGATTTGGTTTCTATGACTATCTGTGAGAAATTGCATCTTTTTTCCACTGAAAATAATATTTTCCATTATTAGTAAATTAATTGGGAGGGGGGAGTTAAGAAATGTAAATGTTAAATTAAGTTGAAAATAGCCAGGACTTCATTTATGCGGTGATTTTCAGCTGTTATCTAAGAATGGCAGTATTCAGTCTTTTTAGGAAAACAAATGGGAGTATCTTTGTTATCGGGATAGAATATTTGTCTCTTATTCAATTGATTACCATTTGATATTTTCTACTATCATGATTTGTTATCCTAGCTTGTTGCCATTATTCCAAGAAGATAAATCTAGACATTTCCTCAAAAATATGTGCTTTTAGCACAGGTTATCTGATGAATATATAATACATATACTTTATCAAAGTGGATAAAAATTGTATCACTCAGAGAACCATTTAGGTACTGTAACTACAAGAGAACTGGGATGTATACATATTGATTTGATATTTATATAATTTATTCATCCTGAAACTGAACCAAATTGCTATATATCTTCTATTGTTGATTCAAAAAGTCTTTTGGATGGTTATTTGTGAATAGCATCAGTATATAATTTGAGTATACATTCTTCATTTACCAGTTTAATTCTTGAAATGTTGGCTCCTGCCACCAATTCCTTGCCAATGGTGTTCATGTCAATAATGACAAAACAGAAGACAGATGAAACTTTGTCTCTTTTGTTGTAATACATTTTTCTAATCAAAACCAATTTGCATTATCTTGGCTTCGTGTTCATCATAAATACTTTGTATCTATGTAAAACAAAATTGAAATGAAGATTACTATTCTTGTGAACCAGTAGCTGAATTTAGATTGTTCATTAATATGCGTAACACAGGTGATTTTGATTGCATGGAGCAAAGACTTTAATGGCAGGCAAAGATGGGGGCATTTATCTCTGTTGTGCTAGAAGTTTCAGCTTTGACACTGCTATTAATATTTCATTAGTCTGAGGTCTCTTTCCCACAGAGTGTTGTTTATCCAAATTTAGCACATAAGGTTCAATAAAGGCAAAAGATATTTCAATATACTTATGAGCCAAACCTTCAAAATGAAAGCTTCACAGTTCAATGAATCTAGATTTTTACTGAAAAAATCGTTTAGCCTATGAGAAGGCATTGCTTAGCCATAAACTCTATGCTTTCCTTTGAAAGCATCTTCTCCAGTGGTGGTATTCAGCAGGGTCTGACCAGTTCTGGAGAACTGGTAGCGGAAATTTTGAATTGTTCGGAGAACCAGCAAATACCACCTCTGACTGGATATTTTATAGTAACTTTCCCCTACCATGCCCACCAAACCAGTGCCACAGAACCAGTAGTAAAAAAAAATTGAATCCCACCACTGATCTTCTCCCAGTCCTGCCTCCAGGTTTCCAGGTTTCTTGATCCTCCATGAGCACACAAGATCAATTAGAAAGAGGGCAGATGGAGAGACTGAGAAGGAATCTGACCCACTAGATGGAGGCTGAGAGATCTGACAGTTTATTATTATTGTTGTTGTTGTTGTTGTTGTTGTTGTTGTTGTTGTTGTATGTGCTCCCATTCAAGCACCTCAGATCTATTGGAGTCTGGGATATTCGAGATAATCTTTAAGAAGTGATTTTTTTGCCCATCAAGAACAAATCATGTCATCAATGGCATTTAATGCATATTTAATATTATCTTTCATATATCTTTGGAACAACCCCAGTCTGAACAGAATAAAGAAAATCATGAAGAAGTCCATTTAATTTCTTTGGGCCTAAAGGGGCCTAAAGTAGGCCAGGAAACAGACACTGTAAGAACTACTGACATTCTGCATTATTGTTGCAGAATGTAATAGAAGCTTGAAAGTCTGAGAGGTTTTTTTCTCCCACAATCAACTCCTTTACCAAAGAAAATCAAGACACAACAAACTTAAGTTTATTTTCAGTATCTTCTTCCTTTCAGCACTAAGCTGCTCTTTGTATAACAACTACTGAATACCTTCTTGAATTACTCTTCTACAAAGAAATCTACAGGTAATAAAGAGATTTGTCTCTACAACTTTGGACAAGTTGGATCATCAACCTCTTTGTAAATAAATAAATTTCTCTTGCCATGAAAGTGAAAGTTTCTCATACTATTCAGTCTCATCATTACTTAGGCTAACAGTTACTTCAGAATTCTTTTGATAAAAAACAAACAAACCTGAGCCTGGAGATTTATTCAGTGAACATGGTTAATTTCTCATTCCTTTAACTTATTTGGTTTATTTGGTTTATTTGGTTTAAATAGGAAATAATTTGTCCATTGAGCAATTTCGCTTGTATTTAAATATATGAAAAACACTGTAAATCAATAGACAAAATATTAAATAATGAAAAGGATAATTTTGTTCTCCTAAATGCCTGGAACATTCAAATAGATAAATGGACAGACAGACAACACAGATTGTGTATGCTAAATGCAAAGGTCCTCATTCCCAGTTCAGTTTATGATGTATTTTCTCAGATATCAGGTAAAGTTATCTTCTTTCTCTCACAATTCAGAATCAGAAAATACCTTTCTCTCCACTCAACTGTCTTTTCCCCAACCTTCATTCTTTTCCATTTATCATTGTGCTCCACTGAATGGGGACCAACTGTGAGGTAAAAGACATCAGAAAAAATGTGGAGGAACTGGTGGTGGTTTATCGATTTGAGTTATACCACTAGAGCAACACCACCAATCAGAGCAGCATAAAGTGGGACTGAATATGAAAAGAAAGCAAAATTGTGGCCATGGTGAATGAACTGGAAGAATTTGTACTCAGAGGATGATTTGGAAAAAGGTTGGAGGGATTTTCTTTCTAACGTAAAAGCGAGAAAAAATATAATGGTCCAAGAGCAGAATGAAATCAGGCTAAGTCTTCTCACCACACACTCTGTGCAATTTAAATGCATTTCAGATTAATGTGTTGAGAAACACCACTATCTACTGCTTTTATCTGAATATCTATCTGTAAATGCATTGAACTTGATAAGGCTTTTGGGTAAAAAGTCTGAGATTATTACATCTACAAAGTCCCTTCTAACTCTGTTATTCTATATTCTGTACATTTGGTCTGAGTTTTACAGATGTGACCTAATAATAAATTACAGAAGCCACTTTGTTTTTGTTGCTCTCCATACACTTCCCCAATTTCTTCTTTTCAAATTTCTTCCATCATGCATTAACAGCAGCAGTTTACAGCTCTGCAAAATAAGTAGATTCAGTACTAGGAATAATCAGGAAAGGGATGAAAAATAAAATTGCCAGTATAATTCTTTAATGAAATTCTATTTTGACCACATTTGGAAGACTATGGACTTATCTCACTTCCTGCTTATTGCAGCAGGAAGTGGCTTTACACTTTGCACTGGCTTTAGTTATTCCACCTACACACGTACACTCTCTCTCTCTCTCTCTCTCTCTCTCTCACACACACACACACACACACACACACACACACCATCAGTTATAAGAGGCAGTCCAGACCAAGTAATAAATAGATAGAATCAAGATAGAATAAGATTATGTGAAGTATTCATACTGTTTTATAAAATCTTAGTAAGATTTATAAAATCTTAGTAAGACTTGGAATACTGCATCCAGCTTTGGTCACCGTATTATAAAAAAGATGTAGAGATTCTGGAAAGAGTACAGAAAAGAGCAACATAGACTATTAGGGAGCTGGAAGCTAAAACATATGAAGTCCAGCTGCAGGAATTGGGTTTGTCTAGTCTAGTGAAAAGAAGGACAGGGGTGACATGATAGTGATGTTCCAATATTTGAGGGACTACCACAAAGAAGAGGGAGTTGTCTATTCTCCAAAGCACCAAAATGCAAGACAAGAAACATTGATGGAAACTAATCAAGGAAAGAAGAAGGAGTAGAACTAAGGAGAAATTCCCCCAAAATTAACCAATGAAATGACTTGCCTTCAGATGCTGTGGGTGCTCCAACACTGGAGGTTTTTAAGATTGGACAACCATTTGCCTGAAATGGTTCTGTCTGAGCAGGGGTTTGGATCAGAAGACCTCCAAGGTCCTTTTCAACAATGTTATTCAGTTCTACACTCTATGGAAGACTAAGCATGGTTTTTATTGAGATTGGTTGTAGTAACATAATTTTGCAAGTATGATTGTGCCCTCTCATCTCCTTTGTATAACTAAGCGAATTAAGAAGATATCTGTATTGCTCATTGTGGATGTTGTTAATTACACAGTCAGGATTTGCCCAGCTCCTATTGGTCATCCAAGACCTCTTATTGCTTATCATTTGGTCCATAGATATGAAAAAGATTGGCAAATCTGTAAATATGCAAAGCTTATTTTCCTGTATTTTGGCTACTTAAGGGAAAAACACCACGCAGGCAGTCCTCAACTTACAATAGTTTATTTAGTGACTGTTCAAAGTTACAATGGCAGTGAAAAAAGTGAGTTATGACCACTTTTCATATTTATAACCATTACAGCATCTCCATGGTCAGATAGGCGCCTCTGTGGCGCAATGGTTAGAGTGCAGTACTGCAAGCTACTTCTGCAGCCAGCTGCCTACAATTTGGCAGTTCAAGTCCCACCAGGCTCAATGTTGACTCAGCCTTCCATCCTTCCGAGGTGGGTAAAATGAGACCCCAAGTTGTTGTGGGCAATATGCTGACTCTGTAAACCGCCTAGAGAGGGCTGTAAAGCACTATAAAGCAATATATAAGTCTAAATGCTGTTGCTATATTCAAAATTCAGACCCTTGTCAACTAACTTATATTTATGACAGTTGCAGTATCCCAGGATCATGTGATCACCTTTTGTGACATTCTGACAAGCTAAGTCAGCCAGATTCATTTAACAACCATGTTAATAAGTTAACAACTACAGGGATTCATTTAATAGCTGTGGCAAGAAAGATTGTAAAATGGGCAAAACTCACTTCACAAATGACTCACTTAGCAACAGAAATGTTGGGATCAATTATGGTTCTAAGTTGAGGACCATCTGTAATATGATATTGGGAAGAGCTTCTATTCCTCCGATCAAAACATCTTAAGAACTACATTATGAAACCAAAAGACTTCAAAGTCTAGAAATATTTGTAGTAGTTATTTTTAAAAAATGTTTATGTTGGAGAGAGTAAGAATTCTTATTTTTCTTTTCTCAAAGTATTAGAAAGCGTTAGAACTTAAGCTCATTTAAAGAAGCCCAAATTATAAAATTTATGATAGGTAAAAAAATACTTCTTTGAAAAGTAGTTTACCAATATGATGACCACTGATTGCAATGGCTACAAATGAATGAAGGATAAAATTACCAGATTTAATGACTAATTTTACCTTCACTATCATATGCAATGGGGGCATGCTGGCTCAGCAGTTAAAGATGTTGAGCTTGTCAGCTGGAAAGCTCACAGTCCAGATTCGAGACCCAAGGGCCACATGACGAGGTGAGCTCCCATTACTTGCTCCAGCTTCTTCCAATCTAGCAGTTTGTAAGCATGCAAATGCAAGCAGAAAAATAGGTACCACTCCAATAGGAAGGTGACAGTATTCCATGAACAGTATTCTATCAGGGAGATGGGGGCACACGGGGAGTTGCACATGCATGTTCAGAGACGCATGGTGCAGAGAGGGTCATGGGCACATGCATTAGGGGTGCAGGCATGTGTGTGCGCATGCATGTACTTTCGGCACGTGATGACAAAAAGGTTAGCCATCACTGCTATAGGTTCTGCTTCAGCAGGGGGTTGGACTAGAAGACCTCCAAGGTCCCTTCCAACTCTTGTTATACTGTTAAACATTTTGCTTATAGTCATACTGGCCACATGTCCAGGGAAGCATCTTCAACAGAGTTGAGCACCGCTCCCTAGAATTGGACCTGACTGGACAGGGAAACCTTTTCATTTACCTTTATCATAAGCAAAAGACAGTCATTGCTAGTTCCTGGGAAAGTGAAAACATCCTGCCTGGGACTTTTTGGTTGGCATCTGGCTAACCAAACTAGCATTTGGAAGTTTCTGTGGCAAAATAATACTGACTGAAATAAGCTCTTTGTTTTGATAAACAATGATTGTTCCTGTATTTTTGTATGATTAATCTTGACTTGAATTTTTGGTACATCTTGATCTTTTTCTTAATCTCTTGATTTTTCTGAATTTGTACATTTAGTTTAACTTGATAGTATTCACCTGATTTTATGAAGAAAAAGTAGAACTTTATCATTTATATGACAATATAAAAGAAAAGGAAATTATAAGCTTGGTAGCTTTTTTCCAGAATAGGAAATATTTTCCTATTAATATTAAAATATTAATATTTTCCTATTAATTTGGAAATATTAGTCAATGTTTGTTTGCATACAAAATCTGATTTCATTGCGAAGACCAATTCATTTGTTTGGAATTTGATAGACAGCCACAACCTGTCTGTCTATGGAACATCTTTCTTGTGACATCCAGACAACTCAGATTTCTAGCATTTAATCTCAGTGAATGAATTAAAAGCCTCAAGCAATAACTGATAGCTTGTATTTATACATTCACAAAACATGACAGGAAGACCCTTTCTCTATGAACTTTGTATTTTTCTTCTATGTATGAATTCTGGAATGTGATTTTCAAAAGAGCCTTTCTGTACTGATGCTAACCCTTTCTGCTAACCCTTTGTAATTGCCCACATTTTTTTTCCTGAAACAGGTATCAACTTTAAAAAAATGTCTCTTCAAACAGGATATGAAAGTATGGAATATTCTAGGAGTTGTAGTGTTTCAAACAGAGCTTTGCAAGAACATACCTGTATTGGAACACTACAGCTCCAGGAACTTTCTAGTGACACTGGCTGTGAAACCATCTCCTTCATGACTAGAATAGGCAGGAAACTGATGACAATTACCACAGTAGATGGTGAAAACATCTCAGTGTTGGAATAAGTGAGAACTGGGACATATGGAACCATTTGTTATGTTCTGTGTTCTATTTTTATGTTTTGCTATGATTTGTGGGTAAATATGGGATTTAAATATGGATAAACTATTCTTCCAAGTTCATTCACCGTTCAATTGAAATGGGTGAGTACTCTAAGCAAAGCAAAATGTGCATTTGATTAAACTAACATTTAATGATGAGTACAGTTTTGTTCTTATTATTTTCAGATTAAGGTGGCAATTGCTATATGCTAAAGATCTAAACATTAAGATTTGGCGTATTATGAAAATGTATTCTAATATTACCATGAAATCTCTTTTTTCCTCTTTTCTCATTCTTCAAACTGGAAGAAAATTATTCCCTTTCTCTTCATGTAACAATAATGTATTTGGTCTTGGCATTGTGAATGTCTATTCAACAAAGAATTAGGATGATTCATTGGGAAATCAGAAGTGAGATGTTCATATCTCTTGGCAATCTAATAGGGTCCTAGATTTGTCAGAAATAGCACTTAGATAGGACTTAACTTCCTTTGAGAACTGTCAGACTGGTAAAGAGAAAGACAGATCAAGTGCAGATATGCAGGATTTTGAAAAGCTTAGCATGTCTTAAGAGAGGAAAGCTTGCATCTTTATCATATACCTAACTATCTGTTATTGGGATGCAGTGGCTCAGTGGCTAAGACATTGAGCTTGTCAATCAGAAAGGTCAGCAGTTCAAATCCCTAGCACCGTGTAACAGAGTGAGCTCCCATTATTTGTCCCAGGTTTTGCCAACCTAGCAATTTGAAAGCATGTAAAAATGCAAGTAGAAAAATAAGGACCCCTTTGGTGGGAAGGTAACAGTATTCCGTGTGCCTTTGGTGTTTGGTCATGCCGGCCACATGACCACGGAGATGTCTCAGGACAGCGCTGGTTATATGGCCTTGTAATGGAGGTGAGCACCACCTCCTAGAGGCATAAACAACTAGCACTTATGTGTGAGGGGAATCTTTACCTTTACCTTTTTAACTATCTGTTGGTGTAGGGTTTTATATTCAAAGCAAGACTTTGGAGATCTCAAAACATGGAAAGGAACATATGGGAGGAGGTTCTTTTTCTTCTACTCTGACCCTAAGCCATGTTGAATTTACTATGTGTATTACCAGCACTTTGAAGTGAGCTTAGAAGCAAACAGAGAAAATTTCTGCAAAGTGCAATTAATAATAGCAGAGTCATAGTATCCAATTCCAATCAGCATAGCTGGCATATTTTGCCCAAGCTCACTGGTGTGATCTTTAAAAGCTGTTGTGTATGCTACTCAAATTGCAGTGATCTAAATAGGAGTCATAGAACACTGCTTCCTCCTCTATTGGCAATCATAAGAAAGGATAGAAGTGAAGGAGCAGAGAATCACACGATTTAAGCAAGATACTTGGTTCATTTTTACAGGCTTTATAATAAAGAATATGTGCACATAGGAATGGCTTTTATTAAACACATAATGAATAAACTGAGTTAAAATGTATTCTGAACTTCTGTCCACTCTATTTTCTGAAAGGAACATTGTCCTTGTTTCATTATTGTTTAAATCAGTCACATGAATTAACTATTCAGATGAGGTTGTAAGTGTTCCTTTGTTAAGTATAGATTAAGCAGGAAGTGCTTAAAAGCTTTCAGACAACAGTATAATCGCTTTGTGCAAAATGAAATGGTTTTGAATGTTAACTTTCTTATCAAAGTTAGTTTACTTTTATTAAGTACTCACAGTGTGGCTTGTAATAGCCCATTGAACAGGAAAATGCATTGATTATAAGACAATGTAGACACATGTTCCTAAGACTTATTTTACTAATTCATTAATTAATAAAAAGAGTTAACAATATTGCAAGGCAGTTTATTTAAAAATAGTTTTGAAATGTTGCTTCATAAAACATTCTTAAAAAGAAATTGAATGAAATCACTTATTTAGTTCACCTCACCTCCCGCTCCCAAATATTAGAAATGTCTACCTCTCTGTATGTACTAGTTTTTGCAAATTATTACTTATAATACATTTGTTTTTAAAACATCTGCTTAAAATAGTAATTTAGACTTACACCATATTGCTTCTACCAACACATAAATGTAAAGAGTTTATTTATTCATATATATATTTTTAGAATTCATTTCTACATTGTCCAGTAAAAAAGCACCTATATGAATTATTAAAGAAACTTTAGTATTTAGTAAATACTAAAACTTGACAAGTAGGCATGTAGCACATAAGCACATTTTTTAAAAATAATTTTATTAAAGTTATAATTGCAACAGTATAAATTAATACAAACTAAAAGAAAGAATAAAAAGGGGTAAAATTTACAAGATAAAACTGCAGAAAAAGAAAAGTAAGCATATGATTAAAGAAAAGAAATATATTAAAAAGTAACTTCCAACCTTCATCATGAAAAAAATAAACAATTCTGGTAACTTTTCACTTCTTAATTTACAAGCATTGATCTCTTTGTCCTGTATTCCATTTCTTGTCTAGAAAACAAATCCATAAAACATCATCATTCCATTCCTGGTGTCATCAAAAGTCCATTAAAGGTTGCCAGAAATATCAACATATCTATTTTGAGCTTGATCAAATAAATTAAATTTATATACCTTCTTACTTCTAACAACTTAATCATTATGCCATTAAAGTAATATTGTACTGATTTTTTTACATTTCCTTTTTGCCCATTTTCGCAAGATTTAACCAAGATTTAAATCCAATATAAAATAATTATTCGAGTTATTTTCTTGGTTTATTATTTGTAATTCTGATCTTTATTTGTAATTTTGATTTTAATCAACCCATTTCTTTTGTATGTCCAATAAAACATTTTTTCCGTATAATGCTTGTAATCTGGTGCTTCTAGACCAACTTTCAGTGTTGAGATAAAACCTGTTTCTCTTTTGCCATTTCTTCCATAACATCTTTTGGACACATCTATCCAAAGTATGCTTCAATATTTCCAACATGATGATAATTTACATCATTCCATAGCTTTAATCAAGTTTGTGCGTTCCTCTCCTTTAATTAAATTTTTTATTTCTCTCTAGTGTACAGTTTTTAAAATTGATATAATGACTTAGAAAAAAATTCAGGGCAAATCCTTGGAAGTCCCACAGGGAGGATTCTTTATAATTAATTCCACAATCTTATTTCAAATTTATTTAGACCTTTAATCCATTTAGAACATTCTAAAATCAAAGTCTTAATTAGATTTTTTATATTTATTTCATCTTTTTTCTTAAGCTGGTAATTTTTTTATTGAGCTTTGAAGGCAGACTCACCCAGTATTTTCAGTCATGTCAATCCAAAAGTCTGTAATAGCTGAAAAGTTGTTAACAAACAATTTCTGAATGTGATTATAAAAGGAAGTATGCAAACTTAATTTCTTTTTAGGTCCTAATTGCAATCTTTTTAGGTTCTAACCTAACAGGATAGCTATTTCCTCATCTTCCAGAGCTCAGAACCCTCTGGAGAAGGTCTTATGGTCTTCCAGAGGGATCAATTGTTGGAGCACTTGAAGTTAATCTGTCACTTTTGCCCTTATCTGGAGAAGTTCAAAGAGCTGGAATACTCACCAGCTCTAGATTCTTCACTATGGTCATCAGCTCCAATTTTTGCAGAACTGCCTTCGGTCCACAATTTCTTTCTCCATAAGAAGTTAGCATAACAAACGGGAAAATTTAGGACACCATTTTACATTGTTGCATTTACACACTCGTTAAACTGCTCCATATTATCTGTCCAGTTCATTGATCCACCACTGAAAATTCAAGTAATTGGATTTTGAATAAGGAGTGATGATGTATGATTGAATCCTGTGAATGTTGGGGAAAATGTATCTAAAGAAACTGCCACTATTAAAAGATGTGTTCAGATTAAAATAGGACATTGCTTCCTTAACACCAGAATCTATTATCTATGGAATTGAAAGGAGACATTTAAGTTACAAAATTCAATCTTATACTAGAATCCAAATTAAAGCATCCCATAAATATTGATGTCCACCCTCTATTCAAGTAAAGGGGACCCTGCCACTGTTCTGAGTCATTTAGTTCCGCTAATTGCTCTTACTCTCCCTATCCTTTTGCCTTCCTTTAAATTAAATGCATTATTTAATCTTCACTTTCTTCTGGGTAGCATTCTGTCATGTAATTGAAGAATGTTATTATATATTCCCCCCAGTCTTTCCTTTTTAGGGCTGAACCTTTCCAGATCACATTTCAATAAGATTTACTGGCCAGCCCTTTAATCACAATTATTGCTCTTCTCTGAATGAGATCTTTTGGGTCTGTGTACTTCTTAAAGTGTGCTACTTATTCCTGGACAGAATACTATAGAAAGACGTCATCAATGCAGAATAAAGTAGAAGTCTCATAATGATGTTTTTTTTTCTTTCAATGCCATATAGAATTACATTTCACTTGCCTGAAGCTGCATCATACCACTTCAGGCAGTTCCTAAAGAACAGTTATTCTTTTCCTCAAGTCAATATCTGATAGCTACTTCCAATGTTCTATTTTTCTTCTCATGTAATTGTTTGTAATTTAGTATCTTTTTTCTATAAACTAAAATCTGGCATGAGCTCCTTTCCCCTATGCATTTAACTTCCTGATACACATCTGAGTAGGCTCAGTACTAGCTTTCTTCAATATCAATATCGAAATGTCATCATTTCCTGTAGAATTTTAAATTTCTTAACTATTGGAATTTCCTGGTGGTACTCTGCTTGACCAAATTTGTTTACAATAGATGTTCATCTAATTAAATTCCCCACACACAGCTGTTTCATGTTTCCTTGAAAGATTTGCAACTTCTTTCTAGAAAATGCACCTTAACCTTCTAACTGGTTGCCTGGGTAATAGTAGGAACAACACTATTATTTGTGTTGGTTCCTGCACTTCTTTTAACCCAAATGTTCTCTGCAATATCAACAAGTTGAATCATTTTGATTTCAATCTAATTCCACCTGGATACTTTTAATATCAATTCTTCTTTCTCCTCTTCTACTGCTTCTATTTCTTTTATTTCTTCAATGTTATATTTAAGTCATAGGGGTCAATCCACCAGGTTTCAGTTATATATATTAAATTATATTTGTCTTCTTGTAATAAGAGTTTGAGCTCATCTTGTTTATTTCCTATATTCTGAGGCACAATGGCCATGACCTTTATAACCCATTGTTCTTTCTGATTTTTGATTTAATGGTTCACTTGAACCCATTATAGCATTTCCAGATCTTTCTATAATATACTTTAGGGATTTTATCTGTTACATTCATAGGACTCAATTTAAAGCTCTTCTGATCAAGTTCACTAAGTTTCAGCGAATCAAGTTTTTGCCTCAGATCAGCCCAAAACTACCATCCAGATAATTTGGACCATGGTTCTAAACTAATTCTTTCCATAGATGCCATTTCTAAGGTTAGTCATTGAATTGTAGAGTATTTATTTCTCTTCCTAGTCTCCTTCCATGAAGTGGAAGTATGGATTATACTATCATCTTAATTGTTAAATTCCTTTCCACATCTTCCAAGTTCATAAGAATAAAGCTGGAACCATTTTTCTAATATAATTTATTCATACACTAATTAGAAGACATAACTAATTGTCAATAGCCTTGATAAATATTAGATGTTATTTTGTTCTACTTTATTTTTGCACCATCATTGATCATAATTAAGTTCTGTTCTATTATATATTTTAATTTGTGTTCCTGATAAATAGCTATTATTTACAAATTGGTTAAGGTGATGCAAAGATAATGAAGTCTTATGATTGGCTAAGTTGCAAAACAGACCAAAATTTTGCTGCCAATACCAACCACGTATTAGAAACTAAGTCATAAATCAAACATAATCTGACAGAGGAATAGGCAGCCATTTAGGCAAACTCAAGAAAGAGAAAGAGAAGGGTAAACATACACAAATCTAGAAACTGCAGAATTTTTAAATCTCACTTCTTAGAGGCCCATCAGTAAGAATGTTGGGATTATTTGACCCAGGACAAGTCCTTAACCATGAACAATCCACCCACAAGTTCTCTGATTCTCAGGTGAGCATCATTTCATTTAGCCATCAGTTTAGTTATCTTATGTTCTCTAGGCAGTCAAGGTTTATTGTTTCCATGATGATCCCAACCTGGAATAGTCTTCCCCTGGATGTGAGATTGGTTTCCGTATTAACCAATTATTAAATGTTCTAGAGGTCTTTAGAATTTTAACAAATTTGTGCTGTTATGTGATTTAATTACTTGACAGCTTTATTTATATTGTACAGGTAGTTCTTGATTTACAACAGTATGTTTAGGTACTATTCAAAGTTATAACAACACTGAAAAGAGGGACGTGATCATTTTTTACATAACCATTGTAGCATCTTCATGGTCACATGATCAAAATTCAAACACTTGGCAACTGACTCATATTTATGATGGTTGCTGTGTCCTGGGTTCATGTGATCACATTTTGTGAACTTCAGATAACAAGGTCAATAGGATTATTCATTTAATTAATTTAATTAATTAGTGATTCACTTAACAACTGTGGAAAGAAAGGTTGTAAAATGGGGCAAAACTCACTTAAATAAATGTCTCATTAATCAACAAAAATGTTGGGTTCAGTTGTGGTCAAGGACTACCTGTACTGTCCATATCTCAAGTAATTTACTTTATCACTACTAACCATGAAGATGTGGCAGTATGACATGATAGATAGATGATAGATAGATTAACAGACAGACAGTTCAATATCAAACGGGAAGCTCTCTGCATCTTGAATCTACAGTCTAAAAAGTTTCTTTAAGAAAATATAATCTACAACCAGGAATTGCAGGAATAATTTATGTCTATAATTCAGAAATCCCTGATCTGTCTTCATAGAAGGATGCTTTGAGAGAGAAGAAAAATGGCCATCACTAAGCAGTATGCATAGATAGATGATAGATAGATTAGATGAGAGAGAGGGAGGGATGGAGAGAGAGAAGAGAGATGATGATGATGGATAGAGGCATTTTTCCCCAATTTCCCCAGCATATGGAACACTTCCCCATCATACATTTCAGCCCATCCACAACCCATGCAGAGAACATAACGTTGTGTTTGGAAGTCTTTACATTAATTCAGGAATGTGCCATAGACCTGTAAAATTTCCTCTTCTTTAACTAGGTAGAAATTGTTTTCACACTATTGTATAATCTAGTTTTGCACTTTGATGTTTAATGGTATAGAAAACTTCCTTTGGTATTTTGGTTTGTGTATAACCAAGATAATTAAATCCGTTATATTTGTGTCAGGGAGTATAGTTTATTTCATGACTGTTTGTCTTTAGAGACTACAATATATAGTTCCCTTAAGATTGTAACAGCTTCATTATCTTCCTGTTGTTTTCCATCACTGATTCAGAGAAGTGTGCATCTAATCTTAGACAAACCATTCAACAACTATGAGTAACTAGACAACCCATTTACTAGACAACCCATGACCTATGGGGTCTTCAAATTAGAGGTATTTCCTTACTAGATTGCTCAATGCCTTCAACAATTCTGGAAAATTGTACCTTGTAGTCCATGCTGAACTGTTTAGCACCAATATTGAGTATAGGAAATTTTGTATTTATACCATAAAATGCTTTATGATAATTTTTTATCATGTTTTATAAAAATTTGCCAAATTGCAGTTCCACGGGAGTCATAGGTTCTGGATTTTGAATGTATTCTGTAAGTTAGCCCATTTGAAGAACCTTGGTTGTAAAAAAAATTTCTTACAATGCACCATTTTATCCAGTTAAAGGCTATAGACACAAGAGTTTTTGTATATAGATTTCTTAAAAACCTAATATAATATAATATAATTTGGTGTAGGAAATTCACAAGTTCATAAGTCAGAGCTTTAAAAACTACAGATTTATTCATTTTGTATACATGGATTGCTACTACCTTTTTAAAAAAGCAGATATCTCATATGGAACAAGACAGAGGGCAGGCCCACTACTTCTCTATGCAGAGAATAACTGAAGGTATGCAATTTGGTGGGATGAACATTTTATTCAATTCAGTGTTTTGTAAAGAATTCAATGTCTTCTTCTTCAAAAGCAGGGTGGAAATGGTGTAGAAATTTAAGATTCTTTCTCTATGAGCAAACAAATATATCCATTTATTTATAAGATCTAGAAGTCAGACCTAAAAACAATATTCCAAATGTGACTCCCTAATAGATTTATGTAACACAAAGATATTACTAAATTGAGCCTAACCAAACTACAACCCACTGGATTTGAAGAAGATACCCGAAGCACTACAGATCCAAGCTGTGTTTGTCATTGGTCAATCCAACTTAGAGTCACATTGTTTTAAGAAGAAAAAAGAAAGGAAAAAAGGAAACAGCTTTTGGAAGTAGGATTCCCTGTCACCCTGGTCATCCTTTCCATTATCCCACAAAGAATTTTGCATTGATTGCTTGAATTGTTTTGGTCACAGCTGGTTCATTGTCCCCAAAGGAGAACCATTTGTTTCCTCCTTGCTTATAATATCTGAATTTTCTTACTGGCTGGCAGTTTTTGTGTTTTGTTTTAGGCTCCATCAGTTTACAGCTTACAGCTGGCATCATGGAAGGGTTGAAGTAGTGCCTAGGAACCAATGGAAGGTTTTCACCATGTGTTAAGCTTCTTTCATTTCTAATCTATGAAGTATGTTGAATATTCAATTTTCCTTTTCCCCTGCTTTCATAAAATGAAAAAAAAAATTCCCTTTGAGCTGTCCACTATAATTCTTAAAAGTTTTTTCTAATCTGTCATTGCCAGCTGTCAGCCCTTTGCAGTAGACCAAAGTTATGAATGCTAATTATATTAATTATTATAAAATAGCAGAATCTTGGAAGTCTGACTATGCCTCCCTCCTTCCTCGAGAAAAGTAGAGAGAGTCAACATGCAATATTTTCTCAAATTCCTTCCTGCTTCAATTTCAAATGTCTTTTGTCTGACTGTTGTTTTGGTTGGAGCTCTCCCTACTGCTTCTCACAGCAGTAGCCCATTATAGCAGTACTGTTCCTAGGCAACTAAGCAAAAATGTATCACCTTTTAGTTTAGGAGATATTCAGCCATGTGATTATTTTTTAATTATAAGTGTATATCTGTGTTATTTCCCTTAGATTTTTTTAATTTTTCAGCCATAACTTTGCATTCACCCTCACTCCAAAGTTTCCATATCAATTTGCAAATTCAGCAAAACAAAAAAAGAAACCATCATTACAAATTGAATTTTTGCTTAATATGCTTGGTAATTTATCCCAATATTGATTTTTATCAATATTAAGTGCAAGTGGCAGGTCAAGGCTTTTGTTTGAAGCATTGTTCAGAAATGTGATTCAAAGAAAGTTACGTAAGCAATATTTATGATATAATCATTCCACAGAGGAGAAATACTTTTTCTGTAGGTTGATTATAATGTGAGCTTCCATAGCTAATCATAAAATAATAAGTTCTAGGACTGTTTTCTCCCCTTTTTAAATTTTCTTTTGATCTCATTTTCTTTTGCTTCCTGTTCTACCCTATGATGTGGAATGGTGCTTTTGCCTGCTGTCATCCAGCTGGACTTTTTATCTGGCCAAAGTTGGAAGGGAAGATATGGTTCCTTCCATTGGACCATGTCCTCTGCCACTGAAAAAAGAAAGAAATTAATATTGGGAAGATTACAATTCATTACTATCACTTTAGAAAAATCTTGACACATCAAAGTTATAACATTATTTTATCATCATAACATTTGATGTGAAGAACTGTTGAAGAAAGTTTTAGGGTTTACTTTGATCTGTGTTTTTAATATAGCTGAGAGTCTAATTGTTTCTGGAATTAACCTTCTCATGGTATGTGAGATTACCACAAAACCATTGCTGGTTAGGGATTAAGGTAACTGCATCCAATTCATTGGGCTGATAGAGTCAGGTTTAATTTATCAATGTAGATTTGAGGGATCCTCTCACCCCTAAATAAATAACGACTTACACATCTAGGGCACTTGTAGTAAATATTCACTGGTGCAATCCTCTGTCTGAAAAAGAGATTCATGTGGAAAATAGATTGCATTTGAGCTGGCATACAGAATTTCAATAAGAAAGATCAAATGTTCCTGCTGTTCTTTGCCTTTTTCTTTTGAAGAGCTGGGCTTTTCCAGCAATAAGTAATATAAGATCAAAGAATGTATGATGTTTGTCTGTAGCTATTAAAAGAACTAAAATATCAGAATAGAACACCTACTTTTAATTACATATCTATATAGTGCAGCATTTTTCATGTAAATTTCAAATATCAGAGAAATACACATGTATCCAGATCAGTATATTCCTTTAAAGAAATAAAAAGCAACTACTGTATCTGGCAATAGTTTACAAGACAAGATTCAAGGCTCAGATTACTTTGGAGATGACATCCCAATCCAAAGCAGAACTCTGCTTTCAAAAATCCCTTCACTGACTGAAAGGGTCAAATAAATACGTCAATCTGAATCGCTCTCTTTGTTCTTAAAACAGGGGTCTGCAACCTTAAACACTCAAAGAGCCATTTGGACCCATTTCCCACAGAAAACACCAGGAGCCACAAAACCTGGGTGGGCCTGGCCAACTCAATATCACTCACCCCCACCCAGTCACAGGACCCGCTAGCCATGCCTACCCAGCCAGTCATTAGGGCAGAGAACCGGTTGTTAAAAAACACCGGGAACCACAAAACTCTTTCGACATTATGTGTGTGTGTGTGTGTGTGTGTGTGTGTGTGTGTGTGTGTCTCCCTCTCACTCATTCCCACTCCCCTCTTTCTCACTCTGTCTCTCTCTCCCCCTCTCCCTTTCTATCTCGCCCTCTCTATATATCTCTCTGTCTCTCTTGTCCTCTCTCTCCCCCCCACTCTTTCTGTATCTCTCTATGTCTTTCTCTCTCCCCCTCTCCAGATAAGGAGTGACTGGGAGGGGAGGGCGAGGAGCAGAGCCAGCCAGTGGTGGGATCACCCAACAGGAAGCCACAGCAGAAGGCTCAAAGAGCTGCATGTGGTTCCGGAGCCACAGGTTCCTGACACCCATCTTAAGAGAATAACAGAGTTGGAATGAACCTTGGAGGTCTTCTAGTCTTGCTCAGGCAGGAACTGTCATACCATTACAGACAAATGGTTGTCCAGACTCTTTTTTAAAATCTTCCAGTGTTGGAGCATTCACAACTTCTGCAGGCAAATTGTTCCACTGATTAATTGTTCTAACTGTCAGGGAATCTCTCCTTAGTTCTAGGTTGCTTCTCTCTTTGATTAGTTTCAATCCATTGCTTTTGTCCTTGCTTTCATGTGCTTTGGAGAATGGTTTGACTCCCTCTTCTTTGTGACAGCTCCTTTATTGGAACACTGCTGTCATATCACCCCTAGCCCTTCTTTTCATTAAACTAGACATATCCAATTCCAACAACCATTCTTTATGTTTTAGCCTCCAGTCTTACAAATCTAAAACAGCAGTATAGGGTAAAAAAAACCACATGTGTTATGAGCAAATACATATCGTCTTTGTAACTTCAGATTTAAATGTAACTATTACATCTTCCTATCCTTGCCACTGTCATCCTGGTCATTCATTTTTTAATTACAACACCCTAAAGAAAAGAAATTACTTTTAATAATTGGTTGTAACCCAAACCTGGCTCATCTAAAACAACCAAATCATCTTGAAGTTACAGTATAATTTTATTAGCATGCAAACAATAAAGCAGCACACACTGAGCTCCCAGCAAAGTATTAGCTTGCTCAGCAGCCTGGAATAAAAGCAGAACTGGAGTTTATACAGGTAGTCCGTGACTTATAACCATTTGTTTAATGACTTTCAAAGATATGATGCCACTGAAAAGGATGATGCTTTCACATTATGACTGTTTTCACATTTACAATCATTGCAGGATCCCTATGGTCACATGATCAAAATTTGGATGCTTGGCAATGGGTTCATATTTATGACAGTTGCAGTGTCCCAGTTGTGTGGTCACTTTTTGCAACCTTTTGACAGCCAATGAGAAAGCCGGATTCACTTAGCAAATATTTTAATAACTTAAATAACAGCTGCAGTAATTCACTTAAGAACTGTGATAAAAGAAGGGTCATACAGTGGGGCAAAATTCAATTAACAACTATCTTGCTTAGCAATGGGCTCAATTGTGGTCATAAGTCTAGGACTATCTGTATATCTTTGGCCTATTATATTGCAAAGAGAAGACGAAGAAAAAGGCAGACATAATATAAATTTCAGCATGACATCAAAATATTTTTATAAACACATCTGTCTGCCCTGCTCAATATTTAGACCTTGCCACTAGGTCACTGGTGTCAAACATGATTTCATTGAAGGCCACATCAGGGTTGTGCTTGACCTCAGAGGACGTGGGGTGGGCATGGCCAGCTCAGTGTCACTGGAAGCTCCATTTTGAGCCATGTCGGCCTCCTGCAGTTCTCTGCCAGTGAAAATGGAGCTCGGGAGGGCTGTGTGCAGCCTCTCTGAGCTCTGTTTTCACTGGAAAAGTTGCAGGAGGCCCTCGCAGCCCAAAGCGGAGCCTGGGAGGGCCATGTGCAGCCCTCTAGAGCTCCTTTTTTGCTAGTAGAGGAACCACGGACCACTCCTTCACTTTTTCCAGGGCTGTCCCACGGGCCAGATCTAAGACCTTGCAGGCCAGATCCAGCCCCCAGGCCTTGAGTTTGACACCCCTGCACTAGGTCAATATAAATAATTTGGCTACTGAAGCCCTTAATCATTTCTGATTCCTCCCTTGAGTGTCACTCAGGGCCAATTCAATCTGTGAATGTTTTTTTTTCAAGGTTACCAAGTGGTTCACATGCATTGTGTGTGTGTGGGGGGGCTATCATAGGTTTGATACGGAATGCAGCTTCACATGTATTGGGGGCTACCTACCACAAATGGGAATAACCAGGTAATAGAACTTTTAATGGGCTTATTTCAATGGGCAAGTTTCACGTATTCTTTATTCTTTGTAACAATAGGAATTACAGTCAACTTTATTTAGATTATGCCGTTACCTTTATTTGCTTCTCATTCCTAAATTGATTTCATAATTCAAATGATTTTATTGTGATGTTGAAATACTTGTGTTTATCCTTGTTTCAAGGAATAAGGATATAATGATACAGCATATAACCTTGTTTCATGAAAATTTCATTTCATTATGTTTTTGTATTTCTCACAAAAATCTATTGTAAATTTTGCTGCAAACATTGATTTGAGCAGTAATGTATTGTTTTGCTTTAATTGTACTTCCCATACAAAAGTTCATTGATACAGCCTGTTAACAGAAATTTAAACTCTCTTTTGACAAATTAAAAAAGAAGACAGAAGGCATCTTTGATGTGTATTTCAAATACATTTTAGCAAAGAGCTTACACACAATGGTTTATTCAAAAATTAATAATTATTATTAACTAAATAATCCATATCAATCTAAAGTATAAAAGTATGGGGAACCAAAACTAGATCAAAACTTACTCTGCAAACTTCCATATCAAAATCTTTGTTAATGCCAAAAAATAGCAGCAAAATTATATCTATCTAATTAAAACAGGAATATCAATTAAACAACCGAAAAAATTTCAAACTCTGTCAGCCCGTATACATCCAGGCTTAACTGGATCCATAATAATTAGAAAAACAAATTGACTTCTGGTTTGGGCTTCTTTGGTGATGGACTAAAATTGCGATTGTCTGCAGTTTTGATCCGTACCTGCTGCTGGAGCGCCCCGAGCTGCCCAGATTCGGGGCTGAAGCCACCCCGTAGAGGTGGTGAAGAATGGGGAGCCATCAGCAGGGTTGAGAAGAGCTGCATCTCTTCTCCTCAGCTGGCCATTACTCCCTTTCCCAAAGGCGGTTGCAGCAGTGGTCAGAAATGGCCACCTCAAAGAAGAACCTGACCGGACAAGGTTGTGCTGGAGGAAGTTTAAAGGAGAAGGTTTGACTGACTGGGTTGAATGGAGAACATCTATATAAGGTACCTGGAACCTGAATTTTAAAGACTAATACTATTCCTAAAAAAGATTTTAAGCTGTGAAAGGGAAAGGGAAAGGAAACGGAATTGGCTTTTTTTGTAGCTGAAACTTTGTTACAAGATAACAAAGCCAATGGAAAGAGAAAGTGAGAGAAGAAGCAAGAAACAGTTTTGGATTATTGGATGATTCCTGGAACTTTGGATGGAGGATCCTAATGAAATAAAATAAAATCAATTGGGAGTTGTTTTAATTTTTTAAAAATGGCATCACTCCTTGAAGAGTTAAAAATAAGACTTAAAGAACAAAAAGAAGAAGAGGATTTTTTGGCTTCATATTTCAATTTTTAGAAATGGAGATCTTGAACTATGAAAAACAACAAGAAACTCTGGCAGAACAAGAAGGGTGGGACAACGAAGAAGCCATCTTTAATGACCAAGCAATTTTAAGTGGGGTAAAAAAGGTGGGAAAGGGATTTAAAACGTAAGTACTGAAGCAACAACCAAAAAAAGAGTAATTTGAAAAGTAATCATAATATCAGGAAGAAGCAGAAGGGAGGATCACAGAAGGGAGAATCAGATAGAAAAGGGAATAAAAAGGGGAGGGAGAAGAAGAGAGGGAAGAGGGAAAAGAAAAGAAGCTACAAAAGACAGAAACAAGATATAGAGGTACAGGAAAAACGTACAAGAATTAAAGGTATAAACCTATTTAAAAGACAGAGACAATGGTTAAAATTTAACTTAAAGAGAGGATTCTGCAAAGGTGCATGGGATAGCATTGTTATATAATATGTTAGATGATTAAAGTGATATAAAAAATTATATTGATGTGTAGTGGAATATTTGTTTGTAAAGAGAATAAGGCTCTCAATGATTTAAAAAGAACATTTTAAAAAAACTGAAAAGGGTCCTGCATCTGATGCAGGAATGGGGCCAGGACTATTGGAGATTAGGGTGCTGCCTTCCAAGCTTTTGGAGTCTTGCAGCAGTGAAGCAGAGGACCCTGGGGAGCCTGTGTCCAGTGCGCTCGAAGGATAGAGCAGCTGAAGCAGCAAGGGTGACTCGGGAGTAAGGCTGGAAGGTAATTGCCCCTCCCATAAGGGATAAAAACCAGCCCTCGGAGATGTGCTCTAAAGAAGTTCTTTAGACTGAGTCCTCATTGAAGTCCTGCAAAATCCAGTTTGTTTTTGAAACTTGATATTTATCAGTAATTAGACTTCTGTTCTTGGCAGCCTTTTACAATCTTGAAAGAGCTTGCTTTTATCTCGGACAATTAGGTTTAAATGACTCTTGGCTGGGAATGCAAAGAATTCCCAGTGCCGCATTTAAAAAAGGTTTGGTTTTATACAGTTTGTGTTTGTTTAATTTGAACAAGGCTTGGGTCAGAACACTTTTCTGATTTAACAGAATTAATTATAATTGTAATTACAAGTACAATTTCTTGAGGTGAAAGGGGCAAGATCCAATTTATGACCTGGGTCTTATAACAATGGAAATATCACTTTGTTGTAACCCACACAAAGAAACATACAGAGTCTATCTCATCTATTTATGAAGAATAGCTTTACTATTTCAAAATGTGAATATATATACACTTTTACTGTAGGTAAGTATATCCCAAATATGTGAAAGAATATTGCACTGCTCAATAAGTTACAAACTAAAGTCTTGTAGACTTTTCTGATCCAATATCATTATTTTCTCATGAGTAGAATAGCAGGTGGTTGGAAAATAATGATACCTTTGAGCCAGTAACTGATTAATTTTATAATAATACTTTCCAAATAGTCCTTATTTATTATCCTAACTGATGATTTCTAGAAATATTTTCTACATGGTTCTGTACATTTCTTTTACCATGTTATTGTTATTGCTTTGTGGATTTTTTTTATTCTTCTAAATAGAGACTCAGTTTTTATTCTGTTTGTTAATAAATGATCATTCATTTTAATATCCACACTATCAGGGAGACACAGTACTTCCTTCTATGGTTTATATTGCCTCTGGACTTGTTTCCCCCAGTTACCAGACCATTTCTTGGATTCCTTGCTTTTCTTTTTTCCCCCTGCCTTTGACACTAATATAACACCCATCTAACATGTATTATAATTACACAGATTTTTCATTTTAAAAAGCTGTCTCAGATATTTTGCCAATTTTATACCTCAGCAAATGTATCGTCTGTTCTCCACTTCTTTTTAAAATCTATAACTGCTATTTGTTAGTTGATTTATTAATATCACCAAAATTACTCTGGATTAGTGCATGCTTTGGTTGATTCCCACTGAAGATACTTCAAGCATTTCCTAGGATATTTTCTTGTTGACCTCTCCAACCCTGGTCCAGAAAAGTGCTGTTCAGGCTGTTTTTTAGACCTTATACAACATTTTCATGTTTAATTACAGATGAACATGTCACAGGTTATTTTTTTAACTGTACTCAGTTAGATTGACCCTGACTCAAAAGAAGCACAAAGACACTGGATCCTAGACAGGTAGTTGTTTTTTTTAATGTCTCCCTGTAAGGGTTGAAGACATATTTTATTTTGAAGAAGCCAATATATAACAGTGAAATGTGAAACTTACAAATCTATATGTGAATGCTTTGTCCTGTATTCTGTTGCTGTTATTATTATTTTATATTATTATTATTATTATTATTATTATTATTATTATTATTATTATTA
>NW_020769343.1:5627057-5709515 GCF_900518735.1 Pseudonaja textilis | reverse complement strand
ATTATTATTATTATTATTATTATTATTATTATTATTATTATTATTATGCCATTCAGTGACTAATATTTCCTCTATACTGTGCTCTGCTGTTTAACTATACACCTTTTGCCACAAGGATAGAGTTCTAAAAAATAGAGGATTTTCCTTAATTTTTTTTCAAGGTGGATGTTGAAACTTCTAGTGTTGGTGCCCTCCTAAATTTAGGAATGGATATTTGGATTAAATATTATACAGTCTACAAAACAAAGGAAATTGGCTATAAAAAAATTTAATCTATAGAGAGGCAAACAAATCTAATTGCCTTTGTAAGTCCACAATATGTTTAAAATTTGACATGGCTTGCTTCTAACTCAACATCACGAATATGACTTGACAAAAACCATAACTCTGCAACTTCAGGCAAATTAAGCCGATTCTAAGTTATCAGCCCAGATCAAGGGCCCTATGGCTATAGAAGGAAAAATGATTTCAATCAATACATGGCCATGTGGGGGATTATATTCTAATCACATCATCTTCACGATAAAAGATTGTGCCAGCACCGCTGTTGCGAATCTAAGACAAGTACTGAATAAACAGAGTTTAGGATGAGCTAGAACAAAAGTATATATGAGTAGAAAAAAGAACTGAAGTTCACTAAACCAACAAACAGGAAGAGTAAACAGGAACTAAACAAGGAAGATTGACTAAGGAAAGAAAGAGAGGGAAGAAAATAAAAAACAGATAGTGCCTAAAGAAAATAAATTCCCATGCTCTGCTAAAGATAAGAGTTCTGTTCTGCCTGAAGAAAAATGACCAGTAGTAATGATCTGAGAGTCACTGTTGAAATGGACAAAAGCAGAGAACTGTTGTCTTGATAGCTTGCCAAGAGAATTAATTGTTTTCCTGACATTAACACTTGGAAAGTAATAGAAATGCTTCCAAGACTCTTTAAGCCCACTGACAACTATCCCTTCCTCCTTATCCAGAACAAAACGTACCAAATTTACCTAATTCACTCTTTTTGATACAATAGACCAGTTTAGTTCACTAGTGGGAATGTATATATGATAGGTAGGATTGTTTTTTTTTTAAAGCTTCCATGTCTGGTAGATTAAGCTGTTTTTCTCAACATTAACCAGCACATGACAGATGTGGTAGGAAAACCTTTATTAGCATTGTATGGGGTAGAAAAAGACAAAAAAATTTATCTGCTTCAAAACCAGATTACTCCATGCTATACATTTTGATTGAAAGAGTGTCAGGAAAAAGAAAATTGTTATCTTCTTCTCTGAACCTGTTTACCCTTTAATCAATCTGGAAATAATTTTAAAGGAAAACACAAAGAACAAATAGAAAGAGAAATGTTTAGATTTGTATATTTCTTGAACAAGGGCAGGGACTAGCAACAGTATGCGCATGAAATTTAGTTCATGAGCCATCAAACATTGACCTGTACTTTATAATTTAATCTATGGAGCATGAAGGCAAAGCAGAGATATCCATAAGCAGATAAACAAGCTTGTAATCAGTGAATCAAGGGGAAAACTCTATAAAGTGTTGGAAAGTAATGGAAAATTCCAAGTGAGCAATACAAGTAATAGAAGCGGAAAACTACAGTTGAATAAAGTGATGCTTGAAAATAAAATGTTTTCATAGGCTTTATTTTTGTAATAAATATAGCAGCCTAAAGGGTCACTTAACTATTTCTCTTTCAGTTGCCTTCCACTCAGAATTTCATCCCCAGGTCTCTGTTTCAGATACAGAAAAAAAAATATTTCAGTTTTTCCTTGCAGCTAGAAAACCTCTTACAAATTACCATTTGGATCAGAAAAAAGCAGAGAAAGAATTAAATGCTGCAACTTTCTTTGTCTAATCAAACTCATGGTCCTGGGAATTTTTTTTCTTTTTCCCTTCCATCTTGAAAACTATCATAAAATTTAACATACTTTGATATTATATAGCAGCACACAATATTGAATATATTTATATTTCCTTTTGCTTTATGGTATGTGTACAAACCAATGCTATTGCATCATGTATTGATATTCCAAATATGGCATATTTTTCTAAATAACTATACTCATATTCAATTTCACTGAAGAATATTCTGAGTCACCAAGTTATTTTTTTTTCTCTGTTCAAACGATTATTACAAACAGTTATTTGCCATTAATCAATAACGATTTATTTATTAGATTTATTGGCCGTAACTAAAGATGATGAGGGAGGGAATAGGTTAAGTAAGGGGAAATGTAATTTTTTTAAAAAATATTTATTTATTTGTCAAGCGATTATAAGATAACAGGTTTAAGTATGAACATAGTTATGAATACATGAAATGGATACATATAAGAAAAATAAAAAGAAACAATAGGACAGGGACTGTAGACATGTTGGTGCGCTTATGCAAGCCCCCTATAGACCTCTTACAAAAAGGGTGAGGTCAGTAGTAGACAGTCTAAGGTTAAAGTTTTTGGAGTTTGGGGAAGAAACCACAGAGTCAGGTAGAGTATTTCAGACATGTTATTAATCTATCAGCACCCCTGGTGTGAAGCCTCTCCCCCCATTTAACCCCCAAGCCTACTAACAGAGCCAGTTCTCTAAGTTCTTGCAGAAGATCAGGAGGGTTGGAGACAACCTCACAATTACAATGGAAATGAATAGAGATAAAGGGGAAATAGAAATGCAGTGCTAAACAATTAATTGCTGCTATTGTCAAATGTCGAGAGCCAGTTTGGTGTAATGGTTAAGGCATCAGGGCAGAAACTGGGAGACCGTGAGTTCTAGTCCCACCTTAGGTACGAAGCCAGTTGACTGACCTTGGACCAGTCACTCTTTCTCTGCCTTAAGAAGGAGGCAAGAACAAACCATTGCTGAAAAACCTTGCCAAGGAAACACAGGACCTTGTCCAAGAGGTCTCTGAGAATTGAACACAGAATATTTTCATCTTCAAATGTAAAAAAAAAAATCATTTCACCATCTAAATCTGCCTGGTGTATTTTTAATTGTAGCATTAGATATTTCAGTTTTAAAAAAATTAAACAATGATACAACTGATACAACTCCAATAACAGTAGAAATGAATAACCTCAAAGATAACAGGACAACATCCAAACACAGAAATAATAATGCAAAATATTCAACAAATCATCTTGGTCCTTAGACATTATCTGTATATACAAAACAGATGATGTTCATATCTTCCATTCTTTTAATCATTGCTTCATGTAGGGCAGGGGTCTTCAAACTTGACAGCTTTAAGACTTGTGCCCTTCTACTCCCAGAATTCCTCCTCCAGTCATGTTAGCTCAGGAATTCTGGGAGTTGAAGTCCAGACGTCTTAAACTTGCAAAGTTTGAAGATCCTTCATGTAGGAAGTGGGAATTGTGTGAAAAAATAGTCTTCAGTTTTTTCAGAATAAAAACAGTTAAAGGGTTTAATGGTAATAATCAGACAGAACTTAGCATGATTTTGTTTATACGATAGATCACCTAAACTGAGCACCAGCCCCATTCCCTTGCCAGGACTTGTCCACCACTGTAATTACTGCCTTGTTAACAATACTTGTACTGAAGAAGGACTTCTGAGTGTAAATATTAGGCAGGTGAAGATTTCTGGAAATTGTCTCACAATTTCTGAAGTCTACTGAGAATCAGAATGGGTCAATGAATTGATGCGAACATCCAAAAGCTACCCTGATGCCTACACTTCTGCATGAGTTGCTTGGCCACTTCAGAGCTTCAGTATAAGAAGCCCTGAAGGTACAGCTTCTGTGTGGTATACGCAAAAATCCCTGTTTGGAGAAGACTTCCTGAAAACAAAGCTTTTTTGGACTCTTGATGTGAACACATAGGAAGCCTCCATATTTACCTCATCTATTTCCTAAGTAGGTGCTAAAATTATTCTTATGAGCGAATTGGACCTGACAGATCTAAGGCAATATTAGTGTCACACATAATTTAACACAGTAAGCATTAACCCACCTGTTATTCTAGATTATATTCTTTAGATCATCTATAGTTTCTCTCATCATTTCCCTGGATATGGTGGAAAGTGAACATCAGAACAGTGGAAGAGCACTAAATTCTGTGGAACACAGGAGTTGTAGGTTTGTTTATTTTAGCAGCAAAAGATCTAGTGATGTTGTCTTTAGACTCATTTAGTTGAATTGTTGAATAAGTAAAGAGAGTCAAGAAGGGAAAGGATGGGCCCTGAAATCAGCTCATACTCCATATTCTGGCTGGAGGTCTGAAACTGTTTACTTGAAAGCAACTGAAGATCTCTGGTCTAGGACCATTCTTTGTATAGATCCAGGATCATTCAGACTTGGGCTCAACCTACTTTGAGTGGTCCTTGGTGCTCTCTGAGCTTGGTTGTTTTCTTGCAGACATTTCATTCCCCAAACTAGGAAACATCATTAGTGCTACTGGAGTTTAGTCTCAGTTTATATTTGAGTGGCTTAGCCTGTTAGTGTTGGTGAGAGTAATCTTGATGGTTCTTCGGTTGGACTGTTTACTGTTAGCTTATTTGGCAGTTTTTAATTGGGGTATGGTTTACTTCTTGATTGTGGTCTGGTGTTAATCTTGGAGTTAATCTATGTTCATCTGGTTGCTGGTTGCTGGTGGAGAGATGTTTTGATTTCCCTCCCTCCCTTTTTCTTTTGGGGGGGGAGCTTCTTGATAGTCTCTTTTCCATAGTATGTAGATATTGCTTATGCCTGTGTATCTATTAATAGCTAATTGTCATAGTGGCACATTTCCAGAAATTCCCTAGTGTGTTTTGACCTGACTTGGATAGTCATAATTTCGCAGTTGAAACTAGGATTAAGTCTGTCCATATGTTATGAAGTTAAAGAGATTTCATCATGGTCTTTTATCTTTACATCCATATGTGAAGTACTTGCATTCAAGATCCCGGGCAAGCTGAAAGGGAAGGTGGGATGAAGTACAGTATCAGGAATAAAGTAAGAAAGAGTAGGGAGAAGAGAAGAAGGAAGAAGTGGGAAGAGATATAGCCAACTGAACAAAGTTACACACATGCTCGTCAGTTGCCACTTTGAGGAACTTCCTTGTCCACAAAATTATTTTACTTCATAGATTTAGTTTCAAGCTGGGCCCTCTTCTATTCTAATTTCTCTCTCCTATCTATTCTTGTCTCTTTAATATTCACAAACAATGACCTTTTCTAAAGTTATACCGATTCCAATTTTCTTTTCAATTGTACTTTTTTAAAAGAATTGCTGCATTTCTACTGTTAGACCTTGGCATAATCATCTCCCCAAAGCTGTCTGTTTTAGCAAAGCAGAAGCTATTTATCAATCAGAATTTGAAACATTTTAGAGAAGGTGTTGCTATGTGAATATTAAATGAAGCTAAAATCAGTAGTATTATAAATCACAGATTTATTGCCTGATTTTATTTGACTGCAGTGGAATTTAACTGTGCATGAGCTGCTATTTTTAAATGTTTGTTTTCTAGTATTGATTCCCAAACCATTGCAAGATTATGTTCCAATAGTTTAATTATAATAGCTGAGTGTATGAGGCTAAAAAATTAAAACACAGTGGAAATACTAGAATTTAAGAAAATATGTTTTAAATTTATTTTTCTTCTGTTCAAATCGAGGGGATTGTGAAAAATATTCAATAGTCTAAACAGAATTACATATTTAATTGTTTCTGTTGTGACATTTATTATTAAAAACTATTGTCTTTGCTGCTAAGCTAATTTGTATCTTGGTTCCATACGTATGGTATCTCATTTATAGATGGAAGAGAAACCAGCAGTTTATAATTTTATAGAATTATTGTTTAAGCCTTCTGCTTTTCCATAACAGGTATAACTCTCCTCATAAATGCTATAGCTAAAAATAATAGAAACTATTAACATAAAAGGATGAAATATACTGAGGTCAGTGAACAGAATATACAATCTCAACATTTATTGTATTAAAAAAAATAAGCAAATTTTAAAAAAGTAAGCTTCTACATTTCTCTGAAAATTTTGCCTATTTGCCTCAGGTTAATCTGAGTGAAAATATTTTAAAGTCCAAAAATAGTTTTAGGTTTGATGCCTGTTAAGAAGCTGAGATGCCTCTTTCAATAATAATATTTGTTATAAAGTTACATTTAAGTATATATCAAGTCATCAATCAATGTACTTTTATTATGTTAAATGTAGTTCTTTTGAGCTAGTTATAGGTGAACTTTTGTTCTATTTTTCTTTTTCTTTTATATTATTTTATTGGACAAATAGATATAAATAAGCAAAAAAAATCCCTAAAGTATCATATAGTTAGAAATATCTAGAGAAAAAAAATTAATGTTGCCTTTTAATCTTGTGATAAAGCTTTTGGTCCTGCTTTGGGTCAGTGAATCTTAGTGGCTCTGATTATTCTGATTTTCTCATCCAATGTTTGTGAGATGCTCAATCACCAGTGATGGATGCCAATGCCAAATGTTTAAACTATTAGAAATAAAAAGAACCAATTAGTATGATGTCAAAGGTTTATTACCAACATAGGCCAGTTTGATAAAATGAATAAACACATCCAGAAGGGCAGATATATAGACTACAAAACATAAAAATGGGGAAAGGAGTAAAAATTCACGTATAAGCTTTATCCTAAAACTTTTCTATGGCAAAAGAAATGCTTCTGTCTGCCCCTTGAGAAAGCTTAGTCACCAAAAGACATTAGCAGGAACGTGGAATTTAGCTACATTTTCGTAGGTTTCCTTATGCTTATCTGCCAATAGGAATATCACTTTCTAAGACCTGCCAGAACAGTTTACCATCAAGCTTGGAACTCTATACATCTGAGCACCAAATGACTTTAATCACTTGGGATTAAATTAAGACTAATGTGCTAAATCTATCTATAGTTCTACATCCTTGTAATCTATATCTGCAATCTCCCACATTTCCTAGACTCACTCACTCTCTCTCTCTCTCTCTCTCTCTCTCTCTGTGTGTGTGTGTGTGTGTGTCATTTTTTAGGACATCCTGAATTCTGGCATTGGATCTAAGATATCAGCAATCTCCCTGTTGTTAGGGAAAGAGTTTAATAGATTTTTTTTTAATCTTTCAAATTTTGGATGTAGAAGCATGAAATAAGCAAAAGCAAGAGAAAAAGAAAGATACATGTGCTTTTACTACATGTATAAGTATATGGAGAATGAAGAGACAAAATGAAATAACTTGATAGCTGACATATGTTAATTGGAGCAATAGATGAATGTACATAATTTTTAGCATTTATCTCTCCCAATTAAAATGACAAGCAAATGAAAATAGCTCATGCAAGATGCTAGCTGTTTTTTTTTATTCTATGAAGGTTCTAGCAAAGACATTTCCTAATGAATTACCATAGTACTTATGGGAATCATAATAAAAATTGCAACTTCAAACATGCTTGTATAATTCAGTTCCAAACATGGATTATTCTTCTTTATCCTGTGATGTGTTCCCCCCCCCTCCCAAAAAAAAATCTGGGTATGTTATTTTATTATATGTGATGTCAAGTCTGGTTTATCTTCTAGTTTAAAACAAATACAGTGAAAGTGAAACCCATTATTTTGGTCTCTTTTTTGTTCAAGCTTAGGGAAAGTACTTCTACCTTAGAAATGTCTGAAAATTTTGATTTTCTCATTCAGTATAAGATGAAGCATCACCAGTGGTAGAGACTTTCCATTACTGCAGCATTTGCGGACAGGAGACAATTAACTATGTCGGCACATATATTCTATAGCAGTTCTGGAAAGGAATCTCTGCCTAAAGGTGAGTCATTCTCCATAAAAGCTTTTGATCTCTCTGTTGAAATAATATTCAACATTTATATACCATTTTTGATTTGATGAGGAATATTTTACAAAGGATATCTTGATAAACCCCACAATATCCCTGGAAAAGACTTTCATTAATACATGGTGAAGCTGTGGGACATATTCCCAACTCACTTCTACCCTGGATTTCCACAAGTTAATTTGGAAGGAATAAAAGACTAATGCAGCTGACTGATAGTGTTGTGATATTTAATTAATAGAGAACCCTAATTACACAGAGTTCCCAATCTCCATGATAATTTCCTTTATTTCAACAGTGTTACATCTTTATGTCATAACTTTCCTTTCATATTGAGGGCTGAAAAGTAGATTCTAGATCCCTCCCCTAAAATATGAAGTATTTCCACATTGAGGAGCCATGGTAGCACAGTGCTTAGATTCCAGTATTGCAGGCTAATTCTGATGACTGCCAGATGTTAGATCCTACCTGGTTGAAGCTTGACTCAGCCTTCCATCCTTCCGAGGTTGATAAAATGTGGATCCATATAGGGGCCAATCTGCTGATTCTGTAAACCACTTAGAGAGGGCTTCATAAAATATTATAAAGAGATATATAAGTCTAACTGCTATTGCTATTAAGAATTTATAATGTCATCAAGTCAGAGCTGTGGTACTACATGATAATGAAGACAGGCTTTGTGATTTTTCCAACAACCACACTTTCTATCTTCCTGTCCTCTGCCTGAGATTGATGAAGACTATTTTTGACTATTTGCAGATGTATTTGGGCATGAAGATATGGTCATGTCTCTTTGTAAGTAGGACTTTCAGAGAACTGTCAAACAATCAGAGTTTTCTCTATTTTCAAGCTAACCAATAACTCATGTTCTATCGTGCTTCTTCAGATTATAGAGATTGGAGGCATCATCATAAAAAGTAAGATAAATTACTAACCCCCCACTCCACCCTATGCATTTCCTGCACATATATTTTTGCCCATTCTTTGACAAAAATGTAAAGTAAATTTATGCAAGGGAGGGTTGGTTTCTATAAAAAGTAAATAAATGCACTAAAAAAAACCTTATCTCTTTCAACTTGTAATACTTGCATACCAGTAGTGTTGCTATCCATGCTAGAATATTGCTATGATAAGTGAATGGCACAGAGGGCGGGGAGGGGGAAGAATCGGAGAAAATAGAAGCTGCTGTGAAACAAACACAAAGATTTTCATTCCTCATCCCAGGAAGGATAAAATAGTGATATACCCTTATTTCTGAGATGACGTTCACTGGATGGTAATGATGGTAACATGATAATAAGCATATGCAAACCTCATGATAACATCTTAAGAATTTAGGATAGTAACATTATATAATTGTTTAAGATGATACTTTAATCAATTTTAACATTCCTTGCCTGTTATAAATTTTACATGCTTTTTTGTGGTTTCAATATTATTGTATACCACCCGGAGTGTGAGGGAGATGAGCAGTTCTTAAATACGACAAATAAATAAATAATGTGATTGGTCAGTGGTCCAAGCTACCCAAAGTTTAAGATAACATCATATTCTGGGATATTCTTGGACATCAACACAGTAATAAATAGTAAGAAATTAGGGCCTCCCATAGTGTTATTTGTGTTGGAAGCCAATACTATGGATTATTAAATAATGAAACTATAAATAATGCAATTTATTAAAGAATATTTTGTGTTAATGGCATATAAAGTAATTAAATACCTCTTGGTATTCAGTAGTTAAAATTAACAGTGATTGGTTTAAAATAATTAATAATCTAAAGCCTAACACAGAGATTTAAAGCAGTTGGCAACTGAACAAAGACATCTTTAATAGTTAACAGACTAGGAGATTAGTTACAGTGCACAGTCTATGAGATTTTCCCACTGAGAGAAAAATGAAGAGTGAGTTAGTATGAGGATTCCTGCCAAAAGAATAAGATTGGAAGTTTAGAAATGTTTCCAGTTTTTAGCTATCCCAGAAACCTGGAGCTACCATAGCTAATAGCAATGGCACTTAGATTCATATACCACTTCATAGTGTTTTACAGCCCTCTCTAAGCCATCTATGGAGTCAGCATATTGCCCTCAACAATCTGGTTCTCATTTTACTGACTTTGGAAGGATAGAAGGCTGAATCAATCTTGAGCTGGTCAGGATCAAGCTCCTGACAGTGGACAGTGAGTTAGCCTACGATACTGGATTTTAACCACTGCACCATCACAGCTCTTGTGCCTTTGGCTCACTAGCTAAGGTGGCACAATGTCCTTGGCCCACTAGCAAAACAAAAAAAAAGACAAGAAAATATTTTTAAGTGGAGGAGGGGAGTTTTTGTAGAAGTTGGTGGAGAAAATATAAGAAAAGGGCATGCCAAAATATGTTACTTAACTTGAATCATTTAGGAAAGGGGGGTGGAAATGGAATCATGACTTTCAGTCTGCTGTCTTTCATGTGACAGAAGGAGGAGAGAAGAAAAAATGAACGAAGGCAAGGAAAGTTCCTCCAATTAAGAAAGTGGGGGGAGACAGAACAAAAGAAGACTAAAGTTACTATTTTCTTCTCTAACTGGCTGGAAGGTCAAGGACCATCTTAAACTTTTCTTTGGCAAAATCATTAATGCACTGTGCAATCAAAAGAACCTTGATAGGACCTTCTCAATGCTTATACTAATCAAAGTGCTTTTCTGAAGTCTTCTGTTTGACATCAGCAAAAGGTAATAATACACTTTGAATATTGGGATATTCAAATACTAGAATTATAGATTATTCTATGTCTCAAGATTTTGAATCTATAGTTAATGTCCAACATCAAAAAAAGAAGAAAATTTCAAAAATTAGGTCACTATATACAGTATATATATACAGTTTAAATTTCTCTTCCTTTTATGTTTCCCTTGGATCACACCAAGCTATTTCTATAGCAAAAGGATCTGAAGTCTACAGCTATTCTTGGAAATACACATTATGCTAAAGGTGGAAGCTTTATTTTGCAGTCTGGCAATTTGTTATACAATAAAAACGTTAACCCTTTTTTGGTATAAAGTTTAAATGTAATTATATTTGGTCTTTATGGTTTCTGTTAGATCTGGGAGGATGGTTCAAGAACGGAGGCAAGACTCAGATAGCAACAACAGCTCTTTATTAGTGACTTCAGATCTGAGCAACTAATCCCAGCCGCAGCAGCCCCTTATATAGGGCTGGCTGCGGCTAGGCAGCCAATGAAGGCGATTTGAGTTTGCCGCTCTTGGCAGGGCCAATCGCGGCAGCCTGTTTACTGGCCAATCGCATCAGTCTATGGTGACCAATCATGATCAGCTATCAGCGGGCCAATCAGGTTTGCAGGCTTCGAGCCTGCTAGTCCGGAACACCCCTCCCCTCTCGGTTCTGTTTATGGGGGGGAGTAATATAGTCTCGCAGGTAGGCAGGTCTTCGCACCTGTCTACCTGACTTACGCAATTCCAATTGTCCCTGTTCAAATCTGGGTTCAGATGGACTGCTTGCTGGATCAAATAGGAACGGTGAACCGGTGCCATGGTCAGGGCTCTCCTCTGGTGCCCCCGGGGTGATAGAGTCCTCAGCTTCGTTCCTACTGCCATGGCTCCCCGGGCTCGCTGAATCTGCCTGGCTGCTGCTTCTTGGTGAAGCGTTCGCCTGTCCAGGATCAGCTGCAGCTGGTGAGTGTTGCAAACTATGGTGCGGTGATCTCGGTGTTAGTTCAGAATAAACAGGTGTTGGTTCTAATTCTGAGTTCACGGCTTCCCCTCCCCCCCCTGGTGTCAAAGTCAGGGTCAGGGTTGGAAGATGTGGTTAGTCTGGAGCGCAGCTGGTCAATATGGCGTTTCCATGCTCTGCCATCAGTGGTGAGTAGACGGTAGGAGCGGGGGCCCGTAACTTGAGTTACTTGGGCAGGAATCCAGAGGGGATCCCCAGAAAAATTTTTTGCAAATACAAGGTCTCTTACCTTGAAGGCACGGTGCTTGCTGCTGGAACCCAGGGGCTTTTCCAGGGTGTAGGCAGGGTGCAAACTGTCTAGAGGCGATCTGAGTTTCCTGGCCATCAGGAGTTCAGCTGGGCTCTTGTTGGTCGTGCTGTTTGGTGTGATGTGTTGCAGGAGCAGCATTCTAGTGACTTTGTCGTGGATGTTACCTTGTTCCATTTTCTGCAGGGTTTTCTTTGTAAACTGAACTATTCGTTCAGCCCTACCATTCTCCGCAGGATGAGCCGGCGATGTGAGTGCGTGTCGGATGCCCCGTTCCGCTAAATACTGTTCAAAGGCTAAGGCAGTAAATTGGGGACCATTGTCAGAGACCAGAACATCTGGTAACCCGTGTGTGGTGAAGAGTCTGTTCAGTTTTTTGATGACTGCCTCAGTAGTGGTTGCTTTCATTTTATTGACCTCAAGCCAGTTAGAATATGCATCTACGGTTATTAAGAAAGTGTGGCCTCTCATAGGTCCCGCAAAGTCAATATGAATGTGAGACCAGGGACCCCTGGGTGTTTCCCATTCTGCTGGTGGAGCTTTTGGTGGGGCTGAGTGGTTTTCCTGGCATCTGTTACAAGAGGCGACCCAGGTTTCGATTTGTTTGTCCATACCTGGCCACCAGGCGTAACTTCTTGCCAGTGCTTTTATACGCACGATGCCCGGGTGTCCATAGTGTAGCATTTGCAAGACCCTTTTTTGTAACTTAGTTGGTACAACAACTCGGTCTCCCCACAAGATGCACCCTCTTTGTGAAAAAAGTTCTGTTTGTCTGTTTTTAAATGGCATGAATATTTCCTTAGGGTCATAATCTGGCCATCCCCTCTCCACCCAGCCAAGAACTCGTGCCAAACAAGAGTCTCTTTTGGTTTCAAAGGCGATGTCTTGGGCCGTTAGTGGAGGTGAGGGCATTGTCTCTATTTGCAGTACCGGGAGTGTGGGAGCTGGGTCTTCCTGTGGCTCGGGTAGTGGTGAGCGGCTCAAGGCATCTGCGTGAGGAATAGATTTCCCCGGGCGATACTTTAATTGATAGTCGTAGGCAGCAAGAAATTCTGACCATCGCGTCATTCTGGGGGAGAGAATGTGTGGAGTAGGTTTGTTGCCCGCCAGAATCCCAAGTAGTGGCTTATGATCCATTATAATAGAAAATGGTCTCCCATAAACATATTCATGAAATCTTTTAATTGCAGAGACAATAGCAAGGGCTTCCTTATCTAAATGGCTATAGTTTCTTTCTGTTTTTGATAGAGTTCTTGAAAAAAATGCAATTAGTGCCTCTGAGCTGTTTGGTAGGACGTGGCTCAGGATGGCCCCCACCCCAAATGGTGAGGCATCACAAGTGACAGTCAAAGGTAGTGTCTCGTTATACTGAATTAGTACTGCATTAGAGGTAAGGAGGTCTTTTACTTGCTGGAAGGCGTGTTCCTCCCGACGTCCCCAAGTCCAGGATGCCCTTTTATCGAGTAGTCTATGAAGGGGCTCAGCAACAGTCACCTTCTGGGGTAGGAAGATGTTATAAAAGTTAATAAGTCCCAGGAAGGCTTGGAGGTCGGTTTTGTTTTTAGGTCTTGGGGCATTTTTGATAGCTGCCAATTTCTTTTCTGTGGGGTGGATTCCTTGCTTGTCAAGGAGGTAGCCAAGAAACTCCACCCTTTCTGTGCAAAGTTGGCACTTTTCCTTCTTAACCTTGAGGCCAGCATCCTTGAACCTCTGTAGGACTGTTCTGAGGCGTTTCTCTAATTGGTTTTTTGTGGGTGCTGCTATTAATACATCATCAAAATAGGGCACGACCCCTTTTATACCTTGTAATAGTCTCTCCATCAGGCTTTGAAAGATGCCTGGGGCTACGCTTACACCAAACTGGAGCCTGTTGCATTTGAATGCACCACGATGTGTGACTATAGTTTGGGCTTCTGCAGTCTCGGGATCAACTGGTAGCTGTTGATACGCTTGGGCCAGATCTAATTTTGCGAATATTTTGCCACCCCCAAGTGAATGCAGGAGATGTTGAACAACTGGTACTGGGTAGGCGCTCTGCTGTAGCGCGTGATTGAGGGTGGCCTTGTAGTCACCGCAGATTCTTATGGACCTGTCAGGCTTTATGGGGGTGACAATTGGTGTCTCCCATCAGGCGTGGTCAATAGGTTCTAACACGCCTTGTGCAATTAATTTGTCCAGTTGCTCGTCAATTTTGGATTTGAGAGCAAAGGGAACTCGGCGTGGCTTTAGGCGAATGGGTGCAATGTCGGGGCAAAGATTAAATGAAATAGGGGACCTCTTGTACTTGCCTAGGCTTTCGTTGAACACTTCTCGGAAGTCGTGGATGAGAGCCGCCTCCTAGTCATCGTCTTCAGTATGATGGATGCCAGCCATTCCGATTCCTAATGGCGCGAACCACTGAAGGCCCAATAGACTTGGCCGGTCTCTGTCTACAATGGTGAGTGGTAGAATTGCATTATGTCCCTTGAAAGAGACCTGGATATGGCGGGTACCTGCGACTGGAATCCGGTTGCCTTGATAGTCTTTCAGTATGAGTCTCTGACTGCTGAGGTCTTGGCGTCGGATGTCGGGAATTAGCTGCTTGAGTGTTCTCCAGGATACCATGGATAGTGATGACCCAGAGTCGACTTCCATGATGCACAGTTTGTTTTCAATGGTGACCTTTACTCAGATTTTTTTAGCGTCAAGTGATGAAGCGTGGCCGATGGTGATGGTTTGATGAGCCTCCTCTCGTCTGGGTGTGTCATTAAACCTTCGGGGTCTGCTGTACTGGTTCCACTGGTTGCTAGGGCAGTCCCTTTGTGTGGTGGAGTTGCCATCATACCTCTTTGGGCTGCTCCCTCTCCATCTGGGGCTGGAATTTCTCTTGTTTCTGCATACCTTCGCGATGTGCCCTCGTTTCTCGCAAAAACGACACAAGGCATCTAAGAATCTGCATTCGGATCGGGGATGGTTTCCCCCGCATCCGGCGCATTGGTAGTTGGGTTTACGATCCCGCTGGTCCCATTGCTCACATTTCGACCGGAGCCTGTGGACTTCTTCTTCCTTGCTATCTGAGGATGACTCGACATCTTCATGATGGGTGGTCGATGTGTACTTGTCTGAAGGTTTCCCAGCATCGTTGGTGGGTTGGCGGTTGGTTCCGCTGGTTCGACGCATTCATGCTGCTGATTTACGAGTGGCTTCAGCTGCGGTGGCGTCTGCTATGGCATCTGCAAGCAAGATGTCTCCCTTGGCCATGATCTTGCTCTGGACAGTTGGGTCTCTGAGGTCAAGGACGATGCGGTCTCTCATGGCTTCTTTGAGGTTGGCGAAGCCACATAAACTGCCCAGGTTCCTCAGGTCTGCCACGAAATCCCCAATGCTCTCACCATCACGCTGGTCCCTCTGGTAGAACTCATGTCTGCGAATTAGAGTTGGCATGGCTGGGGCGTAATGGTTGCGCAGGATGGGAGCAAGGGTATCCCAATCCATGGTTTTAACCTCAGCTGGCTTCGCTAAGGCTTTAGCCATCTTAAAAACGGCTGGCCCACAATGGGTTAGAAAAACGGCTCGTTTCTTGCTAGGCGTGGCATCTTTGAGGTTGTTGGACTCCAGGAACATTTGAAATCTGTCCATATATGAGTCCCTTCGCTAGCTGGATCAAATGGTGCGGGTGGTATAGCGCTGCTGGCCATTGTCGCCGTCATTGCACTCTGTCAGCCACGTGCTCCTTCAGCTAGCTCAAATCAATAGACTTCGTTGCCTCCGCATCCCATCCTCGTCGCCAGTGTTAGATCTGAGAGGATGGTTCAAGAACGGAGGCAAGACTCAGATAGCAACAACAGCTCTTTATTAGTGACTTCAGATCTGAGCAACTAACCCCAGCCGCAGCAGCCCCTTATATAGGGCTGGCTGCGGCTAGGCAGCCAATGAAGGCAATTTGAGTTTGCCGCTCTTGGCAGGGCCAATCGCGGCAGCCCATTTACTGGCCAATCGCATCAGTCTATGGCGACCAATCACGATCGGCTATCAGCGGGCCAATCAGGTTTGCAGGCTTCGAGCCTGCTAGTCCAGAACAGTTTCACTATTTGAGCTTATATTGTTCTATTGTGGATGTTTTTATTTCTGTAAACCATTAGCACTCACAAAATTATGCCAGCTTATAAATCAGAATAATTAATAAATCTGATATTTCATGGGCCCAGAGTCCACAATGTATATGCAATCATTTCCCTGGGATACAAAGAAGCTACCTCTCATTGTATGGCAATGAATTCCAAGTGCTGTTCACTTAACCCTCCTCACTTTTTTCTTTCGCTGAAAAAGATCAGTGTTTGCTTGAGAGCTTCTCAATGTAGCAACATTTTTAAGCAACAGATGGGCAATGGATTCTCGCAATGTAAAACTGAGCCCCCTGAATAAATTTATTACAGATTTATTTATTATTCAATTAATGCCTACCTCGTTATACTGATTCTAGGCATCTAACAATATCTAAGCTCAAAATACAAACAACCTAAAACATTAATGCTTACAATAACAGCAAAGGTGAAACTAATGTGCCGTAATCAACAACTTCAGAGGCTCCAAGTAACAATCTGAACTCTGCATCGAGGAACACATCTAATCCTTCAAAGTTTTGTAACGTATCAACTGGCAGTATCGGGGTCTTCTAACCAAGAGCAGACTGGTATTCCAAGGGGCAGATGCTGTGGCATAAAAGCATACTCTCTGGATCTGGAAAGATGATTAGTTTTAAGTGACAGGACCACCAGTGCACCCCTCCTGCTGAATTGAATGGGACAGTAGAAAGGCTTGGAGAGAGATGATTTCACCATGGCATGAGGGCTTTGTAGGTAATATCCAGCAGTTTCAACTACATCCAAAAGCTCCCTGGCAGCCAATATCTGTCAGCTGCTTTCTTGTGCCTAACTATAATGTAGTGACAGTCTTCCATGAATGCTGATGAGGGTGGTTCGGAGGGGTAATATTTGGGGGAGAAATGAAAGTAATTTCTGTATCTTCCCAAGATGCTGTCTAAAGGTCACCTGGCTGGGAAAAGAAGGCAGCTGTATACCAACCTTGTTTGAAGTGACCATTCTAAAAACTTCTTGCTTGGACCTGAAAGGTCATAGGGGGTCAGCAATGTGAGACACTTAAGGGAGGGAAAAGTTGAACATAGGGATTTTGACATACGATTCTCAGTTATGGCTATGCATTAGTGCAATGCACTTGACTTCTAATAAAACTATACCTTTCTCAGCAAATAGAGCCAAGGATTGTTTCTATTATTTTTTTCCACCATCACTCTACTAAATAAATTATTCCTCAACACTGTCCAACTATTTACTAAGTCTGCATTACTATTACTATTAATCTTCTCATTGTTCCTATTACCCATCTCCTTCCACTTGTGACTGTATGATTGTAACATTGTTGCTTGTATCCTTACGATTTATATTGACTGTTTCCTAATATGATTTGATTCCTTATTTATTTTATTTTATTTATTTTATTTGTCAATCGCTTACAAGATACAAGTATAAGAATAAACATAGTTTTGAATACATGAGATAGATACTTATAAGAAAAATAAACAATAGGACAGGGACAGTAGGCACAATTGGTGTGCTTATGCACGGGGCGTATATACAGGCCTCTTAGGAAGGGGGTGAGGTCAATAGTAGACAGTTTAAAGTTAAAGTTTTTGGGGTTTGGGGAAGAAACCAGAGTCAGGCAGAGTATTCCAAACATTGACCATTCTGTTGCTGAAGTCGTATTTTCTGCAGTCAAGTTTGGTGCAGTTAACCTTGAGTTTATATCTATTGTGTGCTCTTCTTGTATTGTTATGATTGAAGCTGAAGTATTCATTTGCAGGTAGGACATTACAATGTATGATTTTACATACTATATTTAGAGTGGACCGAAGGCGGCGTAGTTCTAGGTTTTCTAGGTCTAGAGTTTCAAATCTGGTGGCATAAGGTATTCTGCAATGAGTAAAGGAGCGGAGAACTCTTCTTGTGAAATATTTCTGGACTTTTTCAATTGTGTTAATATCAGATACGTAATGTGGGTTCCAGACTGATGAGCTGTATTCAAGTATAGGTCTAGCAAATGTTTTGTATGCTCTATTAATAGTGTGATATTACTAGAGAAGAAGCTATGTAGGATTAGATTAACAACTCTTAATGCCTTTTTGGCTATGTAGCTACAGTGGGTTCTAGCACTTAGATCATTAGAGGTGAGTACTTCAAGGTCCTTGACAGAGTTTGGATCCTTAACAAGTTCTTGATTATTTAGCTTGTATTTTATTTTGTGATTATTTTTTTTTGCCAATATGTAAGACAGAGCATTTATTTGTTGAAATTTGAATTTGCCATTTGATTGACCATTCTGATACATAGTCAAGGTGTTTTTGGAGGGTAGTAGTATTGTCTGTGGTGTTGTATAGCTTTACATCATCAGCGAAGAGAACACAGTTGCTCTTAATATGATCACAGAGGTCATTTATGTAGAGTATGAAGAGAGTTGGTCCTAAAACACTGCCTTGGGGGACACCACTGTTGATGGGTACAGAATTTGATAGGACGCTCCCAATTTTGACCATTTGTTGTCTATTTGACAGGAATGCTTCTATCCAGTTATGTAGGTGTCCAGAGATACCGTAAGATTTTAGTTTTAGGAGTAGTTTGTTGTGTACCACTGAATCAAAGGCTTTACAGAAGTCTATGTAGATTGCGCCTATTGCTTTGCCCTGATCGAGTTGTGTAGTCCATATGTTTTTGCAGTGTAAGAGTTGCAGATTACAGGATAGTTTTTTTCTGAAACCAAATTGATTATTAGAGAATAGGTTGTTTGTCTCTAAATGGAGGGTAATGGATGGGTTAATAATTGATTCCATGACTTTACAGATGATGCAGCATAAGGAGATTGGTCTGTAATTTTCAACTAGGCTACCGTTAAGTGTTGTACCTTATGATTCTTGATGGATGTATTTTTTCTTTTTATGCACACTAAGAGCACATGCACCAAGACAAATTCCTTGTGTGTTTAATCACACTTGGCCAATAAAGAACTCATTGATTCATTTTATTTATAGTAGTGGTTTAAGTGGTGGCAAGTCTGACAATATCTCACTGTGCATATACTGGTTTCATTTTGGGGCAATACAATCCCATCCAGAACAAGTGATGAAAAAATCTCCAAATCCAGGAAAAAATCTCCAAACCCCTCAGTCTTACTAAGATTGAGCTGAAGCCTATTATTTCCTACCCAGGCTTCCACAGCCTCTAGAGACCCTGCAACAAAATCCATAGCATCTCTTGGCTAATCTAGGGTATAGATAATCTACTTCCTCCACAATTCTTTGAAGCTTCAGAACAACCACATTTTCAACCATCCTTAAAAGATTGAAGACAGAATGAAAATTGGCTAGGTTCAACAGTGATTCCTTGATAGCGATTCTGTAAGAGTCAATAGGACCACTACCTCTTTCACCACCTCCAAGATCCAACTTCCATGTCATTTCCTTAGCTAATTAGGAGGGATATGGTCTAACATGCAAGTGTTAAGCTTACATTTCTATAAGCCCAACTGAATCAAACTCATACTAGGCTGAATCTCATCCACTTCTGTATGATCTGCATAAAGGCCAAAGTCCAGCTAGGAGAAAATCTAGATGATTGTGTCTGACAGATGCCTGCCATATACCTTAATAATTCTGTCAAATATTTATTTATAAATTTTATTGGGTGCCCATCTTAACATATGGTAACTCTGGGTGGCTGACAGTTACATATATAATTAAAAACATTAAAATACATTATAACCAAGGAGACATGGAGAAGGCAGGGGTGGAATGGGGGGAGATGGGATCTGTTATTACTCAATCAACCACATTCATTGCACTGTTCCCCCACTGGGCCTCCAAGCTAACTGTCACAGCCATGTCTTTAGGTCCTTATGAAAAGATGGGATGGTTGAGGCCAACTTCGCATCAGGGGACAAGATGTTCCAGAGGGCAGAAGCAACAGCACAGAAAGTCCTCCTCCTGGATCCTGCTAGCCAGAATAATTGAGCTGATGGAACCTGCATCATGGCTCATTTGCTGGTATAAAGTGGTACGGGCCTATCCCAGAGGGATGAGACAGTTCCTCAAGTAACATGGACCCATACATGAAGGGCTTTAAAGGTGATCACCAACAGTTTGAATTGTACCCGGAAGCAGGCTGACAACCAATGCAGCTTACAGACCAGTGGTGTTACAGGGGACATTCAGAGATGGTATTCAGCAGGTTCTGACCAGTTCTGGAGAACTGGTAGCGGAAATTTTGAGTAGTTCGGAGAACTGGCAAATACCACCTCTGACTGGAGATTTTACAGTATCCTTCCCCTGCCAGGCTAAGAAGCCACAGAACTGGTAGTAAAAAAATTTGAATCTCACCACTGGGGACATTCTTGGGGGCCTAAAAACTACCCAACTGCCACACTCTGTACCAGCTGTAGCTTTGAATGGTCTTCAAGGGAAGCCCCTTATATAGCACATTACAATAGTCCAGCCATGAGATGACTAGGGACTGAATGACTGAACACAAGGAATCCTAATCTGGGAAAGGCCGCAGCTGGAACACAACACATAAATTGTGCAAAGGATCTCCTAGCCGTGATTGCCACCTATTTTTCAAACAGGAGTTGTGAGTCCAGGAGAACTCACAAGTTGTGAACTGTGTCTTTCTGGGACAGTGCCATGCCATCCAGAGTCAAAGATGGCAAAGTCTCATATATGGGAGCTCCATATATCTAAAGTCATTTGGCCTTACAAGGGTTCGGTCAAAACCTGTTGTCCACCATCTAGGTCCCCACAGCTTCCAGAAACCGCAAGAGGGCAACCACAGCAGCACCAAGAATGGAAATATAGAGACAGCTATCCACTGGCATAATAATGGTGCAAAAATATTACTGTTTCATTGTCCGTAACACCAAACAATAAGCCTTATGGCAACTATGAGGCAGGAGAATCCTGACATCTTAATTGTGGCTGTAGCTTGTGCTTCATAAAATTCATTCCTTGTTGCCCTGCTCTGGATATCTCTTATTGCATTTCATCCCCTTAGCTCCTCTGTAAACTAGAAAGAGATCCAGAATCCAAGGAATGGAAAAGATTGCATAGGCATGATCTCATCAAATGCCCCAGCAGCCTTATCATTTCAAGTCATGATCAAGCCTTTAATAGAATATGCATCAGACCTTCAAAACCATCACTGCACTCCCTCTGGAACCAACAGGCATCTGGGTAGAATGATCAAATGGGTCCAGCTCTCCTGCAGTAGGGAGCAGTTCTAGGTAATTCCAGGGCCACTAGAAAGTGATCTGATCATGACAGAACAATTACATATGCTGGCAAGTTCATGCTGATGATGTACCTGGTTGAAAGCTGCCTAAGTCTTGTCTGTAAATTAATTTGTTACAACAGCTACAAAAGGAAAAGATCAGGAATGAAAAAGGAACAGGGAGAGTAACAATGGCTAACTCTATTTCTACAATTTCTATTTCAGTAAAATGTTTATTTAAATGAAGGAGGGGGGAAACAACTGTGCATGGATAGCCCAGAAACCAAGTGCAGTCCAAAATGTCTCAGACATTACGGGCTCCTTGCAATCTGTTGCCACGAGGAATAATTTTCTGAACAGCTTTCATAGTTGAATTAGTCCTGATGGACAGAACAAATATAAAGGGTAACACGCCAGAAGAATAATAAAAGAATTTTGCGCTACTAGCATTTTGACTGATCACCCACCTAATTTGGCTGAAGAATAGTTGAGATGCCTATCATTTGCCAGCAGGAAATCAGAAATGATTGTGCATGAAAATATACAGTCTATAGGCAAGGTACATGCCCAGCAAGTTTTTACTTGTTGGCAGGAGCTCATCAACACAGCCTTTGATTATGATTGAGGAAGAAATGTTGGGTAGCTGTAAGCTGTTTACACAGTATGTATGCATAGCCCTTTCACACTTTAAAGCATGTGAACAATATTTAACAGAATGTTTCATTTTTAATTTGGTGGAAGCACCCTTATTCCCATTAAACCTGACAATCCTACAGGTGTGATAATTGTTTCCAGTCTCGGGTGTTGCTGGATTGTGGGCACAACAAAGCTAATTATGCCAACAGCTCAAACAATGCCCAATTAGTGGTTTCTGTTTTTGTTTTTGGCTATGGAAGGATGCTGGCTTTCATAATGCATGATAATAGTTAGCTGCAATGAAGCAAGAGAAAAGAGAGAATGCCAAGACTTCAGAACTACATCCACTCTCACTTTTTGATTGTATCAGTGTGAGAGAATCCAACTTGTGTGACAAAATAGCTATTTGATCTGCCATATAAACCTAGAGGATACGTACCTAAGCCATTTTTGGTCAAATAAAATAACTGTCGGCCCGTACAGGAAGTAATTGTTTCTACATCTTTATTCTTCAATTGTTCCATTCCACTTAAAAGATGAACTGTGGCTGTGGGAGAAAAGTATGCATGAAAGCCCAGGAATATTGAAGAAAACAATAATCATTTTGTCCAGGTACAGTGAAGATATTTATTAATCATTTTGTTCCAGGTACAGTGAAGATATTTAATTTTTATGTTTATTTACCCAGTTCACACTTCACAAGCCTACATGAAACAAAGTGATACTTTTTAGAATTTTGTGACAATCTGTGAGTCAGAAATGTGTACAAAAATATGCACCTTAAAACAAACAATGCATAATATTATACTGAGGGAAAATTTCAAAAAGTGCATATTCTAAAAGTGCATATAACACAAAGCAGAAAAGTTGTTCTATGTAATTATATACCAAATTTATATGTAAAACTTCCATTTACCTCAACATAAAAACTTTATAAAGTAATGCAGAACAATTGGGAAAATGAAATGAACAGGATGAACATTGACAAATTTAACCACCATTTAATTATTCTCTATCAGTGATTAATTCTGTCCTGACGCCGCTCCATTAGTGCCAATAGAGGAACAAACATTACATTCAAATAACTAAAGTTGTAGTAAAACAATTTAAGAAAAGCAAAATAGAAATAAAGGCTTGGTTAGTTTGATAGAATAATAAAAAGTTCTGTTTGCTGCAAGATGATATCACAATATATAACGAGGCAAGGGGCTTAGATAAAATATGTACAATGTAAGATTAATCAGGTATATTTCACCCAGGAAGAGTTTAGGAAAGAAAATAATTATAATGATTTTAAAATTTTAGGAGACTGCAGTGTAAGTGATAAAACAGATTAGTTCTCTATTGCTTTAGAGAGCAAAACTCAAAATAATGGCTTCAAACTAAAAGAAAGAACATGACAATGAAATGTTGGGGGAATTACTGCATGGAAAATTAGTTTTGACAGTCAGACAGAGTAAGAAGAGCCTCAGAAGGCATCACATTGCAATTTATTATAAACACTGTAACAGTCTGTTATCTGTGGTAGTAACAAGTTGTACTGGATGAAATCTAGAGATCCTGACAATTACACCAATCTAAATTAAGAATTCAGATGATAGTTTTAGAGCTTCTGATCCAAAAACCCACATGAGTACAGGCTCATGACTTGTTATTTATCTTAGGGAAATGTTGGTTTTGTGATTCAGTGTATGTGGCCTATGCTGTTTAAAAGATGGTGATTTCCCATTTTGCATCATCACAGTCTTATAGCAATAGCAATACCACTTAGCCTTATGTACTGCTTCATAGTGCTTTACAGCCAGAGGTGGTATTCAGCAGGTCCTGACCAGTTCTGGAGAACCAGTAGTGGAAATTTTGAGTAGTTTGGAGAACCGGCAAATACCACCTCTGAGTGGAGATTTTACAGTATCCTTCCTCTGCCACACCCACCAAGCCATGCCCAGTAAAAAAATTTGAATCCCACCACTGTTTACAGCCCTCTCTAAGTGGTTTACAGAGTCAGCATATTGCCCCCAACAATCTGGCTCCTCATTTTACCAACCATGGAAGGCTGAGTCAAACCTTGAGCCGGTCAGAATCAAACTCCTGGCAGTAGGCAGAGTTAGCCTGCAATACTGCATTCTAACCACTGAGCCACCATGGCTCATATGACTGGAGCAATTCCGGTATATACACCTCATATAGATAATTTAGCTCATAAAATTTGCACTTCCATTTGATTACTCTTGAATTCTATATCCACTGATGATTCAATACAATCTTACATATTATCTCCTATGTGCTAATTATATATAAATACACACACACACACATACACACACATGTTTATATGATATATATATCTGGTTAAGGGCTCCCAATTAATGAAGAAAAGCTAACACAAGTATGCAGCAGTGACGATACATTGAAAACAGAGAATTTGAATCCTAAAGTACTCATTCTTCGGGGAGATATAAATGCTATAACACATATCTTAAAGCTGACTTCTTAGCCCTAAATATGTTAATATAATCTATCTGGCAATACAGTAAATTGCCTTCTTGGCCTTTTTACCAGTCAACACCCTGAACTATAAGTAGTTTTGATTCATAATTGAAAAGCCTGTATAGTATAACTGTGACTCTTTAACATTGATTGAAAATAAATGAATACCATACTCCAAAGACACTTATAAATAATTTTAAGAGGTAACAGATTAATGTCTTGTGGGCATCTTTCATGTTATAGAGCAACTTGAGAAAATTGATTAATTTAATATAGTAAGAGTTCATAAAATGGTATGTGAGTTATTAGGTATATACTATAAAAAGATTAAGATACTTAATGCAACAAGTATAAGAGATAATCTGTAAACTTAGAAATTTCAGAAGTGTTTCTGTAGCCTATGTATGTTATTGTAACAATTTGCAGTTATTATTTAGATGTAATAGTCTGTTAAAACTGAGGAAGTGAAGACTTGCATTTAAATTCATAGAAAGGTTTGTAATATTTGATTGGCCTTCACTACAATTCTACAGAAATATGTCTTAATCAGACAAGAGTTATTGTAGTCCATTATTCTTAGCCAGGATTCATTCCCAACTTTGTAATTCAAGATATTTTTAGCTGGGAGCCATGTCTGTACCTGTGGGAAGCATTTGTTGCTTCATGCAAATTATCTGTTTATGAAGATTACATATCTGCAAGATATATTGAACCATTAAAGCAATAGGCAAAGTGATCCATATGTTCTTAAACAGCTCTGATTTCAGACAGTCTTCAGAAAACCTCTAGCAACTGATAAGTACTGCACAATTAGAGTGACAATGGAGTCATGCATGCTATTTTTTTGCTTTTATTTTGTTTTATATTTTTGTCTAATAAAGAAAAGTTATTCATTTCTATATTTTCTATTTATTTCCTTGCTTCTTTGACTGGAAATTATCAACTTCACTGTTGAACAGGATAGAACTGGCCCAAACAGACACTGTTGCAAACCAGGGGTCCTTGGACTCCTGTTCCAGGTGGCAGTCATGGTTAGCAATGCCTTTCAGTTGTGCACCTATTGCACCTATTCATGGACCAGGAGACTACTTTCCAGCATTCATGTCCCGGTCACATCTTGGATGGATTATTTTATGTGTTGTACAGGAGCTGTCTTTGAAAAACACCTGGAAACTAAAGCTGGTGCAAAAAGTAGTGCAGGAGTAATGTGCATATCAAAATTAGTAGGTTAAACCTTTGCTCTGTTATCAGTTACTTTCCAGGCTCAATTTGAAGGGCTGGTTATGACTTATAAAGATCTACATGACATGGAGATGGATTATTTGAAGGACCATCTCTCTCCAGTTATATTTATCTATTCCATTAGACCTGGCAATGGGTTATGTTATGGGTCACATTCACCAAGATTTTCATCTGACAGGGGCCAGGACCTATGATGGCACCCATCTTCTAGAACAGCGGTCGCCAACCGGTAGGCCACAGCTCACTGGTGGGCCGTGGAAAAATTTTGGTGGCCCAGAGAAGAAATGGCCCCCCAAAGCAATTAATCTGGGCCGCGCAGTTCTTGTGCCACCTGGCTCTCCGAGGCACCCAGAGTCAGGCCCCTGAGATGCATGCGCCAACCAGCTCCTACACCCGCCGGCGGCAGCAACAGCAGTCCCCAACCCCAGCGCCCACTGTCAGCTCTTCCCCATTAGTTCTCTAGCTTTGAATTGCTCCCAGCTCTCTCTCTTTCCTCCTTCCCCCGCCCACATGCAGGCAGGAAAGGAAAGGGAGATGGAGCTGTGCACAGCTCTCCCCTTTTCCAGCCCTTGCTGCCTCTCCCAACATCGAAGCCTCGGAAATGCAGGCAAAGCCACCACAGTGGTAGCGTCCTGAGTTGCCTTAGCATGCTCGGTTAGTTAAGAATCACCCTACCTAGAGAAGGAAGTGGTGCTGGAGGAGGAGGAGGCAGGATTGGAGAAGCAAGCAACTCAGGGCGCTAACGCTGTGGTGGCTTTGCCTGCATTTCCGAGGCTTTGATGTTGGGAGAGGCAGCAAGGGCTGGAAAGGGAGAGAGCTGTGCATGGCTCCATCTCCCTTTCCTTTCCCGCCTGCACTTGGGTGAGGGGCAGGAAAGAGAGAGAGAGAGACGGGAGCAATTCAAGGCTAGAAAACTAATGGGGAGATATATAATTTATATTTAATATAAAAATTATATTAAATATATTAGCTTTTTAAAAAAATCGTATTAGTGGTCCTCGGGCTTTAAAAGTATGAGTTGGTCCCTGAGATCCAAAAGATTGGCAACCTCTGTTCTAGAATATTATCTTCCCTGAAGTTATATTGGGCCCAATCCTGCTGGCCTTTAGGAAATTCCTAAAGATATCGCTGTGCCATCAGGATTGGGATCCCTTAGAGGTTGTGGAACTACAAGGTAGCTGTATTGTTTGTGAATTGTTAGTTGGCACTCTCCTATTTTTTTATGTCTTTGGTTAATCACTTTTCATCATTTAACTTTATATGACTAATATTTTGCTGTAAGATGCCTACAATCACATATGTGAGAGAGGAGGAGGAGGAGGAGGAGGAGGAGGAGGAGGAGGAGGAGGAGGAGGAGGAGGAGGAGGAGGAGGAAAAAAGTGTAGTGTTCACATTATGCAATATTTACCAGATATTTGATGCTGACTTTTAATTTACAGATGGCTATCCACAAGAAGAAATGGTTTACAGATGGAGAAAAAACTCAGTAGAAGCTGCAGATCAGAAATCTTGGAGACTTTATCAGTTTGACTTCTTGGGACTCAGAAATACTTCTGATGTTGTGCAAACATCAGCAGGTAATAAATAAGAATTTCCTGTCCTGGAGTGATAGTTGTATATCCTAATATTCTTGGTTTCATAAACATAAAATTATCATTCAGTACTCAAATGAATCCACTGCTTGAAATGCCAATTCAAGAAAACATCTCTCCTGTCCATGCACATCTATCTGGAGACTATGAGGGAAAACCCTTGAAAGATCCCAAGCTGAAACTTCTGAAAAATCTATGCTTCACTACTTCAAGTGCCAGGTTCAGAAGAATGCTTGATTTCTTCACAGATGTTTTTTGTCAGCTCTAGTGTGAACCAGTTAATAGAGATATCTTTTTTTCTTTCCTTCATAATAATGCATTTAGAATGCAGGTGTCATCTAAATAAATAAAAAGTAGATGAATTTCTCCAAATTATGATTCATTATCAGTGACTCTCAACTTAGTGTTTTATAAATTAATGGACAATTGAGAAATAACTGACTTTGGTAATTAAGTGAATGTTCATTTTCAGGAGCAGTATGTTTTTGATAATCAGATATGAGTGTAACCAGTTTTAAGTGAAGTGTTCCATCATCCAGTAATATATAACTTTGGGATATTTGGTGGTCTTTGAGCTTGGTGGTCTTCTTACAGACATTTATTAATAATGGTTAATACTGATGATGTGACCTAGCTTGATAATGAAACATCAGCAAGAAGACCACCAAGCACAGAGAACACTAAGGATAATTTAAGTGAGCTACAAATATTCTTTTCTAGTCCTGACCAGCTATTAAATCAAAGGAGAGTTACAATTTTAATATATGTTCTGTTAGTATTTGAGAACATGTATGCATTAAAACCACTTACTCTGTTATTGCTGGATGTCATAATGAACAGCCCAGTTTATTGGATAGTCTGCAGTCTTTGACAGGTGCATTCTCAGGTCAGATATGGATTTCAATCTTATAAAAATCTGCCACTGTCATAGAGAAATCCAAGTCTTAAACAAGTCGATTGGATTTTTTATTTCTGTCCATCCGTCTTTCAATTTTTCTTCCATTCTTTCATTGCTTAATAAATACACCAATAAATATTAATTGTAGCTATTTTTCACATTTTGTCATTTAGTCTTGATGTTATTTTTCATTCATGTGTCATATCATTTTTAAATATAGTCAAAGGAAATTGCAGGTAGCAAGATCACTGATAGTTGATTATTGTTGAACGGCCCGGAGTGTATTGTATTAGCTGAACCAGTTAAATAAGACATTTCCCTTATTATTCAATCTTTTCTCCAGGGTTTGGTAGGATGTGTTTTTCCTCTCCTCCAAAACATTTTAAAGACCTGGAAAATTGCCAAGGTAATGAATGCTTTTCCCCCCATTGCCCTTATCGACAGACTTTAATTTAAACTTAATGGAATTCATTTTAGCTTTTGCACAAACTATTGTCCAGCGTGATAGTAAATGCAGAAGTATGCATGGGGATCTATGGATTATTAACCACTCTAGAAATTAGGATGTGTTTAATTGTGCTCAGGGAAGGAGTTTCACTCCTACTCATGGTTAAACTTTGTGAAGAGAATGCTATCCTGATACCAACATAATATTTGTATATCGTAAATAAACCCAGGTTGGGAAGGAAAAAGAAAAAAGAAAATGCCACACTTTTCTAGATTGCTCTGCAGGGATCCTTGTATAACTCATAGCTACAAAGCTTGTAACACAGACGCAGGCTCTAATGCTACACCCATATTTCTCTGCTTTGAGAACTTAAGGATAGATAGATTATATAAACCATTCTAAAAGCCATTAAGACAAGATAATGCTAAATATTGACTGGTCCAAACAAATGTATTCTTATTCCATAAACGATTTTTTTTCTTTTCTGATTGCTACATAGAGTTACAAATCTCCTTTATCTCCATGTCGATTTGAAATACCCTAAGATGTAGGAATGGTCTTAGGAATTTTTGGACTCCTAAACAAAAAGGTCACTAAGATCCCATATGGAAGACAGATCTTTATAAAGCTGTTCCTCTTTTTGAGCTCATGATATTAAGAAAGTTAATGAGGCACCTGAATGATTATCTGCTTGTGATATTGTTGTTCCTTTTACTGGAGATCTGAGTTTTCTGAAGGGAACATGTTGAGGGTTTACTTACTAGAAATAGTCTATATCTAATGTTACTATATATATCAAGCCTTGGAAGTACAGTAGTTATAATGCAGATTGCAAACTCTGCCCACAGCCTAGAGCTCTATCCTGACAGGGCTCAAAGTTGACTCAGCCTTCTATCATTTCCAGGTTAGCAAAATGAGAAACCAGATTGTTGTTAGCAATATGCTGGATCTATACCCACCCCAGAATTCTGTAAAGTACTATGGGGTGGCATATAAATCTATGTGCTATTGCTACAGTATGTATAAAACTCTCTTTGTAATGAACTTTAACCGGGTGAAATGGTGCATCATAAGGCAACAATTTTTGAATTGAGATTCCTCAAATGGGCAAACTTATAGAATGTGTTCAAGTCTGGAGCCCATGACTTTCTGACAGTATAAAATTTGGGGAAGTTGTGGATGCTTTAGTGCTACTTGGTGCTGCACTGCTGGTTATTTCTGCTTTCATTTGATCTTCATTTTCAACATCCATGACAATTTCTTAGCCTATCTTGCAATCCTTCATTCCCTCCCTCACCCAGCAGCAATCATTTTCCTACCTGCTGGGAAAGGAAGGGAAGGGAAGGACAGGACAGGACAGGACAAGGAAGAAGGAATTTTTGCATACCTTTTCTGGTGTCATGGATCTGCTCCTGGACTCCTCTCCAGATGCAAGTTCAGAGGAGGAAGGTGACTTTGAGTCTTCAGATGAAAGCGTGGAGCTGAGTATTGGTCAGGATCAATGCTCAGAGAATGCTAGCCTGATGAAGCAGCCTCAGCTGAGTTGATCAGATGAGCAACAGGCTGAGGCTGAGGCAAGTTGGCCACAAGACTCCAGGCTAGGAAGGAGAGCAGCTGCCAGCTGTTAGCAATGATGAGGTGGAGTCCACAACTCCTCCTGATCCAAGGACATGTAGAGTAGGGAGGAGATAGGTACAATGCCAGTCAGCTAGACTACTCATGAGGAGGTAACCTTGCCTCTCATGAAGGGCTGCACCACTTAATTACTTAACCCAGCCCTGAAGACTTGAGTGTTGCTGAAGCAACATGCCCAGTTTTGTACCTTGTGTTGCTCATGCCATGTATCCTGGCCTGTTTGACTCATGCACTTCCTTCCTAGACTTCTTACCTGGACTTTGTGTGTGCCCATTGGACTCGAGTACCCAGTAGCCAAGGGGTGCTTTCTGAGGACCTGTTTTGTTTTTATAACACATTAAGGTTATGAATATGCAACTGTATGAACAAGTTAATCCATACACTCATCAGCAGTTACTCCTTATATCAATCCTAAATGAAATATTATAGCTGCATAAATTATTTCAAAAAGTTACACTTCTGTTGTGAGAAAAATTGGAATAAAAATTACTAGGTGACTAACTCCTAGAACTTAAAGCCACTCTTGTGTAACTGATGGCTGTTGTACTCAAGAAGTTATTAGTTAAGCACAATCAAAACATAAATAATTCAGAAATGTAGCAGATCAATATATCATTGCAAGTTCTTTAGCCCTGACTTATCAGTAAAGTCTCATATTGTAATATGAAGAGATGAATTCTTCAAAACTGAAATTAAACACATCAAGGTATTTGCTTTCCTCCTGATATTGGAACACATTGTATTATAACAACAAAACACTGATATATAACAGTGATATGTGCTGCAAACACATCAATTATGCATCTCAATTGATAAAGTCTAGTACCTTGCTAAAATGAAATAAACATATCACAAAATCTTCTGATTATACAGTTCAGTGATCAGTTACAAATGAAGTCAATGCATGAGCAAAAGACTAGCATTTTGTGGATAGTTTCCAATTCTTAAAATAAGAATAAATTGAAAACTTTTCAAGATGCATATTTATAAGAGCCACGGTGGCACAGTGGTTAGAGTACAGTACTGCAGGCTACTTCTGCTGACTGTCGACTGCCTGCAATTTGGCAGTTTGAATCTCACCAGGCTCAAGGTTGACTCAGCCTTCCATCCTTCCAAGGTCCGTAAAATGAGGAGCCAGATAGTTTGGGGACATAGAGCCATCTTTCTAGGCATGCCAGCCATCACCTGTTGCTTTTCTGGTTTCTGGTGCTTCCCTGTGTGTGTGCATGTGCACACACTCTGGTTTTGGCACTCGATGCCGAAAAATTTCACCAACACTGTACTAGGGTTACTAGTACTAAAGTAGCATAATTATCTATTTATTTAGCACATGATACCAAAATGATAATGTAAGACTTTAAACAAATAAAGAAAATTATCTTTATTACAAGAGCTGTACTAACTTAAGAATAACATTTATTTATAGAAATGAATTCCTTGAATATTCTTGAATATTTTTTATGCATATATAATGAATATTTATTTCAGTTTTGCAAACTAATCTTTAAATAGCAGATCTAGAAGTTGTGTTGTAAATTGCAGGAACATGCACAAACATATTTTAGTTAAGTTAGCTAAGGTAGAAATGATAAAATATTTTGGGTAATACAAGCATTGAATTTGATATCTTATATTAACAGACGTTCATAATGTTAGTCTTATGATTAAGAAGGCACAAATGTATTTATGATGCAGATTAAGGTTAAGGACCTAATTGAAAATAGAAGACAACCCAAAAAGGGAAAGAAGAGGTTTGAATTCTGCATATTTTAATTCATAACTAACCTTCTAGGCAAGAATACAATTCCAGAAATGCACACTATGCATGTAGAACAAGACAGGCCTAAATCTGCAACATAAAATCAAAAATAAAATAAATAGAATAATATCATAACATAGTAAAATAGAAGGGGAGTGGAATCATAATTCATATATATCTCCTTGTTGCTCTTTGTAGATATTTCCTTCTGATCTCCTCACTCTTCCTCTTGGTTGATTCACTTTCTACTACTTGGAGGGAGCAACCAAAATAAAATGGTATCTCTTCCCAGGATGGAAGACAAGCAAATAAGAGCAACACTTTCACAATAAAAGCAATTACTCTCTTCTTTTTCAAACCTTCAAAAGAGAGAAACTTTTCTTTTCTTTAGGGGCTGCTCAGAGTTCAGGTTTCCTGAGCTTTGCTGGTTTCTTGTCAACTATCCGGATTGAGAAGTGTTGCATCTGAACTTTATCAGGATGAGATTTCTCCTTTTTCTTACATTCTCTAAGGACTTTTTATATAGTCAGTAAGAAAGTATATTATCATTACTACTACTACTACTACTACTACTACTACTACTACTACTACTATTATTATTTATTCATTAACTGGCGCTGAGTATCAACCAAGTATCTTCTTAAAATGTATGATGTTCTGAGTAGTGCAGTGTTTTGTAATTCCATGGGTATTATTGCAGAAAGCTGCAATTTCTTGATGTATTTTGTAAAATTTTTGGATATGGTACTGAATGCCCTGATGACAATGGGTATCACTATTACATGTTTCATCCATAACCATGTAGTTTCAATGGCCAGGTTGTGATATTTCATGATTTTCTTCCAGTTCTTTTTCTTCGATTCTGATGTCTCATGGTACCACAAGATCTTCACCATCTCATTTTTGACAATTTTTTTTCCACTTTATGTTCCCATGACTTTTTGGATACAGGTAGGGCATATTTCTTACACAATTACCAGTGGATTAATTTAGCAATTCGATAATGTCTAGCTTTGTAGTCAGTTTGCTCAATTTTGCTGCACTCACATATTAAGTGTGAAACAGTTTCAACTTTGTCATTGCAAAGTTGGCAGTTTGGATTGTCAGTGGATTTTTGTATCTTCGCTTTCATGGCATTAATTTGTAGTGCTTGTTCTTGAGCAGCAAGTATTAAACCTTCCGTTTCTTTCTTGATGGTTTCTCTCTTAAGCCATGCCCATGTCAAGTTGTTATCACATTTTCCTTCAATGTTTTTCAAGTGCTGTCCATTAAAAGCTTTGGTTTTCCATCCATTTAATCTATCATCCAGCTGCTTTTCCTTATATTCCGCCTTTGTTTCTTTGTTTTTATAATGTTATTTGTTTTCATAGCCTGCAGCAATTTTTCTGTACTTTGGTTTACATAGTCATTCAAACTTCATTTTTCTTCTTCTACATTTTCATGGATTTGCAATAGCCCTCTGCCCCCTATTCTTCTTGGCAAGTATAACCGTCAATGTCACTTCATGGATGTAAAGCATGGTACATATTCAAAAGTTTATGCAGGTTTATGCAGGTCCAGGTTTTCCAGTTCGGCCACAGTCCTGTTTATTATTCCAGCTGGGTAGCATATCACAGAAACTGCCCATGTATTAATGGCTTTAATTATGTTTCCAAAATTCAGTTTTGAATTTAATACTTTGTGGACCCTCCTGGTGTATTCCTTTTGCGTTGACTCTTTGACTTTTCCATTCAAGATATTATCTGTTTTCAATATGCCTAGGTATTTGTAACTGTCATCCTTTGCTAATGCTTTCATGATGGTTCCAATTCTATTCCTTCTATTTTTTCCTTTTTTCCTTGCTGCATGGATAGTATAGCACATTTTTCAAGTCCAAAGTTCATTCTGATGTCATTGCTGAACAGTTGAACTGAGTTGACTATTGATTCAAGTTCAGTGGGACTTTTCACTCATAGTTTTAAGTCATCCATGGTTTATCTTGCCTTGTTGGCTTGAGTTTTGGTGACCCAGTTTTTTGTTTCATAGGATTATTTTCATTGGAATTAATGCAATGTTGAACAGTGGTGGCAAAAATGAGTCCCCTTGAAAATTCCTTGTCTGATATTGACTTCACCAATGTTCTCCCCATTTGCTGTTAGAACTGTTTTCCATTTTTGCATACAGTATTTGCTTTCAAAAATGTACAAATATTTTCACTGATTCAAAGTTTTTCAGACTGGCATTAATCCAGCTGTAGGGTAATATGTCAAATGCCTTCTTGTAATCTATCCACACCATTTTAAAATGTATTCTTCTTCGTTTTGCATTTTTAGTACCATTTTGTCAATGAGCACCTGATCTTTTGTTCCTCTTGATTTTTTTGTAATTTCTTTTTTGTTCTATTGGGTACAAACTGTTTTCCAACAGATGATTGAATACTGAATTTGCTGGTACTCTTGTAAAAAGTTTGAATGTTGTTGGCATACAAGTAATTGAGTGATGAGTTGCTTGGTTTATGCCCTTTTCTTAATCTTTCATTATCAAGTATGTTCGGCCAGCTGTTAACCATTCTTCACGTGTTGCATTTTGAAGCATTTCATCAAATTGAGTTGCCATGTGGTGATGGAAGCAAGTCAGGTGTTTTAACCAGTATCCATGCAGTTCGTCCAGGCCAAGTGCGCTTCAGTTCTTGACTTTCTTTACTTGTTGTGCACCATATCAGTTGTTATTACAATATTCTCCATTTTGTTTCATGTTGTTTGTTTTTGAATATCTTTGATCCAAGAGGCAGTTTTATTGTGTTCTACTGGGTTTTCCCACAGTTTTTTTCAAAAGTTCAAAGTTTTTTCTCTAAATGGGTGAACATTAGTACGGACTCAATTTTCATCAAGTGACTGGTAGAAGAGGTATTGGTTTCTCCTGAACTGGACATTTTCACAATATTGTTTTATTCATCCTTCATATCTTTCAATTTTCTTTGCTGTTGCTATTACACATTGTTTTAGTTCTTCCATAATTTCTGTTATTGTTTTTCCTCCAGGTTGTATTTTTTTGTGTAAACTATTTTTCAGCTTTTTATTATTTAGTTTTCCTTCTTTCAAGTATTTCAAATTGCTATTAATAATAATAATAATTATTAATAATAATAATAATAATAAGTCATTATCAAGAACCTGGGGTAGGAAAATCTGGTGGGGTTACAGATATCACAGGATGGAAGCAGAGATGGTATTCAGCAGGTTCTGACCAGTTCTGGAGAACCGGTAGCAGAAATTTTGAGTAGTTCACAGAACTGGCAAATACCATCTCTGACTGGAGATTTTACAGTATCCTTCCCCTGCCACACCCACCGAGCCACACCCACAGAATCAGTAGTAAAAAAAATTGAATCCCACCACTGGACGGAAGCTGTCCTCTGTAAAGCCACCTTTTGCAATTGACTGATGGCAAAGTTTCCAATGTCCGTGGTGTTCAGGTGGTGCTCTAGTTGTTTTGGAATTGCAGCCAAGGCATTTGTAACTATTGGTATTACCCTTGCTTGCCTTTGCCACAGTCATTCTATTTCTTTTTGTAGGTCTTTGTATTTTATTATCTTCTCTAATTCTTTCTCTTCTGCTGTCCACTGTCTGGACTTTTTTGTCTTTCTTATTGACAATTGTTAAGTCTGGGGTGTTATATGGCAGCTGCCTGTCTGTTTGAATCTAAAGTCCCAGAGCAATTTAACTTCTTCATTTTCTATGACTTACTCTATTTTATGGCCCTACCAGTTTTGCTTGCAAGCAAATGATATTTCTTGCAGATTTTCCAATGCAACGTTGCTGCTCCTTTGTCATGCCAGTGCTAGCAATCAGTCTATATGACTTTCTTACAGCAGCTTATTAGGGGATCCACTGTTTCTTCAACTATATTACTATTATTGCTGTTGTTGTTGTTGTTAACATATAGAGATTGCCAATCCCTAATGACTCTTGGTGTTTCACAGATAACTCATAACAAACAAAATACAAATAAAAGAATGCAACTAAAATGCCCACAAACTTATGAATAATATCAAATAAAGTTAATTTATCCAAACCACAATGGCTCTGGAGGTTCAGAGCCAAATACCCTCCTGTTCTGAGGAAACTCTAGAAAGCAGCTAGGGTGGACATTATGAGAAATAATTCCAAAGAATCAGAGCAGCCACTGAAGGGCAGCACCTCTCCAATGTGGAATGCTGCCAACAGGATTTTTTTCCTGAATAGATTGAACTTGCTCAACTGATTCCAAGAGAGAAGATGATCCCACAGATAAGTAGGCACCAAGTCACATAAGACTTTATAGGTTAGTATCAGCACTTTGAATTGGACCTATAAGCCCCCCCCACTTCAGGAGTCACCACTGGCTCACCAAATGAATCTGGAGAAAATCTATTCCGTGGACAGCCTCCACCTCCATTCTAGCAGAAGTCTTGAAAAGGTTTCTCAGGGAGAACCTCAAGCTGCAAACTTATATCAGATTGTGCTACCCCATCAAAAGACACAAGAATTTACCAACATATTTATGTTTCTCAGTTTGCAATATGATTAACAAAATTGTCATGTTTCCAGCTGGCGTGGGATGCAATTTTAGACACATTTACCCAGAAAAAGCATTCAGTTTGGTGAGATCTTACTTTTGAGTACAGTATTAATAATTTTTATTCATTGCTCAAACAAGCAGCTTCACGAAAACAATACAATAGAAGAAAACGATGCTATGTTAGCATGTACATAAGCAAATATATATATTAGGTAATTCTTTAAACTGAACATCTGTGCTGCCTTTTCATGCCAAATCCTAAATTGTATGTTGAAGATATTTCTTTTATGAATATTAATAGGTCTTATCTGTTTATAGAATGTTACTGACATTTTTCAAAGCCCCACTGGCTCCCACTGAGTCTTAATGTGCATTAAGACAATGCTTATCATATGAATGAACATAATTGGATAAATGCTCTGGAGACTAAGCTTTTTATCAGGACACAATTTGTAGAAAACGGGGTACACTATGCATTAATGAGGTTAACATCTTCAAAAATATTCATTTGATCAGTCCAGATTAATGCTAGTTTACTGTTAATTTTAAATCCAATTTAACAGTCTAGCATGAAATTTGTACAGTTAGTCCTGGATGTATTATCATAATTGGGACCAGAATTTCATTGCTAAGCAAAGGAGTAGCTAAATGAGTCACACCCTATTTTACAATCTTTTTTTTTTTTTGCCATGGTTGTCAAGCAAATCACTGCAGTTGTTAAGTGAATCCAGCTTTCCTCATTGCCCTTGCTTGTTGGAAGCCAACTGGAAAGGTTGCAAATTGTGATCACATGATTCAGGCTGCTGTACTGCTGTAACCATCGAAAATGCATACCAGTTGCCAAACATTTGTTCACATGACCATGGTAAGGCTGCGATGGTCATAAGTGCAAAGACCAGTTGTCACTTTTTTCAGTGTCATAACTTTGAATAATCATTAAAAGAATGATTGTAAGACAAAGACTACCTGTACTACAGGTGAAATTCAATACATGTGGATGCATACATTCTGCAATGAAGAGTAGCATCATGTTCACATCAAATACCATGCTTCCTTTTATATTGTTAATCTGTAGATCTGTAACAATATGCCCAGACTCAGAGCACAGTCTTATTTTTTGGTTCTATGGTAAACCCTTATGTGCCATCTGATGGGTCTAGTTGTAGAGAGAAGGGTCCTGATTTGCACTCTGTAGCAATGGAGTATTAAGCTGGAATGGGCCAACAGCTTTTAGCCTCGCTAAGGATTTACAATATTTCCCACTTCCAATGTATACATATTAAAGCATGGCATTCTATAAAAAAAAATAAACTGCAGTCAAATTTGGAAAGTTGTGGCTTTCCAACAGAAAACAATTTCTACCTTATTGAAAACACATAAGATCAGTTACTGAGGGCCAGCTGAATATCTGGCTCTAAAACCTTGTAGTCTTGCCATGTTGTGTTTTTTTTTTTCCATTCCCATAAATATTTCAGGCTTCAACATACTGGATAGAATGGTGGCAAAAACCTTTGCTAAGAAATTAATCTGATTTTTAAAAATTATTTCTCTTCATTAAAACCCTTGCTCGTAGGTGTCTATGGAGAGTCTCGGGAATCCAGGTCCTTTGGGACCTTACTCATAGGTTTTCTCTCCTTGGGGAAACTAAGTTGAAAATAAGACATTGTTCCTTTCTCGAATGTGCTTTCTAGCATTTGAACTAATGCTTTTTGTTGTTGTTGTTAAATGCATATGAGTTCCCCTCCCCACCTGGCATCATCCAGATATGCTGGCTGGGAATTCTGGCTTTTGCAGGCTTATCAATATGGAGGACATCAGATGGGGATAAAGTGTTTCATAACAGAACCAAATTAAATATGTCTTTTTCTGTTGTTTCATTTATTAATATGGGTTTTACAAAATAAATTTGGGCAGGGATTATATTCAGTATAATCTTTAAGGACATTCAAGTGCCATAAGAATTCCTGGTGTCTCCCCCCCCCACCCCCCCACCCAGTGAATTAGCTAATTATAACATCAAACATAGAACAGCAGCAATTATTGATTAGTAATTGCTATTGAAGATCAACAAACATAGTTGAATGGCAATTCCAGGGTAGGGTATCTGGTAGCATCCAGGATCTGATTTCTTTTTTATGATAACTAAAACAATACAAATTGTCTCTGCAAGTCTGAGATGCCCTCAACAAGATGATTCTCAGTTCCTGCTTCTCCATTCACTCTCCTAGCTGATTTCTTTTCCAACGATCTATGTTGATGAAATGGACCTACTGAACATCCTGAATTGCTTGCTGTCCCAGTTCAGCTCTATGCATCACTTGAGCTCTCTTTGAATTTAGTGACAGGCTCTTCTGCATAGATAAGCATAGGAGTGTGCTATTAAAATGTAAATTAGCCTCCGTATCCCTGTTAATTTTAATTTCAGTATTCTGCTATACTAAGTGTAGCACTTGTGGGCTACATTTTCAGATCTCTGAATTTTGCCTTCATTTGCATTCTTATTAAAAATATAGCTATCTTTAATATAATGTACTACTGTTCTTGTTATGTTCTAAGTAAGAAGAATGTGTAATAAAAATGTAAATGTGGAAGCATTTTAATCTATTACAAACATGACTATGCTCCCCAAAAGTTATTCTTCAGTGCAAACATTTGCTAAATCATTTGATTATAGCAGCTTCTACAAATATACATGCATACCTGAGTTTGTAAATGAGAGATGCAACTATAACATTCGTGGACCTCAGGTCCTGTAGATATGTTGGATCATCCAGTGATACCATTTATTGATTCATTATAATAGATGATCCCAAGAATTCAAGAGCTAGATTAATATTAATAAGGATGCATTGGTGAAAGCTTCCATTTAATTCAGTTTTCTGACATGCAGAAGGCAGCACTGTCAAATTAAGGCGGCCCATTTTTGAGTTTTATTAGCTAGAGAGTTAGGATTCCTATCATTGTTTGTCCCTTGATCCTTTTCTTACTCTACCTAGTAGGTCGTTTTAAGTGGCTCACAATCATTTCTGACTAACAATTAACTTCCCATTGGAGTTCAAGAATTTCGTTTATCCAAATACAGAAAGTTTGTTTCCTGATTAGCAGAAAGTATCTGTTTAAGTCTCGCACACTTAATGGGAATTTAAAGGCAGTGATTTTTCATGCTCTGTGAAATGTTTTTTAAAATATATCACCTTGGCAATGCAATTATCCAAAGAAATAGGGTTAAAAGACAGTTATTGTTTAGCAAGTGAGCTTAACAGCTAATGATCCATTAAGAGAAAATGTAAATGGTATTTCAGGTACAGTATAGTATGAGAGCACAGTATCTCAATGTGGTAAAGGCTGTCAATTAGTTTCTAAGCCTCAATTGTAGTCTTACAAGATTTTTGGATTGTGTGAGGAACAATCCTTTCCTAACATTGTCCTACTGGAACTCTGCCTTTGTTTTTAATGTAATCTAGCTATTCATGTTTTGTATACCCTCTATATTTTCAAGAGAAGCAGAATTCTATTCAACTGCTTATGCTATTATTTTTGTATGCTTGTTCTGGTATAGTGAAATATTTTTGTAGCTAATATCTATTGAGAATGTCTGCCTTAAACTGAGCCAAAGCAATTCTTTTGAAGAACATTGCTGAGAGTGAAGAACAACACTCTTGATGGTGCCAACATTTTTCCCTTTCAGTGCTTTTTCTACATAGCCACTGAAATTATTTCCTCTGCATTTCCTTCAGTGATTGGCATTCCCCAATTGCCATCAGTGAGATCATTTCATGCCACATTTAATTGGCTGCAAGGTATTGTGCAGAATCCAATTTTAGGGATCCTACTGGAAGGCCAATGTGGCTAATCTGGGAAGGCAGAAGCAGAGGAAATGTCATCCAAGCCATAGAGGCAAGGGCATGGGAGGAGGCCAAGTCATGTTTGACTTAATGCTGCAATTCTATAATTGCTTCAAGAGAATATAAGAGAGCTAGTTTGGTGTAGGGTGGTTAACATGTTTTCCTGGACCAACCTTAGGCATGAAAAAACAACTGGGTGATGTATTTGGCAGTATTTGGCATTTCTTGATGTAGTCATTCATGTACTCTTGGCAATACAACTGATCAATATCACTTTCTGGGTTTAAAGGATGGTTCATGTTCATGATTCTTCTGATCCAAATATCAAGTTCGATGTGGGTCCAGTCAACTATTTGTGTTGTATATTGAATAACAGAGACTGTCCAGGTATTGATTCCTTTAATGATGTTTTTCACTATTTAGCTTTGATTTTGCTGAGTCCAAACATTCTGAAATAATTCTCAATACAGCAAAGGTGGCACTAAGTTGTTGTTTAGCTTTGCTTTGGAACCTGGGCACTTTACTATCACTGATGGAAAAATGAATTATGTTTTGTGTCAGAGAATTATGCAGGATGGGGTGTGATCAGAATCAAGATGAAGTGCAAATCTTTATAGTAAATCCATTATACAGAAAATCAGTGGTCACGATGATGTAGCAGTTACACAAAATAGCTTCCAATGATATATCATTATCCCACCTATGAATGTGACACTGTATTGACTTCATGACAAACAGCCAAACATTAATGAGAGATTCCAAATATCAGGAAAAGTAGTAAAACTAGTCACTATATCTTTATAATTTGTTCGGCTATTAGTCATTACTATGTAATGCAGTTAATTAATTATTTGCATTGACTGCTAAATTTCCTATTTAAAACAGAAACACTTTTTCTTTTCTAAAGATTTTTATACTTTGTTTCTATATTTTACATGTATTAATCAACAGTGGCTGGAAGTTATAGTTAAGGTTTCACAAGATTAGCACCAGCTCATTTAGTTTTCCTGAATAATTAAAACCAAATACCTGCTCTTGACAAACAGAAATGACAGATTTTAAATCAAAATATGTATGAATGCTTTAATACAGGTGAAAGTCAAAAAATTAGAATATCGTGCAAAAGTTCATTTATTTCAGTAATGCAACTTAAAAGGTGAAACTAATATATGAGATAGACTCATTACATGCAAAGCAAGATAGTTCAAGCTGTGATTTGTCATAGTTGTGATGATTATGGCTTACAGCTCATGAAAACCTCAAATCCACAATCTCAGAAAATTAGAATATTACATACAATCAATAAAACAAGGATTGTACATAGAACAATATCGGACCTCTGAAAAGTATAAGCATGAAAATGTACTCAGTACTTGGTTTGGGCCCCTTTTGTAGCAATTACTGCCTCAATGTGGCGTGGTATGTAAGCTATCAGCCTGTGGCACTGCTGAGGTGTTATGGAAGACCAGAATGCTTCAATAGTGGCCTTCAGCTCTTCTGCATTGTTTGGTCTCATGTCTCTCATCTTTCTTTTGGCAATGCCCCATAGATTCTTTTTGGGGTTCAGGTCAGGTGAGTTTGCTGGCCAATCAAGCACAGTAATCCCACGGTCATTGAATCAGATTTTGGTGTTTTTGGAAGTGTGGGCAGGCTCCAAGTCCTGCTGGAAAATGAAGTCAGCATCCCCATAAAGCTGGTCTGAGGAAGGAAGCATGAAGTGCTCCAAAACCTCGTGGTAGATGGCTGCTTTGATCCTGGACTTAATGAAGCACAGTGAACTAACACCAGCAGATGTGGAACACAGACTGTGGAAACTTCACACTGGACTTCAAGCATCTTGCAGTGTGTGCCTCTCCATTCTTCCTCCAGACTCTGGGTCCTTGGTTTCTAAATGAGATGCAAAAGTTGCTCTCATCAGAAAAGAGGACTTTGGACCACTGAGCAACAGACCAGGTCTGTTTTAATTTAGCCCAGGTAAGACACTTCTGACCTTGTTTGTTGTTCAGGAGCGGCTTGACAAGAGGAATACGACATTTGAAGCCCATGTCCAGCATCCGTCTGTGTGTGGTGGCTCTTGATGCATTGACTCCAGCCTCAGTCCACTCCTTGTGAAAGACCCCAACATTTTTTAATGTCCTTTTCCTGACAATCCTCTCCAGGCTGCGGTCATCCCTGCTGCTTGTGCACCTTTTTCTTCCACAGTTTTTCCTTCCACATAACATTCTATTAATGTGTTTTGATGCAGCACTTTGGGACCATCCAACTTTTTTTGCAATTACCTTTCGAGTCTTTCCCTCCTTATGGAGGGTGTCAATGATGGGTTTCTGCACAACTGTCAGGTCAGCAGTCTTTCCCATGATTGTGATTCCTACTGATCCTGAGAGACCATTTAAAGGCTCAGGAACCCTTTGCAGGTGTTATGGCTTAATTAGCTGATTAGAGTGGGACACTTTGAGCCTAGAATATTGAACTTTTTCACAATATTCTAATTTTCTGAGATTGTGGATTTGGGGCTGTCAAAAGCTGTAAGCCATGATCATCATGAGCTGTAAGCCATGATCATCTCAATTATAACACATCATGGCTTGAACTATCTTGCTTTGCATGTAATGAGTCTACCTGATATAATAGGTTCACCTTTTAAGTTGCATTACTGAAATAAATGAACTTTTGCATGATGTTCTAATTTTTTGAGTTTCACCTGTATATATAAAAGCAAACAAAAAAACCCTTAACATGTTCAAAATAACTTCTTTTACATTTAGCATCCATCAATATTATTGTTCTTATTTTTGTATAAAAAGGATAATCACTGACAACCCAAACCTCTATTACCAAATAGTACATTTAGATATTGAGGCAGTTATTTATATAACAAATCACTCTTCAGTCACAGAATTTTATAAATCCAGGCTTTCCAGAAGCTGAGCCTCTTGCTATTCATTTGTACTTTGGGATATTCCATAGTGACCTATAATTTCAGAAGTTAGTGATATGTTATTCGGAAACTTGGTGTTCCTTGTAGAATGCACTGAATTAATCAACCGTTCTATAGAAATCTCGATGGAGTAACATCAAGAGCAAGAGGAAGGTAATTGTGCAATGTACTATTTGATTTCCCCTTTCAATTTAGTTGAACTAATGGAACAAAAAAAATTCTTGAATTTCCCCATCCTTTGTTGAGAAGATCAATCATGAGAGGCAGACCAGAAAGGAAAACAATATTGTCTACCATGGTCCTTATCAGTCTCACTTTTCCTCAATAAAAGAATATTTCATTTGGGATCATTGGGAGAGGAACAACTGACGTAAGGCAAGAGAGTATGAAATTAGTTTGCACACAAGCTAAAAGGAACTCCACTTGAAGGATTCCCAAGAAATGTAGGTTTTATGATGTAAGGAATTGGGGCCCCAATGCAATCTTGAACTCTAGCAGTGGAATTCGTTCATCCTACACTTCTAGATTAACATTACAGATGGATTTAAGATGAGAGGAAAATATTTTCCTTGGGTCCCAATGAATTGTATAATTCAAACCTCTTAAATTGATTCTGGCACCAATAATATAAACAAGAGAACATTTAATCAGCTCTACTCTGAATAATGTTTTTGTCTATGATATAAAGATAGTGCAGACATGATGAAATGGCAATTCTGAAAGCTATATAGCTCCAAAATTAATACAGAAAGATAGAAGTGGTTAGAAAGGACTAGCAGGAAAAGGAATGGCAGAACTGGAGGTTGGAGTGAAAAGAAGGATCAGCATAGAAGAAAGTTTTCTGATTTGAAAAACCACTGTATGACTTTTCAAGTTTTAAGTAAAAAACAAGCTACTTCTCCCAATGATCTAAAAAGGACATTGTACATTTCCAGCCTGTCAGGGTCTATATATGATCAATATAGAGCCACTTTGATGTAGTGGTTAAGGCATCAGCCCAGGAGACCCACAGTTATAATACTATCTTAGACACAAAGCCAACTAAATGATCTTGGGACAGTCACCTTCAAAGAAGGATAGGGAGCAGGTAATAGCAAGCCCATTCTGAAAAAAACCTTACTCCCCCTCCCCCTCCTCCCCCCAAAAAATTTCAGGGAATTGTCCAGGCAGCCACTAAGAACCAAGACTATTTCAAAAGCAGCAACAACAATAAAGATTCTACAAAAGTTTAGGAACTGTGAAGCAATTGCCCTAAATAATACACAATTGATGGACAGCAGTCATTAGATAGGCATTGCTTAATGGCTATTTCTATTATAAATCAACCTGGCTATTTAGCCTAGATTTTTTTTTCAAACAAACAAGCAAACTAATTAACTAACTAGGGCAGTTTGGAGAGCATGACAATAGGTCAGCTTTCCCTTTTAAAATTTCAATATTGTAAAGTAGTTCAGAGGTTACTACCATAGATAAATACACAAAAACTTCCCTGGTGAAAGTAGAATAATAGGCATCTGCAGGGACAAGATGAGGGTGGTTTTAAAAAAACATGTATCATACAATGCAAGTTCAAGCTTGCATTCTCCCCATATACATATTATCAAAAAAAGTTTGCATTGTGTTGTCATTTTATTACTTCGATGTCATCATAGTTAGGAATGGGTGCCTACACTAAAATATGAGCTATGGTTCTTTATTTCTAAACATGGGGTGTGTCATTTTTCTTTCATGTCAGTCAAAGACATTTATAAGAGGAATTAGTTCTTAGTCAACATTTTTCCCTTAGCTTTTCCTTAATTCATTGCTAGATAATGAAGTCCTGTGCAGTAAGCAATGTGCGTACTGCATGAGTTTCTGCAATATATATCTACATTTCCTAAAGATCAATTTCAAGATCTGGACATCATTTAAGAGACAAAGGGAGGCCAAATAGAGAGGTATTTGCTTCAAGATTTAAAAGGACAAGCTCTATTAGAATATATATTTCACAAATTCCTCAGAAGTACACCCCATTGAGTGTGCAAGAGCTGACATTTTTAGCATAACATTTTGCTAATGTTCAATAGAGTATATATTTAAGATGATAAATTTAGGCAACGAAAAAGAAGAAAAAAGGTACAATTCATTCTTATGGGACACATGGCATAAAATATGCTATTTACAGAGTTTCTATGTAATACTTATCTAAAGAATTATAACCATAAAAGAACATTTATTACCAAAAACAGAGTAAGTCATTATAATCTATGGTACACTTGAAGGAGGATTAGACTGCTAGTTCCCAGTGACAGTGAGCAAACTAATCATTACTGGTTGAACAGCCTTCTCCTATAAGCATATTTTTTCTCAGGACTTTGGCCCATAGCTATCTGTCCTCAGCTGCCATTCTAAGACCATCTGTTATGTTGGGTCCACCACAAGAACTACATCAATTCAAGAAGAAGTGTATGCAACTTAAATATATACAGCTTTCCCTATTCCAAGTACATTTTATACATTAATCTTTCCATATGCTCTTGGTTATTCATATTTCCAGTTAACAAGATACCTGACCTGAAAGTGTTTTTAATCATAGAAGTTATATCATAGTCTCGGTATTAGCATCAATCAAAGTTACTGTTGGTGATCCATTTAGTTCTTCCATACTCCCTTTCCAAAGCTCTTAACACATATTGGATTATGTATGTCTCCAGAGGTGGGATTCAAATTTTTTAACAACTGGTTCTATGGGCATGGCTTAGTTGGTGGGCATGGTTTGGTGGTCGTGTGATTGGCTGAGCGTGGCTAGCTCACCATCATTCACATCAAGGCACGCATCTCCTCACCTGGCCTCTCATGACTGTGGAGATGCTGCAACAATCGTAAGTGTGAAAAATGGTCATAAGTCACTTTTTTCAGTGCCATTGTAACTTTGAATGGTCACCCCACACAAGCAAAGTACCAGCAAAGAAGGAAAATAAACTCCAGAGAAGTTCCTGAGACAGGAAGTCTAGTCCTGCCAAGAATGTAATAAGAGTTAATGGAGAGGCAGTTTCTGTAAGCAACACCAGAATGTTTCCTTCTTGCCTTCCTTACAGGATTAGGCCAGTAATTTCTTCTAACAAGTGGTACTCCGAACTGCTTAGAATGTTAACAACTGGTTCTAGAGAACAGGTGCGAACCTGTAGAATCCCACCCCTGTATGTGTCCAATCTTGGACCTTCCATATCTGTTAGATTATAACTCCCAGTATAATTAACTGACATATGTCACTTTGGGTAATAGAATTTTTCTGAACATTGATTAATAACTATTTAATGTTTGCCAATATAGCTTTTCGCATGAGCAACCATCAAAAATGTGATTAGTTATATGCTTGTGTCAGACAACTTCACTGTGGTTTGTTACACACATTTTCTGTCCATGCTTATTTGTCTACATTCATTTCCATACACTTGCCAGACACTAAATAAATAAATAAATCTGTACTATATCCCTTCCACTCTAGAGAGATTGCATGAAGGTAAGCAGGGGTGGAATTCAAATTTCTTAACAACCTGCTCTGTGGGCATGGCCTAATTTGTGGGTGTGACTTGCTGGTCATGTGACTGGCTGAGCATGGCTTGTATGTAAATATTATAAATATTTATGTAAATATTGTATTTTTTATAAAAAAAGAGCAACTTTTACCCAAAATTAAGCAAAGCAAACAGGCAGATTGAGTTGCTGGCAGAATCAGAGATTCACTCAGAGATCTACCTTTCTGCAATCTGCTGCCTGAGTCTGCACTGAAAAATAGAAGCTTCAGTCCTAAGGAAGGTTCAGCTCTGCTTTTGGATTAGCTAGGAAGCAAGAAATCCAACAATTTCCTGCTTTCTAGCTACTCTAAATCTCCCAGCACAGCAGAACAGCTGATGCTCGGGGGAAAAAAAGGAAAAATAGCAACTTACCAAATGCAGGCAAGTTTGATGGTGTGCATGACAGGTAAGGAGTGAGTGGGCAGGGAGGGGAGGGACCAGTCAGTGCACGATTTGTCGGTTCTCTGAACTGGGCAGAATCACAACAACCGGTTCTATAGAACTGATCTGACCAGGTAGAATCCCACTCATGAAGGTAAGTTACCTGACTTGCTTTTTATAATTCTTTACTAACGTTCAGTAAAGTTTATATTAGGAGTGGATGTTTGAACAGCAAAAAGAAAAATGGATGCAATTCATTTGTGTACGATATAATGCCTAGAATATGTTGCTTATAGAATTTCACTGTAACAATCCTTGCCTAAAGAATTATAACCTTTAAAAGCATTTATTTACAAGACGGTCGTTTTAGTGCTTGTGTTTTTATTTTGTTCACCCATCTAAAGTTACTTCTGATAGATGGAACAGGTAGATCAGGCAACCTTATGAGTTTGTTTAATAAAGAAATAAAGAGATCACAGAAAGCAGAATTAAGATTCTGTTTGTGCCATATCAAAGGCAATATTAGAAATGTTTAGAGGCAATATTAGAGGTTTAGCAAGCAAAAATCCTTGGAACAGCCAAAAAGAATAAGGACAATAATCTTCTCACTTTGAAGACTGGAATCATTAAGGCTTCAAGGCAGGCAGTGATAGCTGTTGGACTTTTGGCAGGATTCACCAAAAAAGGGGATTATGAGTGACAGATAGCTATCATTGCTGCATCACTAGGAAGACTTCATGGCCTCCACTTCTTCAATTCCTCATGGCCTCTATTAGTACTGAAGAGTCCTTTGATCTCCCCAGGACATAGAAATAGCAACTGATAATAGAGATGTATAGATCAGGGCCAATCCATGTTGTTTATGTCTTTACTTTTAACATTTCTGGTCCAATGTTTTATTTGTATATATATTTTGAGATTTATAAATAAATTGTACTTGACCTAGAGCACTGAGTTAAGAAATATTTTATACTATAAAAGTATATATTTGAGGGGGGAGCAGATATTTCCTTGAACTGAGTTTGAATTCTAATAATTTAGGGGTGGGAGTAGGGAAAGAGAAAGTACTTCCATGTTGTGATTTCTCCCTTGCCAGTTAGCCTGCTCTAATGAAATGTCTTGATGATCCCACACACAAATACACACCAAGTTTAACCCTCCTTAACTTGGTTGGGATCAGTCAAAATTGCTAGGGCCTGTCACTGGGTTAAAAAATAAATTGCTCAGATTTTCATTCCATTTCTCACTAACTTTTAAAAGCCATTGGTTAGAAAATACAAAAATGTCGTGCAAAAATGAAATGTAAATTCCTCTAGCAAATACCAGCGTTTTTAAAGAACTCCTTTTGAACTATTTTTGAATATTTTGAAATATAAAAAAATCACATCCATTTTTTTCCAAAATATTTATTTGGGCGAGAAGGTAATGATTGTCAAAAAAGTATTTCTTTGTAAAGAAAACCTCTGGTCTGTGATAGATTTTTAATGAAAGTTTCAGTTCTACGCCAGGTTGTTCACCTCTTCTGCACAATATGGTTCTTTTATTATTTGAAGGGGCTTTCATTTCAAACTACGTCTTCATTACTAGTGAATAAATATTTCAAGAAGTCAAAATATAGAAGAGAAAGAACAATAGGGACCTTTAAAGACATTTGAGGGTGCCCATTCCTAAGCTAGTATTTCCTTTCAACTTAAAAGATGAAATGAAATTGATTATGTACTAAATATCAGGTAGCAGCTTTTCAAACTCTAGACAGTGTCATTCAAGAAAACATTGACATTTTCCTTGAGCTGGTGAAAATGCTACAATCTGCTGAAGAGAAATGAAAGATTAGTGCCTCAGGAAGAGTGAGTGCCTCTAATGCAAATTACTCAATACTGACTCATGTCATATAAACACCACTGAGTTGAAAGTAAAACCACATTTCTAAATGTCAGGGGGAAGGTTGTTTTACTCTATCACCCAAGGGATACAGTGGTTCTAAAAATAACATCAAATGTTTTAACAATGACAACATCTTAGTACTGTCCTTGAGTGTAAGGAAATGCAAGCCTTTTTATAGCCATCATAAATACTTCCTCCAATTTACAGTCATCAGCATAAATGCTTTTACCTAAATTGTTGTCAGTCCATTTCAGTTCATTTCACTCATTCCCACTACTATAATTATAATAGTATATTAATCTTTGATCAGAAATTGAAGTTATTATGAAAACCACAAGGATTTATTTCAACTTGCAACCACGAGTAAGAAAGAGGCCATCATCACCTCTTCATTCATTCTTCTGGCAGGAGAAATCCAGTTTATTGCTGGCTCCCCACCAGTTCTTTCTAATTAGGAAATGTAAGGTTCATTATCCCTCTATGTTCAGGATATTGAAATAAACAGTACCTGAGGTAGGGTAAAAGGGATCAATTCCACCTGTTTGAAAAGAACTGTGGTATTTTCTGACATTATCCAGCATTCACCATTTGATAGCAGGAGAGGAGAAAAATGTCAGATCCTCACAGCCACTTCGCCGCACATTTAGAATGCAGTTTCATCCTTTTACCCCATGCTATACTGAAGCAAAATGTGTTTTCTTGCTAGGTGCAGAAACAGGGAGAACAGCCAGGTAGATAAGACCAAATAGTAAGTGCTTCTTGAAGATCAGTCAGGACTGGGGATCAGATACCTTTGTAAGATAAGGTCACCTGATTTTTCATTGCAATGGAAAATCTATGGGTAGTCAAAAAAATCAAGACTCCAGTCAAACCTTTTAAAACTGACAAATTTAGTTAAAATGCATTACCCATTTTTCCTGTCAAAATCTTTTTGAACTTTCTTTCTTCTATATGAATGACCTTATCAAAGGAGTTCAAAGTGGGGGAAAGTTCCTGATTGTGTTCCTTTGTACAATTATAAAGGAAATGGACAACATTTTACTGCTGAACCATAGGGAAAACACTCAATCTGAAATGACCGTCAAAGGCAGAAAGTGGGAATGAGGGAAGTTTGCTAGAGTTCACACTAGCCAATTCAACACCATAATATGACGTTGTGATGTAAACCATGGTCTTTTGTACTTGCACATTGATGTTAAACACAAGTATAGAAGTCATAAAGCTCATGTCTTGATGTTGCAATGCATACTTCATCATTTGCCACAGATACACACTTATTCTCTGGGATGCCTATTGTAGGATTGTCAGTAAGAGTAAAAAGAAGGAGTTAGGTTTTTCTCAAGTACATTGGAAGGTAAAATGGGACTTCCAGGCACCTAATAGGACTGCTTAGTCCAAACCCCACTCCCCCAAAGAATGAAACTCTTTGATCATTTCAACCTGGTAGCCTTGAATATATGATTCAGTGAGGCCTCCTTCAGCTTTGCAAAAAGTTGTGTCGTGTATCTGGTCATCTATGGGCTGATGACTTACTTTGCCCCATGTTCTTTTAATTTTAAAAAATAGGGGGCTGACATGCTGCATGCCAATCAAAATAAAACATATTTATATCCAAGATCACTGAACTCATAGGGCTTTTGTGGGTAAACATTCTTCAAAAATTAAAATGGTAGAAAATGATAGAAAACTAAATAGGGCATTGTTTAAAAGAATCTTGCCAGCTTCTTTGTGAAGCAAGGAGAAAAAAAAGTAAGTAGGAAAGAATTAAATGAGTGTCAAGAATAGTACCATGACTTTTTTATTTGGCAGATGAGAGGTCTCTAACTGTCCACATCCAGTATTCAGCAATATTGTGATAGGGAAGGACCACCCAGATAGCCATTTTGTGAAAGCAACCATAGCATATTCTATAGGATAGGATAGGATAGGATAGGATAGAATAGAATAGAATAGAATAGAATAGAATAGAATAGAATAGAATAGAATAGAATAGAATAGAATAGAATAGAATAGAATTCCTTATTGGCCAAGTGAACACATAAGGAATTTGTCTTCAGTGCATATGCTTTCAGTGTACATAAAAATACATTCATCAAGAATCATAAGTTACATAAAGATACATAAAAATATCTTCACCAAGAATCATAAGATACAACACTTAGTGATAGTCATAGGATACTAAATAAGCAATCAAAACATACTAGAAAAGTAAAAAAAACAATATAAATCATAAAGATACAAGCAACAAAGTTATAGTCAGAAGTGGGAGGAGATAGGTAATAGGAAGGATGAGAAGAATAATAGTAATACAGTTTTACTAAATAGTTTGATAGTGTTGTTTAGCAGAGTGAGGGCTTTCGGGAAAAAAAACCTGTTCTTGTGTCTAGTTGTTCTGGTGTGCAATGCCCCATAGCATTGTTTTGAGGGTAGAAATTGAAACAATTTATGTCCAGGATGTGAGGGGTCTGTAGATATTTTCACAGCCCTCTTTTTGACTCGTGCACTATACAAATCCTCAATGGAAGGCAGGTTGGTAGCAATTGTTTTTTCTGCAGCTCTAATTATCCATTGAAGTCAGCGTCTGTCTTGTTTGGCTGCAGAGGCAAACCAGACAGTTGTAGAGGTGCAGATGACAGAGTCAGTAATTCCTCTGTAGGTTAGAAAGACATCCCCTTATCCAAAAAGATGGGGAAGGGGTTGTGGCTGCTTATTGTCGGGAGAAGTGCAGAAATAAGCAAAGGAAAGAGGGCCAAATGAAGCAAAAAATCCAACCCTGGAAGAGGAAAGAAGCAGATAGGTCAGAGACAAAGGCATTGGACTGATGTGGTGGGGGAAATGACCTGAGTGCAGATTGGGATTGGCTTCAGCTGCTTTAAAATTTAAACTTTCATATAGCAATAGCACTTAGACTTATATACTGCTTTATTGTGCTTTTACAGCCCTCTCTAAATGGTTTACAGAGTCAGCATATGGCCCCCAACAATTTGGGTCTTCATTTTACCCACCTCGGAAGGATGGAAGGCTGAGTCAACCTTGAGCCTGGTGGGATTTGAACCGCCAAATTGTAAGCAGCTGGCTGCAGAGGTAGCTTGCAATACTGAACTCTAATCACTGTGCCACAGAGGCTCCTCCTCCTTTATGCAGCAACTCTCTAAATTTTCCCCAAGCCCTCTTGGCTTACACCCCAAAATCATTTGTTTCTATTTTCCAGTTCCTTAAAAGGTATGTAACCCGAGTAACGAATAAGTGAACATGAAATATTTGGATTTAAGGCAATTTAATTCCAGAGAAAATTCAAATATATTGAAAGAGATGAGGGAAGAGGGAAACTCATATCTAATTTGTTTTACTGTTTAGTGCCATGTGAATGCTATTCTTTCCACTAGACTGAGGATTTTAAGTATTTTGATTACTTTGTTCTACAGGTAGTCCTCGACTTACAACCACGGTTGAGCCCAAAATTTCTATTGCTATGGAAAACATTTGTTAAGTGAATTTTGCCCCATTTTATTACCATTTCTTGCCACTGTTGTTAAGTGAATCACTGCAGTTGTTAAGATAGTAACATGGTTGTTAAGTGAATCCGCTCCCTCGTTGACTTTCCTTGTCAGAAGGTTGCAAAAGGGGATCTTGTGTCCCTGGAACACTGCAATCATCATAAATATGAACCAGGTGCCAAGCATCCACATTTTGATCCCGTGACCGTTGCAAATGGAAGACTACCTGTACTTTACTCTAAGAATCCCAATAAAACTTAATGCATAAAATAAGCAAGAAGACATTTTCAAAAAATAGAAGTTAGTACTATTTTTCTTTTAAACCAACTACATAAAATGAGCAGGTACAATCAACCAAGAAGGCTTTGGGGAATATGTTGAGCCTAGATGTTTTATTTATAGTGCCTGCAGTGATTGAAGTAACACAAAGGTCTACCTTTCATTTCAGTAGCCCTATTTCAGAGGAAAATCTTATTTTGGGTTAAGGAAAGGAGGAAAGGCAAAAAAGAGGAAAGGCAAAAGCTATACATAACTCCCAAACTATTGCATTTTGTTTACTTTTGCATTAAAACAACTATATCTTTCAATATGTATTTAAGTGAAATACTGTTGAGTAAATTTCTCAGCATAGACAGTCACTGAAAAAGTTTAAATACCCAGCAGTTTTAGAAGTGAAACAAATGTAGTAAGACTGTATTTAGGAACAATTTTCAGCAATGTTGGTTAATAATGAGACAATGTTGACTCAGCAAGAAAAGTTGGGTTCCAGTGATGGGATTCAAAATTTTTTACTACCGGTTCTGTGGGCATGGCTTGGAGGGCGTGGCAGGGGAAGGATACTGTAAAATCTCTAGTCAGAGGTGGTATTTGCCGGTTCTCTGAACTACTCAAAATTTCTACTACCGGTTCTCCAGAACTGGTCAGAACCTGCTGAATACCACCTCTGTTGGGTTCCCTTCACCCCACCAAAAAGACTCTTTCCTTTGATTAGTTTCTTTCTTGGTTGTTTCTAGAACCATAATGAAGTTTTTTGTTTTTTTATCAGTTTGAATTGCAGCTAAATGGGAAACAGTCCCAAGAACATATGGGTATGAAAATTGCATCCCTTTGAACAAACAGATTGAAAGAAAGCACTTATGTAGATAAAGGCTGAACATAATATACTTCTAACATGAAATGAGAGGAATAAAGAATATAGCCTTGAATGCAGTTGCTACTTCAGGATTTAATCTTCAAATCAATCTATCCATTCTCTGGCAATTAAATTATACCCTTAATCTATGATTCTTTATTATGCTTTTTGTTATGTGATAATTCCAAAATAGTCAATAGCAGTTACCACTTTGTTTTCCTATTGTTATAAATCATTGTTCCTCCATAAGAATTCCCACTGTGGTTCACATGATGAATAATAATAATTGAAAACTCAATGATTCAAGTTTCAGGGTTGAAATGAGGGGTTCTTGGTGCTCTTAGTCCTAGGTTGTTTTCTTGCAGATGTTTCATTACCCAAACAAGGTAATATCCTCAATGCAGTTCGGATCTCAACTTTAATCTACAAATTTAGAAATAGAAGACATATTCTCTAGGGTTTTGAGTCCTGTATGCAATGTAATTTTTAAAGAAAACTTATTGAAATTGTAGATATTTTATAGCAATATAATTTTTACTAAGAATAGTAGCAGCAGAGAATTCTTTTGGAACCAATTCAGGTTTTGAGGCTGTTTCATGAGTCACACCCAGATAAAATATAGTGGTAATTGCTATAGTCTCTTTTCTTCCACGAACAAACACAACTGGTGAATCAACTAATGGTGATGAAAAAGTGCTCAGAACTCTATCGTTATTGAATCTATAGGTCTGCTGCTGTAGCTAATTGGATTTTTAATGGGCACAATGATTCATAAAGACTAGAGATTAGTCAATTATATGAATGGACAAGACTTGAAGTTTTGAACTTCATAATCCATCATTTTTTGCTTTTGGCAAAACTATTGGATGTTTTGAAATCCAAAATATTAGGAGGGCACTACTGACCTAGATATTTTATGATTTTTTTTTAAAAAATGGCTTCTACTAATACTTCTACTACTACACCAGGAAACATTACAACAACATTTTCATACAAGGAGGAAACTGTTAAACACTTCTATATAAAACCTTTTATAGACTCCACAGAGATAATTCTGAAGAAAATCTTCTTGAAAGATGAAAGGGAATCCTCACATTCATTTATGCTACCACAGAATGAACTATTCCACCAGAGAGATCTCTGTCACAGAGCAAGCCCTAAATTCAGTATTAAATGGATATAAACAACTTTGTAACCCAGTAAATGCCTGAAATTGACCTACCAAAGGAGCACAACTAAAGTTGATACTTAATTATTGATGGTTAAATCTGCTTCCATAATCAATTGACTTATAATTAGCTACCTAATTAATAAATGAAACATTTTTCTTTTTCATATTCCCTATTTTGCTAACTTTGATATTATCTAAGATGTATAAGGGTCAAACAACCATAGTGAGTATGAACTTCTCTACACAGCTAAAATATCTTTCAAGTAGAAAGTTTTCTGGCACAACTAGAATGATCTTCAGTTCAGAATAGCCATGAATGACATGGATTCATTCTGCACAAATTCGCTACAGCAATTTATTGATAACTCTGACCCTTATTCATACTGTACTCATACTGCAAGAAACTATTTACTACATGGGATAACTGTACCAAATGGCAAAAAGACAACAAATTCTGTACCCTTGATGTTCATTCTCAACTATTCCTTTGATTATTCTCCTACACTTGTTAAGTCTATGTTTTTAATTTAAAAGACTATTTGAAATTCTTATAGACTCTATTTTTTCCCCCTATAACCAGTTTTGGTTATCTTTATTTATTTATTTAGGAAATTTATTTGCAACCTATCTCGTATCCAAGAACTCTGAGTGGCTTACAGCATAAAATATTAAATCAGAAAAGACATTAAACTCAACAGTCATAGCAAACAGCAGATAAAGCCATTGACAATTACAAACCATCAAAACCAGATGGGAAAAGTAGGAGCCAAACATACATGGTGTCAGGAGGTGGGATTAGGTTTTTATTAATTAACCACTCCCCCATTGGGTCCCCAAGTCATTTGGCAGAGCCAGATCTTGAGGCTCTTTCAAAAAACATCAGGAGATAAGAGCCAATCTCACCTCTGGAGGTAAGAGGGCAGGAGCCAGTATTTATTTTTATGAACCCAGAACTGGCATTTTACTTGTTGTATCGAGACTATTACAAATTTCGTAGCCCTGAATTGATTGATTGATTGATCCATCCATTAGACAGCTGTATCTGTGCAAACAGCATAACCCTGGTGCATTTAATACAATGATAGTGGTTGTGTGGTGAAGTTCCTCATCAATTACACCACAGTCCTCCCTGTGTGCTATTTTCTCTGTACCACCATGTCACAGGGTAGACTTGGCAAGCTTTTCTTATTTTTCAGCTTACAGAGAAGTAAACTACTTCTACCATATAGTCCATTGAGAATGAATTTGAAAATTATTTATTTGGGAAATCTCAGGACTGATGAACCAGTTCCCCATTGTTGCCAAGAAAACTATATCAAAATCTCTATGTTAATTTGAAGGGCACTTGGTCCTCCAGCCTATTGATCTTGCCATCCAAGAGATATAAGTGTTCTGTAATCAGGTAATGCTGAGGTTCAGTGTTAACACAGCAGATGGTTGTGGAAATATTATTTATTTGCATTTAACTACATTTCCAATGATATCAAGTTTTTACTATTGCAGGTGATTATATAGTCATGACTATATACTTCGAATTAAGTAGAAGAATGGGATACTTCACTATTCAAACATACATCCCCTGTATATTAACTGTTGTCCTATCCTGGGTATCATTTTGGATTAAAAAAGATGCTACACCAGCAAGAACAGCCCTAGGTAAGATAACTGGGCATAATATTTTTATTCATTCTTCAGCCTAATGACGATTCTTTCTAATGTATTTCCAGTGAGTAATTGTTTAATTTCAATAAATAGATAACCATGCTAACAAATGTTTATATTCTGCAAGAATTCCCAGCCCCTGGTTGGAGAAGTGTTTGAAAGATGAATTCTCATATCATTTTCCTGGTGTTCTACTATTAATCTCTTGGTTTTTGTATCTTCTTAGCTTTTCTTCGGCTGTTGTTGATCACTCCACAGTGTCCAAAGTGATATGTGCTAAACTCTTCCTTAGTCCCATCTCCCCAAATTTGGCATCAAATGTCTATGGAGTTTCTCAGTCATCCATGTTATGGTTGTCCCAAAGGTTCTTTTTCAAAAGGCTGGAAAGCTGGCCTTTCTTTGTGTTTGTTTGAAGACATGGCATTGGCATGAAATGTTCATCATAACTTTACTTCAGGTTGGATGCTGAACAAAAGATTATCAGGGGGGAAACAGTGTTTTTAAATATATATTATTTGTACAATCATAATATTAAGTTAAATACATAGGTTCTTATAAAGGGCGAGAACATCATTGTTCACCAATAATTTAGCTAGACAACCAGTGAGCTTTTACTACGCCTTTTCTTGTTTTTAAGAATCCTAATCTAATCCTGATCACAATCCTTTTCTCCAGCAGTCAGCATTCATGATCATTATATAGTGTTTTCTCCAGCTCTTGCAGGACCCTAACCCTTTAAAAGTTTTGATATTTCTAAAATTTGGCTCCTCCAAGCTCACTGGAAACTTCCTACTATGATCCTAGTTCCTAGCATACTTAATTTATAATACGTTAAATGTAAAAAAATTATCCCTGTTCCTATTGATCAGGATTTTGTGGACTAATGGAGAAGAACACTTTGCAGTTTTCAATTTTCTTTCTGTTATGGGAGTATGCTAAGAATGTGACTACAGTTTTATCAGAGGTTAGTTTACCAAACAGCTTCTTTTACATAAGGATTTGTTAATTCTCAATAATCGCTTCTCTGGATATATGTAGACAGAAAGAGATTTCCACCAATACTTATATGTTGCATTTTCCATTAAATAGGGACTGTTTTTCAGTATATAAAAATGTGGCCTATTGGGACATGCAATTGGAATATCTGTAACCCTTCTTCCAACCCCTAAATAATTTGATTCTTGTTATGACTTTTCTGAGTAGCAATATTCTTAAACAATTTGTTTCTTGACAGATATGAGCAAATTCATCTTCATCTGCCTTGAGTGTCCGTGTTTGGCATCCAATGCTTTGGTAAACAGCAGGGCATGGATTGTATAGGATAGTCATGAAACTTAGAAAGTAGTTTTAAAATTTATTAGCAGCTAAACAAATCTGCATCATTACCTTCCATGCACTGCATGACAGGATGGTGATAGCTGGAGTAAGTGGCTACTTGATGTCCCAAATATTTGCTTCCTGCTAGCTAATGCTCTTTTCCTGTAATTTTACTACTTATAGCTTCTTCCCACTGAAGCAAAGCTACTTACCCACTAATGTGAACCAGACCCAATGTGTTTTCATCATATCTAAGCTTCCTTTGACAATCTCACAATCTCCTACGAGAAGGCAAAGCATTTTATAAAAGAAAAGTGAAGAAAGGATATGTGAACTGCAAATGTGCACATGTTGTTTCACAGCAGAACACTGACTTAAAACTGTCTTCTTCCTCAACTTCCTACTCAGTAATACTCTTCAAAGCTCTCACTTACTGTTTCAAATCTTAAAGGCTCTCACTGACAGAAACTAAATTGGAGATCATTGACTTATTTCCAATAAAAAATAAAAACTTGTTTGAGATTCAGAGATCTCTATATGAGCTAAACATGGCCCTCCTCTGGCTGACTCAGTGAAATGGAAAAGTCTTCACAATAAGCCACTATGGAAAAACCATTTCCTCTGTATGATTTTATATATTTTAGGTATAAACTTACAAATGTAAGATATAAGAGCAATGTTCTCAAGAGCTGAGCAAAATCTTATATGAAATTTCTCACAATCCTGTGCCTAGTTTCATGGAAACCTTTGCATTATTTTCAAATTCTACCTACTTTCCACCATGTTGATTTTGGACCCACCAACCATTAACTGATGTAGGATTGCTAGTGGCACCTAGTCTGCTGAAAAACCTATGAAATAGGTCTCATAACTGAAAAGCTTTCACATCTGGGCTCTCAGAGATGTAACATACAAATGTGAACATATGAGCAACTGCAATTAGAGCTTTCAAATTTTGTACCTTACTTCTAAATGTAATGAACCAATTTTAGATGAGATCAGTAATCATGAGGGAAATCCACAGGTTGGCTTAAGGGGTTTTTTGGAACTTGTTCAAGAAGCCAATGACAAAGGGCTAAAATAAGTGGAATTCAGAGTTTATATTCATGACTGGCCCTGGAATGGAGTTACTGTTTTAGCTAAGTTAAGCCTAAAACCACAGTGTGATGGCACAGGAACCTTAGCATGCATTTTATTTTGCTCTTCCCTTTGAGATAGGTAGGAATCCTAACTGCATACTTTGTCTCTGCATATTGTGCAGCATTTTGATTACCAATATTTTCTGATCTGAGCAACTCAAAACTGATTCAAGAAACAGTTCACATATTGGCCATTTTCCCAGTAGATTTTTTTTTAATGTCACAGACTTACACACATGAATGCTCTGCTGGAAGTTTAAATAATAACTTGCATTCATATTCAGAGATAAAATATTTGGGCCGAAGCCTTTATCAATTGTTTAAAAGGCTATGGGAGGGAGTTGTTAATAATTAATAGGTTCAAAGTTTACAATCAATATTTGATATCCTCTGAAGTTTCAGTGAAAGAGGTTTTACAAGTGTGAACAGAGAAACTATTCAAGACCACCCTAGAAATGATTTTATACTTTAGTAGAATTTGCATGAAGCCCAGAATTAATTGTTTTCATGTCTTTGACTATTATTCTATGGTTATAGAGTATGATATGCCTAAAACAAACATTTTAAACCATTTCTATTGGTGGCATATAAAAATCTGAGCTATCTAAACCCATTCCCTTTTTAAATTAGGCAAAATGCTACAGAGAAGGAAAAATCAGACACAGTTCTAAGTAGCTTTCATTTCTCAAAAGTGTGGTATGAGAGAGCAAACTCTTGAATTCCATTTTTATTACAAGTGACTTCAATCCAAAACTAAAAGAAATTTAAATGTTTACATTTAAGTGGTTTTACACAATTGACAAAAAGTCCTGGTCCTGATTTTTCCAATAGCTATTTGTTATATCTCTCAATATATCCTATATTGCCAGTCTGACTCTGAGGAGGCATAGGTTGAAGTTAAATTGCCTGCCATAGTATTTTCATCTCACTAATTGAATGCTTTCTGACTTGTGAGAAATTTGCAAGGTTGAAAGCATGCAGCATTGGAGGTATTGAATAAAAGATTCACATTTTGCAAATTTTAGGTTTTTAAAAAAAAATTAATTAAAGATTAAGACTATTAGAAGTAAAAAGGAAGGAATGTAAAATTGGCTTATTTGATCAAAGTTAAAATGGGAGATTTTGTGCAATGTTCTGGTAACCCATTATGGACTATTTACAGACAACAGAAATCACAGTATCATTTAAGAAATCACAATATGATTCTGATTGTAAGTTTTCTCTGTGTTTCAGGCAATAAACAAACTGAATTAATCAATATAGAAACACAGAAATGAAAACGAGATTTAAGAGTTTTGTAGTAAACTATCCTTTACTCTCCTAATTATAGTCGTTGATTCACCTTACTTGTTCAACATAGCTGCAGGGGGTGGGGATATTTTAACAGAAATAGTAAAATAAATAGTAAAATAGCTAAGTAAAATAGTAAAATGCCTGATTTCAAATATATTTCAAGGGATATTTGTCTGCAATTTAGCTTGCTGCTGAAAGTAACCTTAATGTTACTTAGTGAATTACTTGTTAAAGTTACTTAATGTTATTTAATTAGAATGAATAGGGAAATTTACTGGGCCAAAAAAGTTCTGGATGTCACTCTCTTAATTCAGTTATGATCCATGACTGTAAATGTTAATGCATCTGATGATAACAATTTTTAAAATGCTGGGAAGTGCTCCAACTATATGAATTAAAGATTTCATCGGCTTTAGCGAACTCTTCATTTGCAATACAGGGTATATGATGTAATAAAGAATGCACAGGAAAAAAATAATGAGCAGATACCAAATAATTTATTGAAGTATATAAAGCAGTTCCTGAAGCTTTCAATAAAACAACATTTTCGTGCACTTGCTTTCTTCATATGTTTTTCAGACGTTAAGAGTTCAGAAAAACACAGGTAGTCCTCAACTTATAACTGTTTGTTTAGTGATCATTCAAAGTTACAACTGCACTGGAAAAAGTGACTTGGGACTGTTTTTCACACTTACGACCATTGTAGCATGCCCATGGTCACATGATCAAAATTTGGACACTTGGTAATTGGCATGTATGTATATGACAGTTGCGGTGTCCCAGAGTCACAATTTATGACTTTCCCAGCTAGCTTCTGACAAGCAAAGCCAGTGGGGGGAGCCCCATAATTCACTTAACCCTTAACAAATGTGGCAAAAGAAGGTCATAAAAAGAGACACAATTCACTTAACAACTGTCTTGCTTAGCAACAGAAATTTTGGGTTCAATTGTAGTCACAAGTATACTATATTCTACGGGTCTATTTTTTTCTTTCCAGATTTTTTCCTCACCCCACATTCATTTCAGTTTTTTTTTTATTGCAACAATCAGTTCAATTGGAAGAGGAGTTGAATCCATTCATTTGGATTAAATTGCAATGATATAATTAACATTTTTGACATGGATGGGATTGCTTATAGGTGGGTGGTTTCTGTCTATATTATTGAAGCATGTCATTTCTTGTGAGTTTACCGAAAATATCGTTTCCTTTTTAAATGTAGCTGTACGGCCATTTAAAACTCAAGTGATGTCCTTTAAAATTTTATCCAGAAGATATAATCAGGAACAGAAATTCAAAAAGATCAAATTTCTTAAGGAATCCAGGTTACAGTCTAACAAAACTCATGCTCTAATAAGTAAGATTTTTTTTCTAAAATTGAAGATAGCTACATTTCTGGAAATATTACAAGAAAATTATGTTCTATTGTCCAGGTATCACGACAGTATTAACCATGACAACTCTGAGCACCATTGCAAGAAATTCCTTGCCACGTGTTTCCTATGTCACTGCAATGGATCTTTTTGTGACCGTATGCTTCTTATTTGTCTTCGCTGCTTTGATGGAGTATGCAACCCTGAACTACTACTCAAGTTGCAGGAAGCCACACTGTGCAAAAAAGAAAAAGTCGGTAAGATAAAGTCCTATTGAAAATGGAGCACAATTCTTCTGCATTATCACACAGATAAGTAATTAATTGGATTTAGACCTTAAATAACCACTTTGGCTAATGCTGTCTAATAGGAGTTCGTTGTAAGTGTCCTTTGTCCTAGAAATCCACTGAAATTAGTGCACTGAAATGCTTTCACCACATTTATTTTATTCTTTTTCATTTTATCCCAACTGAAAGTGTTGGTCATGAGATATGCAGCAGTATAAATATGATTGATTGATTGATAAACGCCTCTAGTATTTTAAGGTACTATACAGAAATTCAGGGATCTGGGTATGTAATGTAAAATAACCATGTCTAATAAATTATTGAATTAATTATAACAAATTCATAAATTAGAATAATGACAGTGGATCATCAAACTGACAAGGGTCTGGTCTTACAGGTAGTAACTGTTCAGTTCAGTCATGCCTCTACTGACAACCTTGCATTTAAATTCTACAATGATTTTACTCAAGCTAAAACCCAGCTGCTAGCAACAATTTCATCATTTTGAAGTTGTTCCTTGCAAAACTTTAATCTGTAAATAATACTAATATCGACCATGAGAATCAACAATGATTTGATGCCACATATTCAATCAATGTTAATATAGTTTTAAAACGAAGAAAATGTTTTAAAAGTAGAAAAACAGCAAATTCCTGGCTTTGTTCATAAATGTATAGCCCTGTAAAATTTTCATTCTTTTCCTGCTTGTTGCAACCTTTCCATCTTTATAAAACATGAATGTGAGATTGCTCACATCTGACTCCAAATAAAGTTTAGCAGACCCTTAATTAGTATTGATGTTCATACAAATAGAAATGACCAGGCTATTAAAGCCCCATGAAACAATGCTGCAAAATGTGATGATTTTGTAGTTAACTAGAACCTATAATACAAACCTGGGTTTTTTTCTTTGTTTGAACTAGTAGAATTTACTCCCATAGATCACTTCCCTGTTATCAAAAAAAAAAGAAAAAAGAAAAAAATAGCTACTTTGTTTTAAATCCCAGGTAATATATTCATTTATGCTCTGTAGCCAAGAAATCGATATTTGAAAACTCACTTCTACTTGAAATCAATACAAGGGTTAGAATTTGGACTGGTATTGGGGTTAGGTTTACAAAAAAATTGGTGGGAACCACCTTTTTCCTTGTGCTAATTGCAGCTACAGGTGAATCATATGGCTGCTCTGCTGAGTTGAAGGTCACAATTTAAGCAATTTGCAATGAAAGCATGAAAAGGTAAAAGCGTATATGTTGTCTTGGATCTTGTTACATAAAGTGGATACTTATCAAAAATAAATGGGATAAGATAAGGCAACTCTGTTCATGTTTACTCAATAGTAATCTTTCTGAATTAATGGAAGTAATTTTTTGTAGACACACTGTTATGATATCTTTTATGATTTCCTTAATAATTGAAATATCAAAAATGCATTGTTTTATAACTTGTGTTCTTATACTTTACTTTTTTATTTATTTGAGCTGCCTGATGTCAGCTTTGGTCACATGATGGTGAGTATGAATATTTTAAAACTTATTTTATTTATATTTTATTTGTAAACATCTTATATTAAATACCATTATAATTTTAATTAAACAACTATTATTATTGCTCAGTCTTAAAGAACCATGCCATCATAGTACGTCTTAAATCTGTATGTTCCCCTTACCTTTTCACATTGGGAAATCAATAAAATTGCCTTTGGGTTTTTGGGTAGTTTTCAAGTGCTACCTATAATAGCCATAGCAATAGCACTTAGACTTATATACCACTTCACAGTGCTTTACAGCCCTCTCTAAGTGGTTTACAGAGTCAGCATATTCCCCCTAATGATCTGGGTCCTCATAAATCCCTGATTCATCAAAAAGATGAATCACAACACAACATTCGTTTTAGACTTTGCCCATCCCTGTTCTGTATCTGTTTCCAATCACTGCTTGATGTCAATGCAAGGAAATGTCTGGCAGAGCCTAATTCAATTTATACATTTTGAGGTTCCCCATGCATGGAGGTAGAATAAGAAGCAAAATATTTTCTTAATACCAGCCCAGATACCGAAAATCTGGCATATGTCTGTCTCACCTGTACACTGAAGCCAAGGTGAAGAAAAGCTCATGGGAACATGGCAGAAAATAGGTGTCCTTTTGTGTTTTTTTTCATAGTGGTTTTTAAATAGGGAAAGCTCCTTTAAACCTGAGTGCCATCCAGAAAAAAATTGTGTTGGATACTCCACCTTCCAAAACCTACTTCCACTCACCAAAATATACTCTTCTATATTTCGCTGCTTTGTGACATCCAGATGTATGTATCTTGGCATATAAAGTGTCAAAGAAAAGCTGAACAACATGGTTTCTTTGGATTGCCTGTATTAGACGCAGGACACATCAAGATTTCTGTGGTTGCCATAGTACAGCCTCTTTGTCTCTCTCTCTTTCTCTCTCTCTCTTTTTTTTTTTTTTTTTTTTGCAGAATTACTCTGTGTTAGAGATGAGACCTCCCCCTACAGTCATCGCACTGAACAATGCCATGTACTGGCAAGAATTTGAAGACAATTGTATCTATGAGTGTCTGGATGGGAAAGACTGTCAGAGTTTTTTCTGCTGTTATGAAGAATGCAAATCGGGTTCCTGGAGGAAAGGGCGGATACACATAGACATCTTAGAACTTGACTCCTATTCCAGAGTCTTTTTCCCTACATCGTTCCTGCTTTTTAACCTGGTCTACTGGGTTGGATACCTCTATCTCTAGAAAACTGTGAAGAAAACTGTGTTTTTCCTACTTCTTATGGATGGGGAATATGTGAAAAGACGGATCCTGAATGGTTTCATTTGAAAGCCTGAAAAATCGACTTACTTTTTCTCATTCAAGAAAAAGAAGTTTTTATTTACTGTTTTGTCTAAAAGAAAAAAAAAAGTCACTTCACATCTGAGATTTTTTGCTAACTACACCTGACACAATCACGTAACAATGTTTATCTTAATTGTTCTCATACAATGGAGAAATTGCTGTTTTCTTTGGGTTACAGTTAACTATGTAGCATACAGATAAGCAAGATAGGGGTGTTTTGAATAGTCATTCTTACATTACTTCTGTCTTTTAAACTTGTTCTGGAAGCAGATTTGTATTTGTAGAAGTTCTCCACAACTTTGTTTTGAGGAGAATCTGAATTCAATGAAAAGTCACTTCAGTTTACTTCACAGGTTTCAAGATGTTGTTTCTGGTCTTTTTCAGAGATGAAAAAGCATGATGTCAAAAAAAAAAACCTTTACATTTGTTTTTCACAAAATTGTTGATTTTTTTTTTCTTTTTTTAAACACAGAGTTTAATATTCCACATTTTGGGCAAATACTTCAGAATTGATTTCTGGAATAAACCTCTTGCAATGCTCAGTTTGCTTTCAGTACTGTGTAAGATGACTTTCTATGTAATAGTAGTGGAAAGGTACGATTCATTCCAAGCTATAAGGTTAGTTTCTTCCATACTTTTACTATTTGTTTTCACTGTTATTTTCAGGGTAAAAAAGCCCTCTAGTTCCAGCCTGAATAAGATCTACTGTATCTGTGCTAATTAAAATCCATGTGCCTCAATCCCTGTTCTGTGTAGGTTAAATTGCACATCCTATTTTTGCACCATTTGACTTGTGAACTGGATTCTTTCATTTCATTTCACAACTGCAGAAGTCCTTGTTGTTAATATTCTCACCTGGTAAGTGATCTTTGGATGGCACAATAGTGGCTTTTGTTCTTACCAGATCTGTAGGAGCCTTAAGGATGCAGATAGGATTTTCTTGGCAAGAAAATGAGATATTGGGAGTTCAATTAAAAGTTAAAAAATTTAGTGATGCAGAATCACTAGGACTTTTTTTTTTAACTAGGAGATTTTAAACTGGAAAATGTATTTTGTACTTTTGGAACACATTTCAGATATTAAATTCCTGAAAATAATACATTCTTCTGTTGTAAAATATTCATTATAGACAAGTCCAATTCTAGAAGGCTAATGTCAATGTCTCAATAGTTATTTATTTGATTATTTATTTGTATTTCTACCACAAACAGTATATCTACTGTTAAAAAAACTTTGTTCTCCCTGCCTCCTTTCAAACTCTAAGCATAACAGTACTTTTAAAAGTGTAGCTGATACCATCAAATGCCTTTTTTCCCCCACTATCAACCTGAGGACTCATTTTATGTGCTCCAAATATTTAAGTACCGTGCACATTTCATTTTCTTTTATATTGTCTCATTTTTCCTTGGAAAAATTAAGAACTTATTTATTCAAGGAAATGAATATTTAATATCAAAGGAAAGGAAAGTATTATTGTTTGGTAGTTAAATATGTTTTCTATGAAGAGGGTATAAGTTTCAATTCTGGCTTTTTCAGATAAAGCTGAAAAGAACTTCTGAACCACATAGAGATCTGCTGATATTAAAACATGGCAGTTAGTTAGACCAATGATGATTTTATCTAAAATAAAGATGCTTCTACTGTCTATTACATATTCTAAATTCAGTTTTAGTAGGTAATGCTGCAGAATTGTAAATGCTAATTCAGTAAGATTGCTAGGTTAAAAAATGTACTAAAATTTACCAAAAGCTTTCTAAAAATATACTTTTTTATTTTAGATGGGGAAAAAAATTAGCACACAATTTATTAATAGACATTGAAGTCTTTCAACTTAAATATGGATATCAGATTTTTTCCAGTTCATTTCTTCTCAATTTTTATGAAACTTCAAGAACCAAAGTATTTTTTTTTCCAGAAAGATGTGTTTAAAAATATATAGTAAAACTCATATAGTAAATACAAGGCACTGTTACAAAAACAAAGAATTACATGCAATAGCCTATGGCCTATGTAAATAGGAGAGGGGTTTTTTTTGGCAATGGATCCTGTAAATCCTCAGCTAATGAAGTTATATTGAACTTACTGCTTGTTGGTATCAGGATTGGACTTTATTTTTAGGATACTGCAAACTTAATTTGTTTAAACTAACTGGAAAGATGACACACAGAGGTAGAATAATTGTGGAGAACGGTCACACCGTAGATAAAATGGCATTCTTTGTATGCAATTTTATAACATATATAACCAGAACAAATATTTCATAGGATAGGATTTGTATATTTGTCTCACTTTCCATTGTATATCATCTAAACAAGACATTTGATACAATCAAACAGAAAATAAAGTTATGCCCACCCTCCTGGTCTCTGGAATCAAAGCAGACATATTAGTTTAGCCAAACTATTTTGTATATGTCTTGGTTAGTGTGAACAATATAAAGGTTTTATTTCCTGAACTCTAAAATCAGATATAGACAAGTTGAACATAATTCACAACCTAATCAGACATTTTGGGATTCAAAATATTTTGAAAATACTTTTCTTCCAAGGAGTGTTGAAAAGTAGCAAATGTATTATTTATTATTTTTCAGAGGCAGTATGAGTGCAGCTGTCATTTGTTGAGCGGTGCTAATCAAAATGTCTAACCATACACAATCAGTGGCATTCCTCATTTTCAGACTTGACATTCCTCATTTTCTGATTAACTCATGGGTGGAATCCAGACATGTTTCAATACCATTGGTTGCATTGCAAATGATTTATATTTCCATAGCAATCAACTCTTTTTCTTCAGCATTTTCTTCTTATTTTTAGGAGCAGCTCACTGTTCCATGAACATTTTTTGTGGCCTTCAATAGCCAATATGAATTATTCTTTTTTAGTATCCACAAGGCAAGTTTTAGGACAGTGATCTGTGAACAAAGTGCTATTGTTTCACAAAAATGCAATTGATGCCAGTATTGTTTATTTTTATTGTCTTATGAAACATTTCTCCTTGAGGAGTACAAACAGCCACAATTGTGCAGATGGAAAAAAAATTGAAACTTTTCAATTAATCTATAAAGGCTCCTTATATAGTAATGGCTTTAGATTTTATTATTTTTCTATTTTTCCCACATAATATAAAGGATCCCTTTTTATTTATTATTAATACTATTTATTTAGAAATTTGTCTACATGGTCACTGAGAATCAATACTGACTTAATGGTACATAGTCAAACATAATAATTACTTAGATAATGCATTATCTAATTTTCATCATTAATAAGCAATCTCAACCTTGTGGTATCAAGATAAAAAAATATTTTTCAGCTTAAAACCATAATAAAGGATAGCAAGAATGAAAACCCAACAGCAAGAGTAATTAACACTGACAAGTCTTCAGCTGATCTGAAAGCTTTCAAAGCTTGGTGTTGGTCCCAATGAACAGGAAGAGGATACCATGATTGGAATATCTTTCTCTAAAAAAGACATGGAGAATCTTTCTTGATCACACTCGCCATTGAGTGGTATACCAGAGACCAGGGTCCAAAAGTGGATGACTTCAGAACAAAACTCAAATTTAACAGAGTTAGTGTTCTTATTCTCATGAATTTAATAAATCCTGCACATTAAACTTGATATTTGAGGCTTCATATGTTCTGCGCCAATTAACCTAATCCAGAATGCTGCATTCATACAGCACAGTTCTTGATTATTGGTGCAAGTTCGGGATCCAGTTACATTTTTTTTTGTATCAAGCTTTTTTTTTCTTTCCTAATCTACAACTGTTGAGTACCTTGTAAGTAAACGATCTTGACCTACTTCATCCTTCTGCAATCTGATTACTCTAAAATGAATTGAAGCATATTCCTCATCATCCCAGCCAGCATTGTGTCTGCGATTCAGACTAGAATTAAGGAAGCTGGTTTTATATGCAATTAATGCTTTAAAAGTAATATTGGCAGCCTCTGTTTGTCTGTTAATGTTTGTTTATTTGTTTATTTATTTATATACCATATGTTCCAAATCAACAAGCTGGTCCCCCACAATTAAACACAAAAAGGAAAGAATACTTAGTCTGAAGATGTACAACTTTGATCCATTGTGAATTTTCAAATAAGCTATTTATAGTTATACTATCAAATTGAGCATTTGTTGAGCACTTACTGCCTTGTAGAAGCACTCACATCTTTACAGGATTCATCTATTCAATTATCCTGACCTTAGGTCTATCTAATGCCCTCCCCACAACAGTAAATAAAAATGGGTTGATTCATAAAGATTATTAAAAGTGAATGACACTACACAATATCCTATAGATTTAGGAGTCTGGGTGGAACTCAGAAATAACTTTCTAGAGTAAAAATACAGTTGTCCCCTTAATTTCAATGAACTACCAAGGAAATTACACTAATTAAATGGTGCTATAGCCATGTCCCAAAAGCTAAAATGCTGTACTCTTACTTTACATAGCCTTTCTTTATGTTACATTTGAGTTAAAGAGTTGAATTTTGTTTTGTTCTTATTTCAGTCAACTTAGAGATGCAAAATAAGAAACTAAAAGCAAACTATCAAACCCAAATCCTTTTTAAATTCACAAGTTTTGCAAAAACTTGCAAAGAATTTCCAAATATTTTTTAAAGTGAATTAAATAACTTACTATAATATTTGCACATGGAACAAATTCCATTGCTAAAACAAATGTGAGGCTAAGCAAGTATACTAAACACATTACATGCAAGTAAGTTATACGTTGAAATATGTTCTTTGGCAGAATTGAAGCCTAGTTCCTTTCTATTACAGTCTCCAAGTCTCTGCATTATGCAACTATCACAACAGAGGGAGCCTTTTCTTCTGCCTTCTCTCTAGCACTGATGCAATCTCCTAATTGACCTTATCATGGCACATCATGCCAAAGAAAGAGCTGAAGGCAACCAACAGTGCTAGTGTTTGATATCATTGCTGATAAGATGTTACTTTCCATGCTGTGACTTCTTTATCTAATCATATCAGAAATTTTCTTCCCATAGAGCCTAGTAGAACCAAGCTATATATTTTTTAAATTACAGTTATTATAAACAAAACAAAACTTCAGTCACATATGTAACACTACTATCTGGAAGTTTTTCCTGAAAACCTTTGTTTATCTTATGCTATATACCTTAATAATAATTCTTGTAAGTCCTGAAGGAATTAACTGATTATTCACAAAGGGCACAAGCTGAATCTGTGAATTTCAGTGTTCAGGGGTCTCTAGTTGTCAAAACAATTGCCTAGAAATCTGGAAGTTGAATCCCAAACACATACTCATATACTCAGACTAGGAAAGATAAGTTGGATCGACCTATCTTCCTTCCTTCTCCCAGATACTATGAAGAAAGGTTTTTAAATGGCTAAGGACAATGTTCAAGTGAATAAAGTTGTATCCATATATAACGAATTCTTCTTCTTCATCACCCACAGTACTAAGCTTGATAATACCAAAGATGACTCAGATGAATTGTCAAGGGATGCTTGAAGATCTTTCTATGTACATGTAACAATTAAAGGAGACATCCACATGAATGAGGGTAAATATACATATCCCAGGATAATGTTGCAGAATCCAATCTGGGTCAGTCACTGGGACAAGAGGTTTAGTCTTCCAAGCTTTCAGACTCATACTAGAGCCTATCCTCAGGGAATTTCTCTCTCACCAGACTGTGAGAGAAGTTCTCTGGGGATGGCCTCCAGCACAAGTCCAAAAGCTCAGAAAACTAAACCTGTGGTCCCAATGACTGATCCAGATTGGATCCTGAGAGGTCCACATTTCAGAGGCATTATTAATATAGAGTATAGAATAACCATCATCATCACGTGCATCTAAACATTTACATAAATCTGTCGCTTGCACTGGAGCTTGCTTGTAGCAAAATATTGAACTAGATTACCTCACTTAAATCCAGAAAGACAGCTCTTTTCTTATGTTTCAGTTTGGATCATTGAGCATTTAGTAAGGTTTTCATGTAGAATGGCAATGCAGTTCTATTTCTCTGTAGATGGCTAACTGAAAAAGATAGATCAACTTCTCTAATGTAGGACTTTTCAAATATGTTGGCTTAAAATTCCCCTTATTTCAAACCAGCATTGTAACTGGAGATCATAGGAATTACAATATATCTGGTACATCTATATTTTAATTTACTGTATTTACTAGAATGAACAAAGTGAGGAACATATTGATATATCCTCATCATTAATTAATGATAGAACTATAATTTTAAATACACTAAAAGTCAGGTTTAATAAGCATAAACTTGCAGTCAAAAATATAGACAGGGCCAAACTATATGCTTAAAATATTCTTGGTTAGAGAATTTATCTGTAGGTGAGATGGGCAGTATATAAATTAAAAAAAATAAATAAATTTACAGAATCAAATTCCTTATTTTTTTTACTTGATATTCATTGCAAAGACTTTACCATAATACAAAAGGTATAGAAACAGAACTAAGTTAAGCAATCCAATCAAAAAGAAAACCTTAGTAACCAGTATTATGCTGCTTCTGTTATGCTTTATTTTATAACTATTTTGATTTGGACTGTCAATGAGACAACCAGGGGGAAAAATTAGTTCATTCCTTTTCAACATTATGTTTCTCATCTTCGTTAACAATGCTGTTTGTGATATTCTAGTGAAATGAGAACTAAATTCTGTGCCCAATGTGCCTTGATTAATACAGGTAGCACTAGTATGCCAATATGCCATTCTAGCTTAGGTAGTCATTTTAGTAGTACCCATAGGGTTTTCCATAGAAAAACCAAGTCACTCCCAGTTACAACCAAGCATCTTTTGTTTCTTACACTAGTGTTGCCAGCAGAAAGTTCCACCTAGGTGATGCATACACATCCAATTTTGTGTTAAAAGGTGGGGCTGTGCATCTAGACTAATATTTATATTTGTATTTTGATTCTGACATTTGTATTTCTGAATATAAATAAAAGTGCATATTATCAGAACATGGTATGTTGTAAGTTGGTTATTTTCTAGATCACATAAATGATTTCATAGTCTCTGTGAAATTAGCCATTGCATTTGGTATGTCACTCTTATTAATTCATTCTAGCATCTAATTTCTCATGTCCTATCTCTTTATCACACACCAGCAGTACAAACTTAGGTAAAAATCACTAAGGAATATATGCTACTGTGCTCAGATATCTGCAGTCTTACAGTTTAAAGGTAAGTTTCATTGGGTTCTAGTTGATATTTCTCTCTGGAGAATTGCAACGTTGATTTGCAACTTTTAACTAAATTAAAATGAATAAATCCTCTAAGGTGAAACTGATGTTTTGTGCTGGGAATTCATGGGCATGGCTTTTCTCAATCTGACATCACATCCAAGTCTTCCAAAATTTCATACTCTGCCTATGTTGGCTGAGAATTCAAAAACTTGTAGCCCCAGTTTATCCAGGGAAGTATGAGGATGGAATAGGATGATATAAACTAATGATGAAGCGAACACTATACACTACAATCAAATAGTTCAGAAAATAAATTATACAGAAACATTTTTATATCATTAAAATGTAAATCCCTCAGGTCCATATTCATTTCAGATTTCCACAATACACCTTACATCCCCATCACATGACATTAATGTTCCCCTATAACAATTTTTGCATGCCATATTCTCATATTGCCTTTATCTCATATCCAGTTCACAGCAGAGCCATCCTTTAGTCCATGGATCAGCTGCAGGCATAGAGTCTCATCTATGCCTCATCTATGTCTTCTAGCTATTCAGTACCCATCAACTCCCACTCACCATGTTGGTGAGCTGTCTCATGACTAGGTTCTAAGAAATGGCTAAATCAATGACCCTAACCATATATCAAAACTTGCCTCCTCTATCAGGTCCAACCATCATTAGATCGTAATTTATGCCTGTTTTAGTAATGAGCAGATGGTGCTTGATGAGAAGGAAATGAAGCCAGGGGAATCCATTAACTGATGTCCTTAAATCGTCTTATATTAAAAAATTAAGAAAGAATCACCAATTGGCCTTGTTGCTGAAGCAGAATAAGATATGAATGTTGGGGCAGTAAATGTTATTCCTTCCTACCAGCAAAAAATCTGGTGTAGATTGCACTTTAATGAAACAATTCAGCTGTACCCAGTGACAAGCACATTAGATATTAAAATATAGTGACAGATGTTGCTACGGTCTAATATTATTATCATTGTTACTTCACCATTTTCTTTTGAAAAATTCAAAGATTCACTTTTTGTGAGAGAAGCAGCTCTACAAATTTGTTAAATAAATAACTTGTCATTATTTCCTCTGAGCTTCTCTGGGTCATATTGGCTGCAACCATGCACTTCCCATTTAAAAACAATCATATTAAATTTCTGTCTGAACTTGCTACAACAAGTTAAACGATAAAGCCATAATTGATTTTGAAAAAGAGGTGAAATCTCTTTCTATCTATTGCAATGCAATTTGCTTTGTGTTGCTTAGGTATTATCTGATAACTTCAAGGGATGAGAAGGCTCAGGGTGATGGCTCTGAATTAATGTTGTCTCCCTGGTCACTACCTAACAAATTGTGCATTCAGGTCCCCAGAAGCACCACAGTAAAGGAGAACATGCAATAACATTTATCTGTTCAGAGTCTGCTCTTCCAGTTGTTATTATATTCAGCATTCATATCCCAGCTTTCTAATCAAGGCAGATTACAAAAAAAGTAGAAGCAATATAAATGGAATCACTTAAAAATAAAGTTGGAGAATCTTAAAAGAAAAAGTCCAGTTCCAAGGCATTTCAGCAATGGCACTAAAAGCAGGGCTGAAATACTATTGTTGAATATTTTTAAAGCAATTTGTTGCTCTATCTCCTCATCCAGTTAGGTTGACAGACTCCAGTCCCTCTGAGTTCTATTCATATAAGAATGTCAAACGACTTCTGGGCCTTCTGAAGTGGGCATTTTCAATTGCCATCTCCATACTGTGTAATTCTTGCCTAATAGAGCTCCAGCAGTTAAAATTTGGTTATTGCATCTGGTATGGAAGGGGGCCGGCGGAGGAAATATGCTGAGATTGAAACTATCCATTAGGTGAATGCATTATTTTGTATATTTTCTTCATTGTACACTGTTGATTTGCTGACTGTTTGGTTTAATTTCTGAGTAGAGTTATCTATTATTTTTGAAAGGTTTTAAACGTTCTAAACATTGTGATATAAAAACACTTTTCAATACAAAGCATGCAGTTTTCATGTGTTAAAAGTTCTGTTCAGAATTCAGATTTTGACCATCTTTATCACTTATCTGTCTAAGATTGTGCTGATTTTATTTATGGATTATTTGTCTGTTTTACTCAGTTTTGTAGATAGATGATAGATACAGCAGATTTAGACAGGAAGAGAAGAGATGATAGAATATCCTACTGTGCAGATAGAAGATAGAAGGAAATGGCATTTATGAAGTTCTAAGCCACATTTTTTTTATAAAAAAAATCAGAATTCCCATTACTTGAAAGAAAATAGAAATATTGAGAGAATACCAAAAATTTGAACACCCTCTGTTAATTGTTGAGATTTTTACTATGTTATTTTTAGGAGCTGAGTTCAGAAAATAGTACCAATGTGAATAGCTCAACTATTAGCATGGAAAGACTAATACTAATATTAAACAGGTGTTGGTTTTCTGAAAATTCTAAATAATCAAAATTTCCATAATATCTTAATATTCAAGTTGCTATTGAATTATTCAGAAAATTCTGGTCAGTGCTGACTATATTATAATTATAATGTCAGAAGAACAGGACGGGTGTTCTAAGGCTGATGTTTAACAGATTTTGGAGAAGACATACTTATAAAAGCATTTTCCTACTAGTGTACTATAGCAAGATACAATATCTTGTTTTTATTGATTATAGTGTTATGCTATTATTTCATATCTTGAGAACCTTTGTTTAACAGAAACATAAAAGAAAAATATTTAAATTGATGTAATTGTCTTCCAATGTTTTTTTTTTACATTTTTAATAGACCCAATAATGGATGTTTCTGGAAGAAAAGGTATAACAGAATAATATAATGTAAATACATACACTATACTAAAAGCATAGTTTCTCTTGCAATGCTAGGGCAACAATGTGCATTATTAGCCTTACCTTTTGTAATCCTACTGATTCTGCAGCTCATTCACCATCATTTTCTTTAGGTAAATATAGTCAGAGAAGCTTCTGGTCAAATTACCCCACCAATTCAGTGGCCACAACAATTTGAATAACATCAATCATCAACAACTAAAATATCATGTATTCATAGTGATTGCTCATATGCATGTGTGTCACATTCAAAAAAATTTTAATTTTTTTTACTACTGGTTGTGTGGGCGTGGCTTGGTGGGCATGGTGTGGCTTGGTGGGCATGGCAGGGGAAGGATACTGTAAAATCTCCATTCCCACCCCACTCCTGTGGGAAGGGTACTGCAAAATCCCATTGCCTCCCCACCCCACTAACCTGCTTTCCAGCTTCGTTCTCCTGTATAGGGCAACAAAAGAAGACCCAGCTGATCTGCTGGGATTCAGGAGGCAGAGAATAGATGGGGGCTGGGCCAGTCAGAAGTGGTATTTGCCGGTTCTCCAAACTACTCAAAATTTCACTACTGGTTCTCCAGAACTGGTCAGAACCTGCTGAATACCATCTCTGATGTGTGTGTTTGTACACACAAATAAAACACATTAATTTAGTACAGTGAAGTGGCTCTTATTAGGAAAGATATAAGAAAAGCAAAATATAAAACCTCATTCTAAATTGAGAAGTAAGGACAAAGAGGAACCTTTGGGTAAGTCAACAGTAAAGTAAAATAGGGGGGAAAGGTAAAAGAAGTTAAAAACAATTATGATAAGCTGATGAGGAAAAACAAAAGCAATTGTTAAAATAATAAAAGGAAGTACCAAAATCAACACACTGTTAAAAATAATTAATAAAAAGCAGCAAAGGGAAGATTTAAAAAATCTTGGACACAATTGGAACTAAATTTAATTAGATTAAATCAAGCCTAAGCATCTTCTCACTAAAGTAACTGGAATAATTTGGTGTGATTTAACTCAAATTGATTTTGGTTTCACTTTCAACTACTTACTGCACAGTTGAATTCACTAGTCGAATGATTAATTTATTTCCATTCTAGCACATTGATTTCTATAAGAGAGTGAACTAAACATTAAAATTCTTTGCTACTAAAACTAAAATAACTTTAAAATCTGTGTGTATATTGATGCAGCTATTCATTATGCAGATTCGTTTCCAAGATAATCAGTACAATTATAATCCTGTAAATCCTATATTTTCTATGATTCACAAAGTGTAGATTTCTTCTGTATAGAAGAGTTCCCCATAACAGTAATTTGACATAGATCACCATTTGTTAAAAAAAGATTAGATTTTATTTTATTATTTTGTGAATAATACAAACAGAAAAAAAAAAGCCTTTCTTATGTGTAGCTCTTTAGAGGAGTCACTCAATGTATAATTTATTTATTATCAGTATTACATAGTTAAATCCAGCTGAACAAGCTTTAGCAAACAATAACACCTTCACAGCAGCTTTGGTTTCATTGAATTTCAGCCTATTAAATAAGCTTTGAATACCTTATGCAATTGTGTCACCAATTCCACTGAATTACTTTGAAGGTACTCACTGCTGTGTTTGATTATTTTCATATTTGGAGAAATTGTTTCCATTTTTGTCGGCCTTTTATTTGTTCTTGATAAACAGCTGTTGTTTCCATTCAGTGAAATATGCCAAAAATTCAACCTTTGAAATAATTCCACATGCAGAATTTTCTCTTAATATTTGGGACAGTCATGTCATCGGTTGGAAAACTGACAAAAAGTCAAAATTATAGGGGAACTACAAAAGACAGAAATATTGGATTCATTTTTATTTGTCATTTATATGGTTGTCCATCTCACAGACAAGTGATTCTGGATGCAAACAACAAAGCTAAAAACAATGTATATAAATAAGCTTTAATGTTATTATTGAAAACTTTAAAATTATCAAAGGCACAAAGCTAAAAAAAAATAACAAAATCAGGCAAAGAGCAGGTGTTTACATTGGAACAATTTTACTAATTAAAATACACAAAATATTTATTGTCACTTATTACAAAAATGCACTAATTATTTTCTCTAGCATTCAGTACATTAAAATTTATTTCAACTATAAAGGAGCATTTATAATTTCCAGAACCACTTTGAGGGGTGTTATTGGTTCCAATGAAATCCTAAACCAAAATAATATGCTTTTTTTCTCATTGTAAAGAGTTTTGCTATTTCCTTCAAGCAATGCACATCTTCTGATTCAATACAGTACTCTTCATATCCCAAAAGTGCTTTTTCAAAAGGCAACTGGGATTTTGAAAAAGCATTTTTGGGACAACCATGAGCTAAATGACTAAAAAAACTCCATATACCATTTCTCTTCTTCATTTTTGCTTTTAGAAACCTCCACTTCCTTTCCTCCAAGGCTGTGCCAAATCTGAATTGATACTAGAAAACATCACAATGGTATATTTGGTATGGTAGTACAATAATATAAATTTACAGTTTCCAGTATGTCATGACAGCCCACAGGATTGAATCAATGGTATCTGTAAATGTAGAAGAGAACAATAGGGGCAAGGCAACATTAAAAATGATGCTCAAACAGCACTGAACATAAAAACACTGAATAGCTCTAAGCGCTTGAATGTGGAGATATATTTTGGGCAGTAATTCAGATGTGCTATTCTGGAAGTCAATATAGCTTCAAAACTGGAAAATAGCTTGTTAGTTTTATTTCAACAGTGAAGGAATAAAATTTTCACTTGGATTATTTTTCAGAATAGAATAGAATAGAAAATAACAGAACAGAACAGGATAAAATAGAATAGAATTCTCTATTGGCCAAGTGTGATTAGACACACAAGGAATTTGTATCTGGTGCATAAACTCTCAGTGTGCATACAAGCAACAAGTAATAAAACATGATCATAATCATAAAATTCAGTCATCATAAATCATAAGATACAATACTCAATGATAGTCACAGGTTACTAAATAAAAGCAATCAACATAAATCATAAGATAAAGTGATAGTCATAACATGCTAAAGAAATAAGTAATAGAAAAGATGAGAAGGATAATAGCAATACAGCCCTACTACCTGGTTTGACATCCTAGGACACAAGACAGTGTTGTGGGAATTAGTTGTTTAGCAGAGTGATGGCATTGTGGGAGGAGTAAATCTATTTCTCTTCCTCTGTTTATAGTTTCCTCCTTTACTAGTTGTGCAGAGGAATCCTCCTATGCTTTTCCCCATTTAATTCCATTTGATGAAAATAAGTTTGACATCAGTGATGGATAACAAAAAGTCAGCATGGTTGCTCAGACATTCAGTCAAAGTTTTGACTCTATTTTTTATGTCTGTCACATACACAGCAAGTCTAAAATAGGGACCCAGCTTTGTGGATTGTGAAGATGGCAGAAGTTGCTGAAATGGCCAAATTGACCTGACTGATTAAAAAAGGAACAATAACGACTTTTATGAAAGACTGGAAACCCTTTATGCACTTTTTGTTGAAATTGGACAAATATGAACTGTATGATCTCATGATGTACTGATTAAAAAGGGTTGTTTATAGAAAGAAGGAAAGCATTATGCATATATAATTTGGGAGAGTAGAAATGGTAATAATGATGTTTGAAACTTGTTAAAGAAGATTGGAAGTTGCTTCTTTAGATGTTTTTCTTTTTTACCTTCTCTTTTATTTTTATAGTAATTTTATTAAAAAATTAGAATTGCAATTATAAAATACAAAATGAAAAATAAAATATAGAAAGAAAAATGGAATGTGTAGAAAAGAAAAGGAAAACAGAAAAACAGAAAAAAATAGAATATAGTAAAGAAAAAGAAAATAAATATACTGTATATAGAAATGACTTTTCCTTCAACAGAAATAAAAACAATTCTAATAATTTATCATCTAATTTTAAAATACAACAAATGGTACTTTCTTCCCATTTCTTATCTATAAATAAAGCCTTGTCATTAAGACAGCAAAAATCCAGTAAGGGTTATCAGAGATTTTTGCATATACATTTTGCCTGAGACAAGCAGAGGGATATGTGAATGTCTAGTTTTTTCACAGTGAAATCATTCTTCAGAAGATTGAAACCCTCTTGACTTCTTAGGTGCCAGTAAAAAAGAAAAACATCAGGCAAAAAGATATTCCATTAATTATTTTCAGTAGCAGTGGCACTGTTATTTTTAAATACCACTCTTGAAAACTTGTTGGAGAATTCCTCCTTCTGCTAGAGAAGTTAATAGAAAATTACCACCCAAATTCTCTGCCAAGAAGACATTTGATGGAGAATTTTGAAAGGCCATTTATCTCTAGCATCTTCTTTGCTAGAATGAGATCCTTCTTACATTATTCATATAAAAGTAATTCTCTTTTCTAGTATTGAAGATGTTGCTAATGAAATGTCACCAAGAAAGCAACCAAGTTCAGAGTGCACAAAAGACCTCCACAGGCAGGATTCATTTGTTAATAAAAGAGGTGAACCTTAGGAATACTTTTATTTTTCATGTTGAATTTTTATAATGCAGATTTATCCAAATTGACCAAAACAATTTCGGATTTCTATTTATAGATCTAATCAGCAAAATGCTTTCTCTTCAGACATTCAGATCACTGCCTCAGAATTGGCTGTACAATCAATACTGATATACTGGCTGCAGTCTTACAATGTAATAAAATGCAGATTCTATTTTAGATAGCAATATCACTTAGACTTATACATGACTCCATAATGCTTTACAGCCCTGTCTAACTGGTTTACAGAATCAGCTATGGCCCACCAAAATCTTGGTCCTTATTTTACCGATCTTGGAAGGATGGAAGGCTGAGTCAACTTTGAGCTGGTCAGGATTGAGCTGATATTCTCCAGAGTTAGCTGGCAACGCTGCACTTTAACAACTGCACTATGCACCATGACTCTTCAAATGATATATCATTTCGTTAAAATAAAAAAGATGGAGATAAATCAGAATTACGATATCACTGTGGTATTTATGCAGCTTTACATTTTGTAGCTTCTTTAAATATGCTGTAATGTCTTGCAGTAGTTTTCAGTCCCCCTTGCAATATTCTGTGTAACTGTCTTTGCCTCACACACACTCACACACAACTTTTCACAACTGTTATCCTGCATTTGTTCTTTACTTTACAACAGTATGAAGTATTTGTCATGATCTAACTTCTGTACAAGCACGGTAGTCATCTATATAAGCACTGAAATTATGATTGATGCTTAAGGATAGATAAATTAACATTTAAAAGAGAGGGAAGGGAGGGTCGCTGCAAGACCATATGAGATAATTAAATCAAAACAACTGGGAGAGTGTGATGAATTCTAGGAGGTATCCGTTAAACCTCTGTGGTAAGAGTTGATGATAAACGACTTGAAGGCCAGTGATAGAGAATAATGTTCTTATTTGTTTTAGTAACGATTTATTTTATGTGAGTTAGTGGGTGGCTATTGACCACTGTTGCTTTTTTGGCTTTTTTAGCAAATAATTTCCATTTGCTTTGGTATCACAATAATTAAGTGATTCCACTCAGAAGAATGGTCTCTATCATGTCATTCTGTATCTTTTTTCTCCAAGTTCCTGTGACATATCCTGGAGCTATAATTACTCACACTGTGTGGGTTTTAACTTCTCAATAAACTTTCTGCTGCCCAGCAACACTTGCATCCGCAACAAAAAATCTCTTTGTCCTGGATAAGGATTTCCTCCAATACAATATTCCAAATGGCTGCTTCGGCTACAAGACCACCAAAAATGGATCTCTTGAGCAGTTTATGAGATACACTTTGCTACCATAGATTGTAAGCTATGAAACTACTCCATGAGAATCAATATTGGGCTTGTATCTTATCTGAGCTTAATATCTTAGGCTGGGAATTCCTTTCTATTAGAAGAAACATCTTTTGATATATTATTGGAAAGTCAGCCACTCTTTGAACTGCAATTTCTAGTAGATGAGTTTTACTTACTGGTTGAGACTGCTATTCTATCACATGATAGCAAAATAACCTTTATTTCACCATTGTTTGCACAAAGAAACAGTCCAAAAAGTCAAAATAGCAGCCATGATCAACACACATTAAAAATTGGGACTTTGGTCACTTGATTAAAGCCACCATCTTGATTTTTAACCCCCCTTTCTTTGGACACCCTTGTCTATATTAGTACAAATATTGACTGATTTCTTCCTTCTGATATTCAGTTCCCTTCTCACATCATTTAAGACATGGTCTTATTACAGCTTCCTGAGACATTTCCGTATCACCTTCTATTAAACCAATGTGCTCTGTTGTCCTTTCTGTAAGGCAACCAAACTCTTACTTAAAGTAAGTGCTAACACTGGTGTGTCCTCTTTGGAACAGCCCTGGAAGAAAATTATTGGCAGTTAACAATAACGATGTTGTTCTATAGTGGAGGAAAAGGAAAAACTAAAATGATATCTCCAATGGGAAAAGAAAAACCTCCTACGCCTACAAATGAACCTCCATCTTGACTTTCTACATAATGATATCAAGATGCAATTGACAGAAATTACAAAACAAAAAAGAAATAATAATCTGGAAAATATTGAGAAATGCATCTGAGACAGTACAGTGCAGTTTCTGAGATGTTAGGAGAGAACAATTTATAGACAACATTCTTCTTCATCATCACTCCAAAGACTGCTAAAATTCATTGGCAAAATTTAAATTATGGCAGCACAATTTTAATGCCTTGGAAACAACAGAGCACATTGGATACAGAGCTATAACTTTATATAGACATTGCATATCTATTCTGGACTTTGAAAACTCTTTCAAAATCATCCAATGATGCCACCAGATCATTGACATTCCTTCTATGATCTCCTCTCTTCCTCAGATCTCTCAATCTATTGTGGACTGGAACTTTGGGCAGCAAAAACCAAAGTGACCAGTAGTCAAAGAAAATGGAAATTATGGCCCAAACATCTGGGAAAATGTAAGGAAAGGATCGTATACACTGAGCAGTGATTGTCCTCAGCTTCACAAAAGAAACTCTTCCAAAAGGTTAGGTGCCAAGACTGAAGAAATAATCAAACTTTAAGTTGCTACTCCAGTAAAAAGTTGGCATTAAATACATTAAAATCATAGGAACCATATAGAACAAGAAGTTATACTATTTATATTGCAGTGCTTTATTTGCACAGAGGAAATGTCACTGGAAATATTGGGACTTTGGGCTGAAAAAAATACTGAAGTGTTGTTATCTAAATGGAAGGTTGTACGAAAGGGATTTAAAGGGATTTTATGAAGCACATAGACAAGGAAGAGGAAATGATGTGACCATGATTTGTTTGTTTTTCTTTTCACCTTTCATGGTATTCTTTCAGAAAGCTCTGACAAGCAAATATATCTTGGATTAGAGCCATATGAATTGTAGCTGTTTTGACAGCAAGTTGCTTGAAGCTAATAAAAATATTTGAGCTATGGCTGTCAGAATTATATGGGACTCCTTCACCCTTCACCCATCCTTTCCTCTCTTTTTATGTCATGTATCTATCATCTTATTTTCTCTAAGAACACCTTTAGGTGATTACCCCCAAACTGGATCAAACCTGAAAAGCCAAAACAAAAAGAAGGGTTACATTATTATAGTATCATCTATCTTAAGATGTAGAATATCAGTACACTAGAAATAAGAAAAGAGAGGGGGGGAGAAAGAAAGAAAGAAAGAAAGAAAGAAAGAAAGAAAGAAAGAAAGA